>CM061058.1:30681203-30827667 GCA_030762865.1 Paraleonurus japonicus | reverse complement strand
GTAAGGGTAAGGATAAGGATTTTGGGGATTTGGGTGGATTTTGATGCACCATCTCTTCTCTTTCGTAGGTCAGGCACCTCTCAATTCCAATAATGGATGCCTTGAATATTGATCTCCCCTTCTCCTCTGCCTACATGAGCAACCCTCTCTCCATGTGGGGTGGATCCCCTTCCATTTCTCTATCAAAAGTCCTACGATTCCTCCCCTCCGATTTCTTCTTCTTGGTAGTAGTTTCGTTTATCAATTTTCAAAGTTCGAATAAGCACCTACCAAAAAAGAGACCAAGTATCAAATTCTTAAACAAAAAGATAACAAACAAGATAAATAAATGCCACTTTAGTAACCTCCCACTCAACTAGAATTCAAGTTCCACCTAAGTGTCCTCAAGCTAGTCCCACAGCAACGGCGCCATTTTGATCGTGTGATATTTTAGTGATAAAGAAATTATGCGACCAGTGCTATCGAACCCAAGGGACTAGGAGTACAATGGAGCCTCGAAAACATACATTTCAATAGAATTATAGTGGCATAGTCAAGATCAAAGCAAAAGAAAAGCAACAAAAGAACAACACTGAAATCCAACAAGAAATTAAACTAAACAATCAACACAAAAATACCAAGGATGAGATAATAGTGCTCGGGTGCAAATCTACCAAAGACGTCACAAATTAGGATCATCAACAATCAAGCTTGTTCATTCAAAAGGGACTTCATAGGGATAACCAACGAATTAATTCAAATAAAACACGTACTTGGATAAGCCTAGGTTCAAAATGATCGATTGAGCACGTAGGAATGTAAAGGAGACTAATAACTCTCCTTCCCCTCCCATGACATTACAAAAGCAACAACAAGTAATCAAATGTGCCTTAATGAGATTCTAATGTAATCAACCAAGCATCCTTGGCGTTAACCAAATATCCACTTCAATCACTTTAGCAAACCTAACACCTATGCATCAATTCAATCAACCAAGTATCCTTCGTATCAATTAAATCCCAATAAACACCAAGATCAAAGCTCACCTTAGCAATTAAATCATGCAAAGCATCATTAAGACAATTAATCACCTCAACAAATGAACACCCAATCATCAATTCACCAAAATCAACTCATCAAGATCATTACACCCAAGCACATATGAAATTTAGCTTGATCACATCATGGCTAATTGAAGAAACCCATGAACAATAAGTAGAGAAATAGGAATCATGATTAAAATTTGGAATTAGATAACAAAACTGAAAATAAATGGTAGAAGTCACCTTGATGGGAGTTCTCAATACAACTTGAATGATCAAATTTATCAGCTATAACTCTTGGGTAATTCAAATCCTTCCAAAAGCTAAGAACACTCTGTATCACTATGTGTAACTGTGTGCGAAATGAGTGCGAGAGAGAATTTCTAAACTAAATCCCTATGAAATGTTCTAAGTGTGGAAAAGCTCCTTTCATCCAGCTGAATTGAGAGGTATTTATAGTGGGTAAATGGCCACAAATCCCCTTTTGCAATTAAGTGCCCTTGAAAAATAGATGAAATTCTACTCAAAAAACGCTGCTAGTTAAAGGTCCCACTCGGCCACATCGAGGGTTCCACTTTCGGCCAGTGGCTTGGGTGTTGGTCGAAAGTGACTTTTGAATCTGGAAGTTACCGACTTCGGGCATGGGGTGTTCCACTACGGCCGAGTCACCATGCTCCCGGCCGAGTGGATTTTCTTGCAGAACAATTCAATCCTCGCCATTCCTGCGCTTCACTTACGAGTCACTTGTGCGTTGGTCGAGTGACTTTTCTTTACGGCACAATGCAATCTCTGCCTATCAATGTCATTCTCACTCGGCCGAAAGTGGGATTTTCTTCTCCCCAGTCGAGTGGGAAACTTTCGTAATCGCCACTTTCGGCCATACATGTCTTCACTCGGCTGAGTCATATAGGTTGTGGGTCGAGTGACATCCTTTCTGGCGAAATGTGACTTGAGCGTCTTCATTTCACTTTCGGCCAAGTGACTTCAATTCCTCTTATTCTCAACTTTTGACCTCTTCTCCAATATTTTTCGCCTCATCCAAAAACTTGTGTATCAGACACTTTTGATCACTTTCTTCCTCACTTCTCACCTTACCTCTCCGGGCCCTAGGAATGGGATCTTGCTCACCAAGGATTGGTTGTCTAGCTCGATTCTTTACCGTTTTTTCACCTTTTTTCTACTAGAAATGAGTCAACACTTGCATTAAAGTATTAGTTCCACAAAAATTAAACCCATTGACTTAAGATATTCAATGAAATACACTAGGTACAACATAAAATGATCATCAAATATCAAGTGCAAGAATGGTAACCCAAATCAATAATACCAATGCTATCTCTAACTAGCTTAAATCCCATTTTTCATATAACTAATATAATACTCTCGTGATCTTATCTAACTTTAAATTAATGAGATGAGATCAATACTTAAAAAATTAAGTGAATTAGAGAAGAGAAATTTTGACATATAGAAACGCTCCTAGGTTTCTCTTTATAAGAGTATGGATAAATATGAGAGTATATATATATTTACCTCCAAATGTGATTCCAATTGTGAGGAAAGGGTGTTCGGGTGCAATTCACTCAAAGACTTCACAATTATGGGATCACATACAACCAGGAGAATCAATTACGACGGGGTGATTATAGGGGATATCCAACTAAGACTCACCACATAACCGTAGTCTTCCTGGTAAGTTTAGGCTATATATGATCAATTAAACACGTAGGATTGTTAGAGGCGGTGATTAGTGTGAAAATTGCTTGAAAATTCATGCATCATTTATTTGCTTAATTTAATAGGATTTCTTGCATTATTTACACTAAATTTATTAATTACTAACTTGAGATGAAATGTATTATTTTGTATATTTTTGTAGGTAAATTGAGCATTATTGGGAGCAAATACATGTCTATTATTTTATCAATTTTCAATTGAGAGCGAGTAACTCAAGAGGCGAGACAAAATACGAGTAATAGGAAAATTATTTGGGTCCATCAACGAAAGAAGGGCAGCCCATTTAATTGAAACAATATTTTTTGAGGAATTGGAAGAAGAATATTCTGCTAAGGAAATTGAAAATGGGGCCCATCAATTCATTTAGAAAAAGAAGCAGTAGCAGGGCACGATTCTGGACGAAAGAAAAAAAAAAGGAAAAAGGAAAAACGCTTTTTTAGAAGAAAAGAGAAAGAAGAGAAGTTTCTGGAAGACAAAAAAATTGGAACTTACGCTTTTGAAGAGAAATAGAAAAAAGAAGAACAGAGGGCAGCGGACATTCAGCAGAAAAAAAGAGAGAAAATAGCAGCAGAAAATGATAGTTTAGTGTTAGGATTTTAGGGCTTTCTTCCCCATTTTCTCTTCTACACATTCCCTCACACTCTATACATATTTTTCCTTAGATTAACTTTTACACACACACTCTACACACATAGTTTTTAGGTGTTCTTAATTTCATTTTAAATTTTCTTGCAAGATAGAAGATAGTTTCTTATAATCAAGTGTGTATTACACTCTCTCCAAGGTGATATCTCTCCCTTATTTCATTAATCTATGGGTTTAATTTCATTTTGATTATGTTTCTAATTTTTATGTTCATGGATTTATTGTGTAAATTCATAGCTTGACTAAATTTTGTAGTGTTTGGGTATGTAATTCTGACCCTTAGATGGAGTTGATTATGGTAGTTAATATGATTGGGTGTTTCAATTCTTTGGGGGGTTGATTGGATTACTCAACTTGTGCTTTGCATGAATTAATTGCTTGGTTATTTCTTGAACCCTTGTTTGATGAATTAATTATCACATAGATATTTGGGTAATTAAATTATTGGCTAGGGTGTTAGATTTTAATTGTGTGATTGATATCAATATTGGATTAACGCAGGGATACTTGTTTAATTTCATTAGAACCTCACATTTGAGTACATTAATTGCTAGTAATTAGCGAGGGGGTTAGAGTGTTGTCTCTAACAATCTTAAGTGCTTAATTGATCATATATTGCCTAGGCTTACCAAATAACTTTCTTAATCTCCTCTTCAGAAAAGCTTTTGTCAAGAATTCATTATCCTCGCCCGACACCTTTTTGAACTCCGCACAGATCCAGATCTTGGGGCGATTATTCCAACTGTCGTCGGCAAAGGATTTTTGGAAAAAATCCTTAGCCGCCATTTTTGTCTCATCAACGCCCGAACCCACTCCCCACCAAAATGCAATCCATTAATCTCGTTAACCCTCTGTCTTTGATTAACTACGGCGTGAAAAACTTTGAGATTTCATCCCCATTCTTGATCCAATTTGCTTTGGCCTCTGGTGAAAGGTGAGAGTTATTAGAAGATGGTGCAAAATTTCTAGAATAATCCGGATTAGCATAAGAAATTTATAGATAGATCTTGTCTTAGAATATATTAAATGCAACTAGAAATAAAAAGGACATTCTAAAATGTTGTAGTTAAGAAAGTAAGATTATAGATTATTCTAGAGAAAGTTAGAAAATAAAGTACCTTTTTTTTTTTTTTGCTAATCTCGGTATCCCGACCTGGAAGGACCGACTAATCAGGGGACCAATCCCACCGCCCACTAGCGGCCCCACTTAAAGCCGTAGAGCAGAGGCTACGTATGGACTCGGTCCAAGAAAATAAGTACCTAGAATACTCTAGAATACTATAGACCAACATCAATACACCTATATATATGATGAGGCCCATGCCTTGTAATGTTGTAACAAGAAATAAGAATTCAACTTCTTATAAGTAATTCTTCTCCTCCTATTCCTTTTACCCAATCAACTAGAAAACATTTCCTCCAACATTAATTCCTTATTTTCTTTCTTCATTAAAACTAGAATTCAATCTACATCAAATATAAATATTAACTACTCCAAATACCATCGGTGGTATCGTGAGCACCGTTAGATTTTAACTGGGCATGAATTAGCCTTCCGCACTATCATCAAATATCATACCCAATAATTTCTTGTTTTCTAAGCCTACGAAAATGTCCCTATCAAACAACTCTCAAATTCCTATCCCAACTTTCTCAGAGAAAACTACAACTATTGGGGCATTAAAATGAAGACATATTTTATGTCCCAAGGTCTATGGAAAATCGTCGAGAAGGGATACACCATTCCTGAAGACACATCTTCTTTGTCTACAATAGAGAAAGAAAAAGCTGGAGAAAAATATGGAGAAGGACAGGTTTGGCTCTCTACGTACCGCAAATGGAGATGGCGGAGTCTCTATTTCCAAGGATTAGTGGAGCTACGTCCAAAAGAAGCTTGGGATTCTTTGAAGGAGGAATATCAAGGAAGTGATAAGGTACGCAACCTCAAACTCCAAACGCTAAGAAGAGATTTGGAGAATTTGAAGATGAAAGAATCGAGACCGTAAAAGATTACTACACTCGACGAAGAGAAGTAATTAATCAAATGAAAGCATATGGAGAAAATATTATTGAGAAGAGAATAGTAGAAAAGATACTAATTACTCTTACTCTTCCCGGGTAAATATGATCCAATCGTCACTACGGCGTAAGAGACTAAAGACATAGACAAATTATGCGTGACGGAATAAATAGGCTCACTTGAAGCTTATGAGAAAAGATTGAGTATGCGTGAAGATAAATATGTAGAAAAGCGCATTTCAATCTAAAATGAATATACGGTCTCAAAATTCTAGAAATGGTGGGAGAAAATTTGGAGAAAATATTAAATCAAAAATCAAGGTGGTAATAATTATCAAAGAAAAGACAAATACCCACCATGCGGAATTTGTAAGAAGACCAACCATCTTGAAAAAGATTGTTGGAATCGAGATAAACCACAATGTAAAAGTTGTGAAAAATTTGTCATCCTGAGAAAGATTGTCGCACCAAACACAAGCATCAAGCTAATTACACCGAGGAGGAAAGTAGAAACAATCTGCTCTATGCGTGCCATACCACTGTATCCCAAGTAAAGAACGATACTTGGTTCTTGGATAGCGGCTGCAGAACCATATGACAGGAGATGAAAGAATATTCCAAAACATCGACAGAACAATAAAATCCCAAGTGAAGCTCGGGGATGGAGATCTAGTAGGCGTCGAAGGAAAGGGCACGATTGCCGTCAATACCAAGAAAGGTACGCGACTCATCCACGATGTACCGCTGGTTCCAAAGCTTGACACGAGATCTTCTAAGCGTGGGTCGGATGATGGAGAGAGGATATTCTCTACTATCTAAAGGAGACTCGTGCACAATATATGACAATAGAAATAAACGTTCGAAATTGCTATAGTAAAAATGCGGGGAACAAAGAAACTTTCCTATCCGTTGGCATTATGTCGAGGCAAGCACTAAAAGCCCACGAAGATCAATCCTCGGCTATGGCGCGGGAGGTTCGGGCATTTCAACTTTCACGGATTAAAGATTCTCCCACCAAGAATATGATGAAGGATCTTCCACTATGTAGCAAACGCTTTATATCTGCGAGAGATACATGAAAGGAAAGCAACACCGAAAGCCATTCCCTTCAGACAAACATGGAGAGCCAAGCAAATTTTGGAGCTGGTCCATATGAGATGTTTGTGGCCCAACGAGGACACCAACATTTGAGAAGAGCAGTACTTCATCCTTTTCATTGATGACTATACAAGAATGACGTGGGTGTACTTCATGAAAGAAAGATCGGAGGTCTTCAATATATTTAAGAAATTCAAGAATTTGGTGGAGAACCAAAGCTGGTCGTCGAATCAAAGTCCTATGAAGCGATAGAGGAACGGAGTACACTTCTAATACATTCAACAAATTCTATGACGAGGAAGGAGTCAATCATCAACTAATAGTCGGCTACGCTCCGTAACAAAATGGCGTATCAAAAGGGAAGAACAGGAGGCAGTGATGAAGATGGCGAGCGAAGCAGATACACCGCAATCTATCTACTAAACAGCTTGTCCAACAAAGGCGATTCAAAACAAAACACCAATTGAAGCTTGGAGTGACGGTGCGATCGGCTCAAGATCTCAAGATCTTTGGGAGCATCTCGCTACATGCACATCCCAAAAGAGAAGAGACACAAACTAGAGGAAAAGATGGAGAAAGGTATTTGTCTTGGCTACAACTCTCGGTCCCAAGGGTATAGAATCTATAGTCTTAAAAATAAAAGCTCATCATCAGTCGAGATGTCGAATTTGATGAGAATGCAACATGGAACTCGGGAGGAAGAAAAAATTGAAAGACAAGATATCATGCTTTACCACAACTATGGCGTCCTACTGAACCACGAGAAAAAGAAGTCAAGGATTACAAGACGTTCAATCACCACCAAGAAAGATTAGACAACTCGAGACATTTACGAGACCCGCAACTTTGTGACCTTGGAGCCCGTGAGCTTTGAAGTTGCCATTAAAGAAAAGAGTGGGTAAAAGCTATGGAAGAAGAAATTAAGATGATCGAGAAAAATGAAACATGGGGAGTTGGTGGATCTACCAAGCGATAAAGAAGTCATCGGAGTTAAGTGGGTGTACAAGACAAAGCTCAAACCAGATGGCTCGATTCGAAACACAAGGCAAGACCGGTAGCTAAAGGATACTCGCAAAAACAAGGAATTGACTACGGCGAGACATTCGCTCGATGGCGCGACTCGATACCATCCGAGCACTTATGCGCTAGGCTGCACAAAGAAGATGGAAGATCTACCGGCTTGATGTGAAATCGGCATTCCTTAACGGATATCTTGAAAATGAGATCCTACGTGGAACAACCTCAAGGGTTCGAGATACAAGGGCGGGAAGATAAAGTTCTCGGAGTTAAAGAAAACACTCTATGGCCTAAAATAAGCCCCACGAGCTCCGGTATAGTAGAATCGATGACTACTTCACAAAGTATGGATTCGGGGAGGAGCCTATGTGAGCATACACTATACATCAAGACCCAAGGTACGAAGGACACACTGCATTGTCTCTCTATATGTTGATGATCTTATAGTTACAGGAAAGCAATGAGACAATGATCAAGGAGTTTAAAGAAGATAATATGGAGACGTTCGAGATGACCCGATTTGGGCTTGATGCACTATTTTCTCGGTGATTGAGATAAATCAAATAGAAAATGGTATATTTATCTCACAAAAGAAATATACCGAGAGCTTACTAAAAAGGTTCAAGATGGATGGGTGCAAGCTGTAGCCACTCCACTCGATGTTTCAGCTCTAAAGAATTGCAAAAGGAAGATGGCTCACCAAAGGCAAACATCTCGACATTTCGAAGCCTTATCGGAAGTCTGCTCTATCTCAGCGACCCACGCGACACGACATAATGTATGCAGCGAAGCTTTCTATCAAGGTTTATGCAGAATCCAAGTCAAATTCACTACGGAGCAGCAAAGCGAGTACCGATATCTTCAAGGAACTAAGAACTTCGGCATACGGTATGAATCAACACCGACTTTCGAAAGTTAATTGGGCTATCGCCCGATGGTGATTGGGCGGAGTTCGATTAATGACATGAAAAGCACATCGGGCTTTGCATTCACAATAGGTTGAGGAATATTTTCTTGGGCATCTAAACAAAGAAGCAAGCAGAAATAACGCAATCATCGGCCGAGGCGAGTATATAAGAAAGGTAATTAATGACTACAAGTCATGCAAAGTGGTTGAAATATATACTTGAAGATATGGGAGAGCCACAATACAACGCCACAAAAATCTACCGCATGACGGTAAGTCAAGAATAGCAATGGCGAAAAATCCGTGTGTTCTACAAAGCAGTAACCAAAGCACATCAAGATCAAATATCACTTCATACGCGAGGCGTAAGAAATAACGAAATCGGAGTTGGAGTATTGCAAGACCTCAAGACCAACTAGCAAATATTTTTACAAAAGCGCTACCTCGTTGAAAGTTCGAGACACTACGAGAAAAAATTGGAGTCACGTAAATATGCACCAAGGAGGAGTATTAGAAGATGGTGAAAATTTCTAGAATAATCCGGATTAGCATAAGAAATTTATAGATAGATCTTGTCTTAGAATATATTAAATGCAACTAGAAATAAAAAAGGACATTCTAGAATGTTTGTAGTTAAGAAAGTAAGATTATAGATTATTCTAGAGAAAGTTAGAAAGTAAAGTACCTAGAATACTCTAGAATACTATAGACCAACATCATACACCTATATATGAGGTCCATGCCTTGTAATGTTGTAACAAGAAATAAGAATTCAACTTCTTATAACTAATTCTTCTCCTCACTATTCCTTTTGCCCAATCAACTAGAAAACATTTCCTCGAAACATTAATTCCCTAGTTTCCTTCTTCATTAAAACTAGAATTCAATCTACATCAAATATAAATATTAACTACTCCAAATACCATCAAGAGTACTTCTCACGGATTTTACTTCTTTAACACGAACAAAACATTGTCTTCTTTCTTGGATTTCTTCCGAAGATAACCACGTTGTTTCGCTTTACAATCCAAAAACTCTATTCTTTTCTTCGCTTCCTCTTCCCTTCTTTTTGTACTCACAATCAAACTTCCTTCCCCATTCTCTCGAGATCTCCTTTAAGCCGCTTAAGTTTCTCCTTGATTTTGAAACCCTCTTTTCCACTTACTGAATAGCTCATCCACTTACTTTCGACAAATATAGAGAACTCTTGATTCAATAACCACCCATTGTTAAACTTAAACGGTTTAGGCCCCCAATTTATTTTGATTTCTCAACACAAGCGCACAATGGTCGAGGATATTGATCTAGGGAGCACCCATAACGCCACACCACTCCACTTAGACAACCCCACTTCATTAATCAAGACCCTTTCAATTCTAGTCATTGCCAACCCATCTTCTCTCTATACCAAGTATATTTTCTCCTGATAGATTCAAATCCTTCAGCCCGCAATACGAAATAAAATCCTCAAAATTATTACACTCCACCAAGGGGTATCCATACCTCTACCCTCTCCTCTCGGAGGGGTGTCTCATGATATTAAAATCACCCACACGGCCACAAGATAGAATCCTCGTAAGATCCAAAACTCCTTCCAAGAATTTAAAATGGCATACCTTTGATTCCGAAAAAGGGCAAATAAACATTGACAATGGAACATTTGATTTGAGTCTGCTCCCCATCTTCCTCGATCTCTAAGGCTGAAAATCAAACCAAGCTATTCGATGCTCGATTCGAGATTATTCGGTAAAAGCTCGGTTCAAGCTCGGTCTCGACTAGATATCAAACAAGCTTGAACATAAATTTATGTTGATGTAATCTAAAGCTCGGCTCGAGCTCAAGCTTCGATTGGTGTTCGGCTCGATTAAAGCTCGTTCGAGCTCGACTCGATTAAATATCAAACAAGCTCAAACATGAATATCAAAGCTTCGATAAAATTTCAAACAAGCTTGAACAATAATGCGTTCGATTCTGGGCTCGACTCATTTGCTGACCTTCTTGATCTCCGTGCCGCAATTTCCAAACATGCATCCATCTCGGAACATGATTTTCTCCATGAGCAGAACCGACTACAATAAGCCCCGTCCACAACCTCCATCTTTGTCTCTTGAATACACAAAAATCAATTAAGCAATCAATGTTCTCAAATATGGGTTCTAATGCAATTAACCAAGTATTCTTGTGTTACCCCAATATTAACTTCAATCACACAATTAAAATCTAACACCTAAGCCAACTATCCAATTACTCAAATATATTTGTGATAATCAATTCATCAAACAAAGGATCAAGACATAATCTAGTGATTAAACCATACAAAGCACAAGAGAATAATCAATCAACCTCATAATTTAAAACCATAATCAAGATCATTTTAAGGGTGGTCATCACACCCAAACACTATAAAGATTTAGCCAATCATAAATTAATTAATAAACCGGTGAAAATCAAAGGAGTTGGAGACATGATTAAATGAAAATAAACCAATAGAAATAGATAGTAAGAACATGTGCTAATGTGTGTGTTTAATCCCATCTAAGAGAGTGTATTGGAGTGGAGTCATGTTGGGAAATCTGAAATGGAGGGGTTTATATAGTGGGGCTTAGGTTAAAATTTGTGAAAATTGCAAAAAAGCCCTTAAAATGTGACAAAATCAGTAAAATTCACGCACGGGGGCCCAATTCGGCTTGAGTTGAGTGCCCCGAAGATTCTGCCCATTTTTTCCCCATCAACTCGGCTCGAGTTGAATTTCTCAGCTGAGTTGAGGAAGTGTCTCGGGTCGAGTTGGTTTCTTACTTTGCTCTCTAGAACTTTGCTCCTCCATATCTTGAGCATTCGACTTCCGATTGAGCCGATTCTTCTTGTTGTGCGACCGTCTCTCAGCCTTCTTTCCAACGGTTGTAATCCTTCACTTGATCTAATAAATATGAAGGTAAAAAAATACTCTACATGTTGGTGATTCTTGCACATATATATAAACCAAAACCACATCATCTCTCAAGTGTAATTGGTTAATTAATTATGAGTGAAATAAATATGAAAATTATATCAAAATAAGAATATTAAAGACACAATAATAATGCAATTTTCACACTAATCGGGTATAATACCAACGGATAAAATTGTCGAAAAAATTAATGTTAGAAGACATAAATCAAAAATTCAAAGACAACGGGACGAAAAGCGTAACAGGTGAAATTTAGAGGATTAGAAAACCATTTTTCCCTAAAACATATTCATACCAATATGTATATGTATATTATATCTTAAGAGTGCATTTGGACCTGCCAAATTTGGTTCATGTGGAGAGGTTGAAATTGCAAAACTATTTGAACGCACAAGGACTAACCAAATTAAAGAATACGTTTGAGGAAATTAGAGCCAAGTCATAGTGTTTTTTCTATCAAAATAACTCTTCTCATTAGTCATTTGGAATGTCACAACCCCCGCATGTGTATTGCATAATATAGGAGGCGCTTGTTACATGTTGTCTGTTGTTTTTTGACTCCTTTGCAATTTTGGGAGAATGCATTATACTTCTCTGAGTAATAAAAATCTTTTTGTTGATTAAAAAAATATATCAAAATGGTTATATAATTTAGAGATAATTTCACAAATGGTCCTGTAACTCAAAGAGGCTGGAAAGGATCGGCATCCTCAAGTCCGAGGAAGAGGAAAATTGCCCTATAAATCTCAGGGACGAACGTAAATGACAACGGCAGCGGTGGTGGTGGGACGGTGAGGTGTGTGATTAAAAAGTGGAAGAAGCAATTGAATAGGCGAGGGCAGTTTGGGAAATTCGTGGGATGGTGAAATGAACTAAAAGGTGGTGAACTGACTGAACGGTGGACTACTCAATTTTGGGGGTGTATATAACTTGGTCCTCGGGTTACCTTTTCAAGCCACCTAACTAACTGAAACACATGGAAGTTGTCACAAGGGAAAAAAATTGTATATAGGTGTATCCCCCTCCCCACACTTGTTTAACTCATTTTGGAACCAACATTTATATTAAGTTGTAATTATGCCCACGAGAATTTGTAACTATAACAGCAACTAAGCGTAGAAACCAATAATTACAGATTCGAACGGATTTTTCAACAAGGAACCGGCCAGAAATTCAGTTCAAATACCCCTCCCTCAACCTAAAAAATAAAAAAATAAACGTTTTTACGTTGAAGTGGGAAAAATCGGCTAGAACATGAAATTAACAACCAATTCAAATCAATTTTTTTAATTTATTTACTAGTTTTATTTCTATTTACTATTTATAATTCTAGTTTCTAATGTGCAGAATCTAATTACTAAAAGATATAAGGTGAGAGCCTACCATTTGATCAATGATATCCTATATTTTTCCGTTAAAAAAAAACATGCAGAATCTATAAAGCTGTAACGTCCTTTTTTTTGTGTTATTAATGCTTATTTCTATTCTATTTTCTAATTCTAATATTATTTTTCCATTTTTCTATGATTTTATTGTGTTTATGTTAAAATTGATAATTTTATAAATACATATTTATTTTATATTTTTAATCTAACATAAAAAATAAACATAATAATCCAATCCAGTTATAAAAACACTGCTACAAACAATTCAATGAAACTCCGATCAACAATAAACTTGAAAAATTAGCTTATATAATTTTATTTTATTTTTGACAAAAGCTTATACTATTATTTAAACCATCCAATAATTGCAAGACTCAAGCACCAGAGGAAATTAGCTAAAAACATTATCTTATATAGAAATAAACAAAATCAGAAAAACACTATAAAAGTGAAATTAACAGACAAGGTAATATATACATCACCTAATTAAAAGTAACCTCTTTTAGCAAAAATCCAACCAAAGAAATTGCTCTCTAAAAAAAAATCTTTCTTCTTCTTAATTCAAGATAGCCAAAAGGTCTCAGCAACTTAATAATCAATTGAATTGATTTTATCAACATATATATGATTCTTCAAATGGCCTTCAAAATAATCTCTCATTAAAACTAACAAAGACAACATACAACATTGATTACCCGCCCTTGATCAGAGATTTATGTACAATTGTGTTACAAAACTGCACTTCAATTCATCATAGCTATAGCGTCCGATCCGTTAGCATACGCCTGCGTGCGTATCGTAAACCCAAAGTGTGATCGAACATATCTTCGACCAACACGATTCTTCAGAGACTTGTTTAATTGCTTCCGGTAGAGGTCGATGGCAGCCTCATGCAGTTTTCAAATTAGCAGCAGCTCGACCCCAAGTTACAGAAATTCCTGTCCTGTCCTCTAGAACCTTCTTAATCTAAGGGTGGCGGGTGGATGGTATTCGATACAACATTCTAGAACCTTCTTCTGCAGGTAATCTTACCCTCTTATTTCCTGCCTCCTGCTGCAGTATAAATCTAAACACCAAATACATACATACATACTATAGTCAATCTAGGTCAAATACAAATCCAAGCAGCTAAAGTGGTAGTTTAGTAATTATCCTTAGAATGAATTAATTAATTACTCTAATATATATATATATATATATATATATATATATATATCTCACCTTGGAGAAGCCTGACGTTTGTAAGGAAACTGACCCACCATGGATTTCCACAACACCAAGAGCCTTCTCAGCAGACTAAATAAAATAATTTACATTTTTAAGATAAGAGTTAACACGTGATTTAATTCAAATATTACCACTGGAAAACAAATACTAATATAAGTTGAAGAAAATTGTCACAAAGATAGGCTTATGTTCTATTTTCATATGTCCCATAAAGATAGGTCAGTTATTATGTTTAATGTGTCATTTATTTTTCATTTACATCTTTACCCATATTTAATAAATCTTGTTTTTTCCAAACCAATATCTAGGTACTTACATAAGAGCAAAATTGGAAAATAATACAAAAATTTAATGTATTAACCATAATAACTTTCATTTCTTAATACGTGTGAAAATAACTATAGACATACCTTTGTGGGATGGGGGAGTAATAAATATACACATCATGAATTAGCTAGGTGTATTACTAGTGGAATACCTTTACAACTTATTGCACATATTTGTGGGTTTTCACATCGCTTTCTATAACTATTAAATAAATTATATTGGAATAGTAAGGCCTGCATGTTATATTAATTAAAGTGATGACTTGATTTTTTATACTTTGGCACGTTAATCAGAAGATTTGTTGGCATTATTTTCACCACCATATAATATATATTCGTTAGAGAAATAATTATAATTATACTATACATCAAATAAAATAATTATCTTAATTTCCTATGCTGACTAAAATAAAATAAAAAGAATGAAGCATGTAAGCTAGCTTTCCCCACCTATATATATAAGCTTCCATTACCTTTCACTTCACTCTTACACCACTCTAAAATATCTCTTTCTCTATATTTCTTATCTTATTCTCTTTCTCCCATAGAATTAAGCATGTTTACTTTTGGCTTTTTCCCAACTACTTGGCCATTTCTACCAATGAAGTAAATATATATAGATATATTGGCTTAGTGCTTTTTTTGCTCTTCCATTCCCCGATTTAATTTGTTTGAAACATTTTTGCTCTTTCATGTTAATTAATGACATTACATCTAACTAGTTTTGATTTGATTCATCTCTATTGGAAGTAATTAATATGCAACAATTATTTATATTCTTATACAACTAGTTACTTAAAGAAATCGTTTATTTATCTCTTTTTACCCCAGCATAAAATTTATAGGGACACATGTATGTTGGTCATGCATGGTTGATACTAAAAGTTTTTAAATTTGTTACTTTGTGTAATGCAGCGCTTTTGTAATATTTTAACAAGTTTTTTTAATTTGTTCCTATACAAATGTAGATGGAAACGCACCTGAAACATCACTTAGAGAGGAAGGTGGATATCCCGAGAGAAGATGTCATGGACGGACTTTGGCCCAATTACAACATATATCCTAAAGAAGTCCACCTTCTTGTTTGAAATGTGTTGAATTGCATAATTATGGTATTTCTGTTATTGTTGTCGTGTCGGTGGAACAATAATAATTGGGGGTTCTACGAGAATCCTCACATGTTTTAATAATTTTTGTTTTGTGTTTTTCTTCTTTATTAATTTTTTTCTCAGCTCTAATTATCTATACATATTTTCAACCGACACTTTAATAGTACGTTGTTAAGCTCTTTCTTAAATAGAAAACTAGGTCATGATCATATGTACCGTGATCGTGTAATTCGTAGTGATAAGAAGTTTTAAGACCAAATTATAGAACCCAAAGGACTAGAGGTGAAATGAAGCCATGAAATTGTACGTTTTCTAGAATTATAGAGGCTAGTCAAGTTTGCGATATTAAACACCAAATAAAAAACTCAAATTCAACAAAAAATTAAACAAAACAATTAACAACGAAATACCAAGTGGGAGAGAGTAGTGCTCGGGGCAAATAACCAAAGACTTGTCAATTTCGGATCAAATTCAATCAAGTGTTCATTCAAAGAGGGATAATAGGGATAACCAATAAATAATTCAAATAAAACCGTATTTGGTAAGCTTAGGTTTTAAATGATCAATCAAGCATGTAGGAATGTGAGAGACAACACTCTCACCCCCTCACTAATTACAAGCAATTCAACAAGTAATCAATGTGCCCTAATGAGGTTTAGGTTAATGAACCAAGTATCCTTGAGTTAATCAAATATTAACTTCAATCACAAAAGCAAACCTAACACCTATGCATCAATTCAATAAATCAAGTATCCTTGAGAAAATTAAATCAATAAACACAAGATCAAAGCTCACCCAAGCAATTCAATCATACAAAGCATCATTAAGACAAGTAATCACCTCAACAAATGAACACCCAATCATAAAATCACCAAAATCAACTCATCTAAGGGTCAATACACCCAAGCACATAAGAGTTTAGCTAATCATAGTTAAATGCAATAAACCCATCAACATCAAATTAGGGAAAAACGTGATTAGAAGGAAATAAACCAATAGATACATGAAATAAGGATGGAAGTCACCTTGTAAATGTGTATTACACTTGATTGTATGTAAACTATCTTCTACTTTGCAAGAAATTGAAAGAGAAGTAAGAACGCCTACTACTATGTGTTCTGTGTGTAAAGAGGTGCTGAAAATACCTAAGGAAATGTTCTAAGTGTGTGGGATCCCTTAAAGGCTGAGAAGAGGAAGTATATATAGTGGGTAGTACGTGGGAGATCTTAATTTGCTAATTTGCCCCTTAACGCCTAAATTTTGCCCAAAATACACAAAAACCCGCAAAAATGCCAACTCATTTCAAGTGACTAGGTGCACAGACAAGGAGTGACTCGGCCGAGTCGGTTTGGTTTGGCCGAGTCGGTTGCAATCTGCTCCACAGCAACTCGGGCATCATGGTATGTGACTCGGCCGAGTCGGATTGGTTTGGCCGAGTCACTTGCTATGTAAAAATCTGACTCGTGTATTCTAAACTATTATAATGTGTAAATGAAAGGCAAGGTCAAAATAATCCAAAGTAATTGTTGGTGTCCCTAGGGCAGCAAACGCAGATTTTAAGATTTTAGAGCTGCTCTACCGAGCAAAGGCACTCACAACACATAAAGCGTGTAATGTTTTTGTTCATGAAGGCGCTCGACCAAGAAGCCTTGCTCGACCAAAGGCCTCGGTCGAGCAGCACCCATTGTTTTTAGGATCTATGGAAAAACCATCCTGCTCGGCCGAGAACAAGTGCTCGATCAAAAGGGTCCGGGTCGAGCAGCTCCATTTTCAGCCCATATTCTTCGATTTTGGCCCATTTTTTGTTCTGTTTTCAATCCGTTTCTCACACGTGCTAGCTAGGAATTTCAATTTTATCAAGGTACGCGCGTGAATCATATTTCAATAAAGTTAATAGGTCGCCTGGCCTTCTCTTTTTCTCTTTTGTCCATGATCTAAGTAAGAGACAATATTGTATCATTATTTCTCTGACAAATATAAATATATATTATGTGGTGGCTCAAGTATAAAAATCACCACGCAACTCCTTTAAATTAATATAACATGCAGGCCATGATAATATTGTTTTAAGTGTAGTATACAGTTGATGCCTGATAGGCGTGGCTAAGTAAAAAATTTATATGATGATATATTAATTCAATTTACATATAAGCTATAATGACCCAAATGTTGGTTATAATTATAAAATTACAACCTGTATTTTAAATTTAGAAGTCAATAGGACAAAAACTCAAAAATTGTAAAGTTACACGAAAAAAAAATTTTCCCTAATTTTTATATGTCCATGCACAAAGAACGTGGTGCGACATCAATATTTTTTCTTATTTTTCTCACTTATTTTCTCAACCACGCAATTAAGTCTCTAGATCTTGATTCTTCCAAGATAATATATCTTAATTTAAAATTTTAACACTTGAAATTAAATGGCAGCAACGTGCCGATCATTAATATACAAGTAGACTTTATCTTATAATATATACTTCTCACCCAAGTAAAATAGACTTACTTTCTATTTTCTTTTTTTTTTTTTTTTTTTTGATCGGAAAAATATTCATTAAACAATATTTAAAAAAACCTACAAGTTCTCTAAGATAGTTCTCGGATCACTCAACCAATCATTTTAGAACATAATTACAAAGACTCGGATAGATATTCATCACCCAACTCCACAGCCTAATTTTAATATCCGCAAATATTTCCTCCCATCTACTTTTCAAAAATAAGCTCGTTTCTATCCCACCAAATTCTCCAAATAACACATACCCATGACCCGATGGCAGGGCCAAGTGGTCGCCAATATTGTTTGAAATTACAGCAAAGGAATTCACCCAGTTAAAGCAAGCATACCAGATGGAAACTGAAGAGCTGTTGAGCTGTCTCTTGCACTGAGTTGCAAACTGGGCACTTTCTATTTTTGTGACCCACAGGTTGGATTCTATATTTAATCTATCATTACTATTTCAATTCCACCAATGCCCCTAATTATTACTCTATCTAGTTATTCTCCAAATCAATATAAGAGTAGATATTAAAAGCATGTATTAACTATTTATTGAAATCAAAAGGGTAAAAATGTAAAATAAAACAGAAATTTAATGTTATAAATAACTTCCATTTCTTAATCTGTGTGGAAATACCTGTAAGTCTATGTTTATGGGGCGGAGGAAGTATATGTTTAATCCTCCAATCGAACATAATATTGTAATTAAATTATAAATATTAAATCAATTATTTTCTTGGACCTGTAAACATGTGTTCTATTAATTAAATAAAAGTGATTCGTTGGTTGAGAAAGCATGTGAGTTTTATAGATGGGCAGGCTGATCAGCATTATTTTCACCATTGTATATTATATATTTGTTAGAGAAATAATTATACACCAAATAAAATAATTATCTTATCTATGGTAACTAAAATTAATTAATGACATTGCAAATAAGTTCCGCTGGTAAACTGATTTTTTTTTTTTTATCAATTACAATATAATTTTTTATTTGTAATTTGATACACAATTTTTAATGTTTTGCAAGTCGAAAAACAGATTTTTTTTTCAAGTCTAACTTAATCCTATGTAAAAAAATATGATTACTTCATTGGAGGCACTCCGTGAATGTAAAAGCCGAAAGCGAACATATTTGCAGAAAGGAATAGAGAATTAATTAATGGAGAAATCAAGAGAAATAGTATATATTTTAGATGAGAGAAAAATGCAGCTTATGCCTAAGCATATATAGGAGAGGGAGAGGAAACATATCTGTTGACTTTCAAATTTAATTTGAAAAAGAAAAAAATTGTTGATTTTAATTTATTTATATAATTCAAAAATACATATTTAATTAAGTCGGAATTGACAGATGTATATAAAAACCGAGAATATACATCTCAATTAATTTTTTTACAAAAATATCTCACTTAATTTATAATCGGGCAATTTAATACGCGGCCACCAAGATTTTTATTTTATTTAGTAATGTATAATTATTCATCTAAAAATATATTATTGGGTGCATAAATTATATTTAATAAATATTAATTTTTATCATGAAGTGTGTGGGTGATTGGTGAACTAACAAAACTAACATTTACCAATCAAAGAAAAAAGTCTACCTCATCTCTTATCCCAAATATCTCGATTCTGAGTTAACATAATTATATATATATATATATATATATATATATATATATATATATATATATATATATGAGCTAAAACAAATCTTTTATCACAAATATCTTTCATCTATTCCAATGAAGTAAATATATATTATGTTAATATAACATGCAGGCCATTATAATATTGTAATTAATTTGAAATGTTTTTAAGTGTAGTATACAGTTGATGCCTGATAGGCGTGGCTATGTAAAAAAATTATATGATGATATATTAATTCAATTTACATATAAGCAAAAATGACCCATACGTTGGTTATAATTATAAAATTACAACCTGTATTCTAAATTTAAAAGTCAATAGGACAAAAACTCAAAATTCGTAAAGTTAATCGGAAAAAAAAATCTTTTTCCCTAATTTTTATAGGGATAATTGCACATTTCGTCCCGTAAGAATTTTCTAATTTCAAAATGGTACTTTTTCATGCATATTTGATCCTATACTAATATTCCGTCAATATTTAATGGATTTTGAGCGCGTAAATAACACGTGCCATTGTAGTTTGCACTTTTAAGTCCCGCAAATTAGCACTTTTGTCCAGCGAGTTTGCACTTTAGTCCCACAATTTCAGCACTTAACGGAATCCGTTAACTTAGTCAACGGTTAGTACCAAATATGCATATAAAAGTACTATTTACCAACATAGGGATCAAGCTGTGAAACTGAAAAATTTCTACAGGACCAAATGTGCAATTAACCCAATTTTTATGTGTCCATGCACAAAGAACGTGGTCATACATAAAATTTTTACTCTCTTTCTCCCATAAAATTAATTATACATGATCATATACATTGTTAGAATAATTTGAATTCAGTCAAATAATTAAAAATCAAGTCACAACCACAATACAAAAAAATATAATTTCTTTGAGGGAAATAAAGACGTTAATTGCAAATAAATTATATATCAATATTATCTTGGACCTGTAAACATGTGCTATATTAATTAAATAAAAGTGATTCGTTGAGTGGTTGAGAAAGCATGTGAGTTTTATAAATGGGCACGCTGATCAGCATGATTCGCTCCATTAATTGTATATCATATATTTATAGAGAAATAATTAACACCAAATAAAATAATTATCTTAGCTATTGTGGCTAAAATTAATAGCATTGCAAATAAATTCCCTGATTAACTGACTTTTTTTGTTTATCAATTACAATATAATTTTTTATTTGCAATTTGATACCACGATTTTTAATGTTTTGCAACATGAATCACGGACATATTTTCCAGTCTAACTTAAACGATCGAGGGAAATTTAAAATAAATACGTGTTCAGGAAAAAAAAAAGTAGCTCATACATGGGGAGGTTCAATATTTAGTAAGTCTACCATATTAAATTATGTTGTATATATATATGAGTTGAGACATATCTTTTCTCATAACTTTAATATTTTCGTAAATTGTCCCAAGATAGTAAAAAATATTCATTTTAGTTCCATAAGTTTCATCATTGCTCAATTTACGTCCAATTTTTATCAAACGTCGTTATTTTGTTGCATGCCTTGGGATTATTACAATTTACGTACACACCTATCTATAAGTTCTAAGATTTTCATCATAAGATAAAATTCTTTTACATTAAAGTCAAATGTATGGGTTCAAATCCAGCTATAAGCGGCAGTTCAACAATATTAAATTATTGACCCGATAGGTTTACTTCTCGAAGGGTCGAATTAAGAAGAATCCAGTCTAAGGAAAATGAGTAATAGAGAATTAATATAAATGAATTGATTTCATGCCTCTGCACTAGCTTTAGACTTTTATAGGAATAAAAATATTGAATCATTTCACGGGTATTTTTGAAGTGTCATTGTTTAGTACAAGAAAATGTTGTTGATTAGTATAAAGGTAATTTTGAAGTGTCATTGTTTAGTACACGAAAATGTTGTTGATTAGTATAAAAATATTGTTGTTTAGTGATTCTGAAAAAAAAAAAAAAAAACTAACACATAAAATCAAGCATTTTCAAATTAGTGATATTTTATTTGTTAAATAGAGGCACTTCGGTGACACTCTAAAATGAGAGTTCACGTGAACCCGAGTTTATAGGAGTTCTACTTAAAAACACAGACGCTTTGAAATAATAGCATTAAAAATAACCTATATATTGGGTAAATAATACTCCCTCTATCCCGCAATTAACTTCACACTTTCCTTTTCGGAACGTCCCATAATTAACTTCACACCCCTAAAATGGAATACCCTCCATAAACTACACCCTCATAATATCATTTAAATTTAAAAATGTCACTCTTACTTATTCTACTTTATTTTCTCTCCTACACTTTATCTCATACAACCACCCAAAATACCCTTACACTTTTTTATCGGTAAATGTTAGTTGTCGGTGGTTAGAAGGTAGTTCACCAAATTTTCTTACAATTCCAAATTCTCCAAGCCTCCTTATACCTCCAACTCCAAATTCGTTCCCAAAGGGAATCGAACCTGTGTTTCCCACTAAAGAGAGGAACCCGGTGGCAGTGGGCTAAGCCCCACTGGTTAATACCTTTACACTTTATTCTCTCTCCTACTCTAATTTAAGTTTTCTTAATAAACGTGCCTCTTCACACATGAAGATAACTCCGGGCGGAGGGAGTAGCTTTAAAAATAATCAATCAAAAACTTGAAACTAAAAATAAAAAGAACACCGAGCTATTAAAAGTATGTAATTAGTCCCTTTCAGGAAAAAAAAAAAAAAGGTATATAATAGGTTATAGGATGAACCTATCGGTGGGTTTTCACATCACTTTCTATAACTATTAAATAAATTATATTGGAATAGTAAGGCCTGCATGTTATATCAATCAGAAGATTTGTTGGCATTATTTTCGCCACAATATAATATATATTCGTTGGAGAAATAATTATAATTATAATTATATTAATACATCAAATAAAATAAGGCAAAAACTTGTATGAGACCGTCTTATGCATGAGACCGAATCACTTTTTAATAAACTGTTTTCACTTTTAAAAAAGTGATACAAATTAGTATAAAAGTGATAACAAATTAAAAAGTGATAACAATTTATCAAAAGTGATAACAATTTATTAAAAAGTGATAACAAATTATGAAAAAGTGATAGTAATTTATTAAAAAGTGACTCCGTCTCATGTCCGTCTCATGCATGAGACGGTCTCACACAAGAGTGCCCCATAAAATAATTATCTTAATTACCTATGCTGACTAAAATAAAATAAAAAGAATTAATGAACCATATAAGCTAGCTTTCCTCTCCTATATATATAAGCTTCCACTACCCTTCACTTCATTCTTAACACCGAACTAACACATCTCTTTCTCTATATTGACAATTCTCTTTAATTTCTCCCATAGAATTAACCATGTTTACTTTTGGCCTTTGGATTCCAGAATGGCCACGTCGACCATTGAAGTAAATATATATATTGACTTATTGCTTTTTTACTATTCCGTTTCCTGATTTAACTTATTTGACTCTTTCATGTTAATTGATGACATTACACATCTAACTAGTTTTGATTTGATTCATCTTTATTAGGAAGTAATTATTATGCAACAATGTATTATATTCTTTTGTAATATTTTAACGAGTTTTCTTAATTTTTATACATATGCAGATGGAAACGTGCTTGAAACATCACCCCTAGAAGAAGGTGGATGTAAATCGAAGATGTCATGGAAGGACTTTTGCCCAATTACAAAATATATCCTAAAGGAGTCCACCTTCTTGTTTGAAGTGTGTTGAATTGTATAATTATGGTATTTACATTCTTGTTGTTGTTTTTTTTTATTGTGTCGGTGGAACAATAATAATTGGGGGTTCTAGGTGAATCCTCACATGTTTTAATAAACTTGTTTTGTGTTTTTTGTCTTTATCAATTATTTTTTCTCAGCTCTAATTATCTATACATATTTCACCCAACTCTTTGATACGTTACATTATTATGTTGTTAAGTTGTACCTTAAATAAAGAGCCAAGTCCTAGTCATATATACTACTAGAATAATATTAATTGGGTGGTAACTTTCATTTTTATTCCAAAAGATGGTCTGCAAAATTATCCTTTTTGACACTTTTGGTCCTGCAGTTTTTTTCTAAATTTTTGTCCCAAGAATATTGTAGTTTTGGTCCCAAAAGAATGATAAATCGAGAACCAATTCATGATCATATATATATGTAAGAATAATATAAATTTATAGCAAATTAATTATAGAGAAAATAGAGTCACGACTACAACAGTACATACAAATTAAGTGTATACGCCCGTAAAGTAATAGATTATCACACAAATATATGATTATGTACCATTTATCTTGATGATATGCATACAGTATACTTGCATATGATGTTGAAATGTACGAAATGATATAATATCTATATATATATATATATATATATATATATATATATAAATATATATATAATCCTAACTAATCCGATAATCAGTTATTAATCTCGTCGTGTAAAGCAAACTAGCCATTAAAATCTGGATTGCTACAATTGTGAATAAGGTCAAACATAAACTAGTTATTTCTCATATTTTTAGAGAAGGCAATGCGACAGCATACATATTCACTAGAATTATTATTGGTGGACTGGGATTCTTGACTTTTTGAGATCCTTTCATCTCAAAGGCATCCAAAATAAATTTCTTCATAATAATTTTTTTTTACATTTTCCTTGACTAAGGATTTTTTCGTATGGTGGATTTTAACCTAGTAAAGTATTTAATAATAAAATCGATAGTTAATGAAGAAATTAGAGAAGGGGCTACATCCAAATGTTTTCTTTTGTTTAAAAAAAAAGAATGCCGATTTGTTGCCAACATGAATGGTGATTGACAGATTTGTGAAATCGTGAAGATGTGCATGTATTCGACTGTTATAATTTTTTTACAATTAAAATAAAAATAAAAATAAAATGAAGGTATTAATATAGGGTTAACTACAATATGCAACCTTATTATAGTACATTTCTTAATTTGCAACCTGCTATATATTTTTTTTTTTACCAAATTGCAACCTGTACAGTATATAATTGACCAATTGGTACCAGAACTCAAGTTTTTTTTTCCGGTCAGATTACTTTTACTCAAGGTCATATTTGTCTTTTTAATAAATTATTTTTACTAAAGAAATAAATTCAATTGTTGTTAAAATCCAATTTCTCACCCTAATTCAAAAATCTCTAATTTCTACCGAGGGATAACAGCGGGAGCGACAAAAACTTTCTTACCGAGGGGACAACGCAGGAGGAACTGAGGGCATGACGCAAAAGCTTCTGGAGTTTGGGAACAATCGCAATCAATTTCTCCATGAACTAATTGCAGTTATATTTTTATGTAGCGTTATTGCCATCATAACTCCATTGTTCATGAGCAGTTTTAAAGGCACAATTGTGTAATGGGTTGGCGAATCAGAGAAGATAATGATCAATATATATCGCGAGGAATACTGTGCCCTAATTATGGTACAAAATTCAATGTTCTTACTCTTTTTCCTTTTATAGTATTTTGGGGTGCAATTTTTTTATTTTTTGTGCGTATATGTTTTTTAAAGAAAGTGATGGGCAAAAGAGTTAAAATTCATTTTGGCCCCATAAATTTGAATTTTCATAAAGGTCCGAAAAAATTTAAGATTTTTCAATTTTATCCCATAATTTCATAATTAAATGCGATTTCAGTCCAATAGTCGTTAAAATTTAGAGAGGTTGTGCTTCAAGTTGAACCTGTATCAAGCATATCTTGTAGCGCTCCTCCTTAACATGTGGTATCTAGATCCCGTGTTTTGTATTTTAATTTATCTATATATGTGTTTTTACTTTTTAAATTTTATAATGAGGTGTATCTAATCTAATTGTCAGTGTATAAAATATTTCCATGTCAGTTCTAAAACACAAGCCTTGCTAGAAAGCCACAATTTTAAATGGCATGTGACTGGCACGTTAGAGAAACATCGTCGTTTTGGGTGATCTCTGGAACCATGGACTTAAATTGAGCAATTCAAGTAGTTATTAGACTAGATCATTTTAAAAGATAGTTATGAGACTATTTTTCAAGCATATCACCACAAGTGAAATGAAAAAATTTCTCTGCAATTAACCCTCGAGAAGAAAAAATATTTAAATTGTTTTAGGGTAGGTCTCATACCCAATGCTTCTGATTTTTGAGAGAATAAAACAATTTTTTTCCTAAAATTAACCCTCGAGAGGAAGAACACAAATAGAAAATTGTGATTGTGATAAAGATTTAATTAATTTATTTTCCCTATATATTTTCCAACAGTGAAAATCATAATCTGACTCTCGATGTAAAGTACAATTCAACAAACACGTAATAATGTTAATTTAAGAAGATCACAAAATAGACATATTATTGAAATTTTTGAGGTTTATACATAGAAACCCCAATTATTATTAAACAACGTACAACAACAACACATTTCACACAGACACAACGAGTATAAGGTGAAGGTGAACTTCTTTACTATGGATATTGAAATTAGTCTCAAGTCCTTCCATAGTATCCTCTAAGCAGATCACCTTCTCCTCTGGTGTATATAAAAAAAAAAAAATCAAAATTATTACATAAGCACAAGTATTATATTAATGGAGAATATACACTAACTAATTAATGTGAAATCAAAATGAATTAAGTAGCTAGGCTTAACGTTAATTGAGATGAAAGAGTGAAAGTGTATTTTAAATCAAGAAATTATAAATATTAAAAGGATAATCGGAAGAGTAAGAAAAGCAATAATCGAAAAAAATATCATGATTACTACCGTCCTAATTGAACGTAATAGCCGAAAGCGTACATATTTGCAGAAAGGAAGAGAGAATTAATTAATGGAGAAATCTAGAGAAAAATGCAGCTTATGCCTATGCATATATAGGAGAGGGAGAGGAAACATATAAAAAAGAAATAAATAATTGTTGATTTCAAAACTTTTATTCTCTTTCTCCCATATAATTAAAAGAAACATAATTTCTTTTGTCTTATGGGGCAAATAAAGACGTTAATTGCAAATAAATTATATATCAATATTATCTTGGACCTGTAAACATGTGAGTTCTATAGATGGGCACGCCGATAAGAACTATTCGCACCATTTTATATTATATATTTGTCAGAGAAATAATTATACACCAAATAAAATAATTATCTTATCTATGGTGACTTAAATTAATGACAACTTTACATACCTCGCAGTTACCATGGTCATGGGCAAGTTTGTTAAATGATCGAGGGAAATTTAAAATAAATACGTGTTCGAAAAAAAAAAGTAGCTTATACATAAGTGTTAATGAAATACACAGATGGAAACGTTCAGAGCAATCACTTAGAAAAGAAGGTGGATATCTCATCGGATCGGCAGATGTAAATCTCACTTGAGAAGATGCATGTCATGGAAGGAATCGATGCGAACCGCGATTTACGATCAATAATTTTGATGCCCTAGCTCAGGTTGGCAAGCACGAAACTCAAACCGATACTCTAAATCGATGCAAAATAAGGACCCTAACTTTTCAGAGATGGCAATTTAAGGACCATAACTTTTAGAAATAGCAAATTGAGACCAAATCGGCCCGAATCAACCCAAATTTGGCCCAAATTTCAGCCCAAGCTCAGGACAAATTGGGCCAAATTTCAACTAAAATCAGTTCAATTAGCCTGATTTGTGAAGATTTGTCCTCAATTCGCCACTTTTTAAACTTATTGTCCTTAATTTGTTAGCCCAAAAAGTTGCGGTCCTTATTTTGTCAGCCTGAAAAGTTACGATCCTTATTTTGCCAACCCCAAAATTTACTGACCTTAAAAATATATTTCCGACATAAACTTGAAGATATGAAAATAGTTATTTCTCATATTTTTGTGACACGTCTGTTGAAGGGTCACTACACAAAATTCGCGTTTTACCAACGGAAAAATCCGTCGGTAATCAATAAATTTTGTGTTATCGACGGATTAGTGACGGATTAGCGACGATTTTTTCCATCGGTGGAATGCTCGCCGCTAATTATATCAACGGATTGGAGGTCGTCACTAATAAATACTTATCGATTATCGACGGATTAGCGGAAAATAATAATGACATTATATGATTTTTCCGTCGCAAATCCGTTGGTAAAATAGTCGATAAATTAGATCTGTTGGTAAATTGGTAGATTGACCCGTCGAAATTCCGTCGATAATTCGTTAGTAAATTAAGAATCGATGTCTGTTGGTAAATATATCATTGACAATCCGTTGCTAAATGATATATTAACCGTTGAAATTCCGTCGATAATTCGTTAGTAAATTACATCGATGTCTGTTGTTAAATATATTTGTTGGTATTCCGTTGGTAAATTGTACATCAATCCACTACACATAATATTAATATCGGTTGAAATTACATTGGTAAATCGTTAGTAAATTGTGTTAGTAATATGTTGGTAAATATATTTGTTGGCAATTTATTGGTAAAATAATTTTGTCGTATTTTTTTAAATATTTGTCCCCGCTATAGCTTTATATCATCATGCAATATATAAAAAAATGTACTAGATTAAAATTACCACAATCAAAATCTATATTATCCAATAACCCATAACAAAAACTACAAAACATAAAGTCAATCCATTTGTCAACATGGTTCATCATTTTTTCTCCAATCATAAAAGATTTATATATCCCGAACACAATTCAATGTCAAATAATTTCTAACTGATTTTCACTACGATCCTAGTCATCACCATCACGAGGGTCTCGAGAAGCTGGAGGTTGAGGCATTGACACGCTCCATTAGAATGCGTATTGTGTCCTCCATTTGTGTTTGTCGTGCCACAACGTCGTCCAATAATTGCTGGACCTCACTCGACCCTCGCCTAAATGGACCCTTTTACATGACATATATAATTAGTAGGTAATAAAAGAACAATTGTAACTTAAAAAAGAATATAATTTTCTTTATAATTCATGGAAGTACATAAGCTTATTGGAAACTTGATGAATAAAAATCGCGAAATTAAGAACCTTGTAAAATTACCAAAAAGAACAACTAATGAAACAAATCAACAAACTATTAGAAGTAGAGAGCTAAAGGGAAGTAAAGGCCACAACAGGGGATCTCACTTGGTACACACCATCATCCCACACCAAAGAACCTATGTTTAGTCACTTGTTCAAAAAAGCTTTAATAAAGGCAAAAGAAAACTAACCTCTTGGATTCTCGGTAATTGAAGAGGAGAGAAGGCTACCGAGAGTTTCAATGAAGCCTGCAATTTTATTTTTTTAAAAAAGTAAAAGAAATAAACTATTAAGATAATTCCAAATTAGACAGAAAACTAAAATATTAAAAAGAACATCTAAACTTAAATCAAATGAACCATTAAGATAATTCCTACTAAGATCCCGCACATTAATATCACCGATTAAGATTTCCAAAATAAAGAAAATAATATCCATGCATGTTTCCACTTGTGACCAAAAGAGAGAGAGAATAAGGTGAGAGAGACTAATCATTGAGCTTGAAGAATTAGTTTAGCACAAGCAATCGCTTAATCATTTGTCTGTTAATAAAAGATAAAAGTGATAACAGACACCAATTAATATCTAATTCTAAACTTATTCCATTGATACAATTAAATAAACACACAAGGACCATTTCCTCTTCAATAAATTTAGTCAGCAGACATCATCTCATTAATTAATCTTACACTGGTAATTTAATTATTTGATAAACCGACAACTAATTGTGACCGGTCTGGAAACCGCAATTGATTAATGTATAGATAATTTCTAGGCAATGCATTTTCCAATATTCTCTGCTTTAATTTTGAGATTTAAATCATATATTTTGAGATATTAAAATGTCAAGAACACCAAAGAATTAAGATCTAACAAATAACACATCAATTATATGTGTACGCAGCTTGCACGTAAAAGCTTCGATCACTCAAAATATTCAAACACACATTTTATATAGCTAAGAAATGTTAACCCTGTTCCGAATTGTAATACAATATCATAAGATGAGTGGTCAAATATTATTGTCTTTGAAATGGAATGATACTTGAAACTAATGAAAAATTTGCAAGTACAATAAATACGTACAAAAGAAAGAATAGATCTCAATAGGAGATACGATTAACTCATTAACATGTAAGACATCAACTAGAGTGGATAACTCATGCCCTAATTAACTGTACATGAAGTAGAAACAAACACAAAGAAGTGCAGAAGAGGAAAATGCTTACGCTGCCAAGTGTTCCCTGCAAAATCCAAGCAATGAAGAAAAAAGTTGTTGTCAGTTCATCCAAGCAACGAAGAAATACACAAAGAATTTGATAATAAAGCCCTTAATCACCATTTTCATCAATCTCTAAAATCATGATACTCTCCACAAAAATTTATCTACACAGAAAACTATATATACAATCACATATGTAAACAAAAACAAATTAAAAGTAAACATAGGAGCATCTTAACCAAAAGGCGTAAATTAATTAAAACAGATAACTGCAGATGTAAATTCACTGAAAAGGAAAAGACAACCAACAGCTACGAATGGCGTAAATGGATAAAATCGCTAAGCAAAACCTAGTGCAATTGCAAGCCAACAAAGCTCTAGTGAGTGAAATAGGGCAAATCCTAGTGCAATTGCAAGGGAAAGGGATTTCTCAATCTGAACAACTAAACAAGCGACAATTAGGTTAAGACACATACCTTTAGGTGAAAGTACTAATTAAATAGATGCCGAACAGAGAATCTGAAGAAATTTGAAGAAATGAGCAGCAATGAGCATGTCGGAAAACTCCAACGGATTTGTGATGCAAAATAAAACAGAGAATCTAAAGAAATCTGAGATTGGTGTTAATAACCACCGCCGCTAGGGCGGCGATACGACTGGGAAGAGCACCGATGACATTATTTCGCAAAGGAATTTTGCTTGCTGCTTCAAAATACCTGTTGGGAAAAAACTGAGAATGGAAAAGTTTGGGGAAGAAGAAATGTGAATAGATATTTGGGGTTTATCAGACTAATTCTTATTTTTGAATATGGAGTGAAAATTAGTAACGGATTATATTTTCGTTAGAAAAATCATCAAGAATCTATTAGAAAATTGTTAAAATTATTTTTGGCGCACAACTAGCGAATTTGGCTCGTTGGAAAATTGTATTAATAATCCGTTAATAATTTGTCGGTAAAAAATAATTAATAAATAAATTTTGAATTAAATATTAGTGACGGATTTCAGTTGTTGCAATTTTTACTAATGTAACTTTTTGTTGGAAATAATGTATATTATCGACGGATTATATTTACGCCGGAAAAATCCACAATGAATCTGTCGGTAATCCATTACAAAATTGTTAAAATTATTTCCATCGCAAATCCGTTGGAATTTTGTGATAATTACCGGCTGATTTGGTTCGAGAAAATTGTATTAGTAATCTGTCGCTAAATTGTCGGTAAATTGTTGGCTCAATTCCCTCACAAATCATTAGTACTTAGTTATAATTACCAACAGATTTAAATCATCACTAAAATCCGTTGTTAAAATGAACTTTTTTGTAGTGGGTAAAATATTTTTAGGTAAGTAACTTAGGGTAGTTGTGTTAAGGATAATAATTTTACCAATTTGTGAAAGTAGGACATTAGCTTTTTCTTTTTTGGAAATGTAGGACAGTATTCTTTTTTTCTTTTTGCAAATGTATAGCATTTTTCTCACAATTGCGTTATTTATTGTGAGGATTACGGGCCTTAATTTTCAAAAGTTCAAAACCTAATGTCTATTAATGGTGGTCTAAACTTACTACCCCTCTCGATGCATGCAAACGATAAGTAAATCGAATCAACAAGGCAAACTCCTCACCATAAGGTCAATTAAAACATGTCCAACCCTCATTGTAGCATGCATCAACTAAATAAAGAGCTAATAAATTTTCTCAATCAACATAAACACATTAATACTTGTCAAAACACACACACACACATTAATAGAAGTTAAACACCAAATCAATTGCATGATCATAGTATAATATATATAAATATCACACCATTATCCTTCATATTTTATACACCTAAAGCATAATAAGTTTAGCCCATGGGTTAGATAGACATATCAATGGTTAGGAACGAAAATAGAGCATTACCCATGATAGTAGATGCAAGATCGAAATTGAAAAACTCACAATGAAATATGCAAGAAATTAAATGATAAAGGAGAGATATCACCTTAATTGATTTAAATTGAAATGAACACTTGATGATCGCTAAAAAAATAGCTTGATTCCTTGCTTGAAAATGTAAATACATTGAAGATTAACTCTATTCTAATCTATTATAATGTGAAAATGAAAGGCAAGGTCAAAATAATCCAAAGTAATTGTTAGTGTTTTCTAATTTTCTATCCAAAATCTCCAAAACCAGATGTCTTTCTTTGAAAAATTAAGCAATGCAGTATTTATATCTCCTTTTGGATGAGGACATGCGTCCCTAGGGCAGCAAACGCAGATTTTAATATTTTAGAGCTGCTCGACTGAGCAAAGGCGCTCTACCACTTTGAAGGCCGCTCGACCAAGAAGCCTTGCTAGACCAAAGGCCTCGGTCGAGCAACACCCATATTTTTAGGATCTCTGGAAAAACCATCCTGCCTGAGCGAGCATAAGTGCTCAATCAAAAGGGTCCGGGGTCGAGCAGCTCCTTTTACAGCCCATATTCTCCGATTTTGGCCCATTTTTACTCCAAGTCATATTTCTTTCAAATTATTCACTTATCTTAAAGAATTAATCAACAGTTAAAGCACAAAAACATGCAATCTTACACCAAATCACTAAGAAAGCGCATCATGATGCATTTTCACAATGGTAAATATCTAATGTTATATATGTATATATTACTAGTTATTGAATTACGTAACCATTTTGATAGTATGACATGGATATATTTTACTCCCTCCGTCTCATACTCGTTGTGACATTTATTGTTTGGAACAAGTTTTAATGTAAGAGTAATTTAATAATATAAGTTATTTTTATAGGGGTAGGGTAATCTTTTCAACTTTAACAAGAAAGTTTTTAATGGTATTAAATTGGATTCTTGTGGAAAAAGTAGTAGCATATGGTGTAATATTGTAGTGTTTGAGGGGGATAGTTTAAAGTGAAAAAATTGTTTTATTACCATTTGTTAGAATAAAAATATTATAGTTTTGATGAAGTTAAGATGAGTATGTAAAATAAGATGACCAACTGAATAATTGTATAGACGGCTCAAGTAAGAAAATCTTGTAATGAACTAAGTACAAAAGGTCAGGATGAGAGCTAGATTGAAAGAAAGACAAACAAAGACAAGCCGTACGAAGACAAGGAAGCATACGACTATGTGTCTTTAAGATCAAAAATTGATAAGTAATAAGGAATGAGAAGATCGCAAGGATAAAGTCATCTCGAGGTTTTAGAAGAAGCAGATGATTAGAAGTGGAAGTTAGAGATTTCAAGAAGAAATTATAACTAATTAACAGAATTAGTTATAACCATCCAAGGAACAGTTCCAAACAACAAAGAATCGGTTATTCGATTGCAACCAACATCGAAAAGTTAGCAAGACAGTTACAAACCACGAGTTCCTTATAAATAGATCATAGAGTAGGATTAGAATTAACTTTTGATTCTCATAACACTTGTAACACATTCCCACACATTAAAAAGCATTCTTCTTAAGTACGTGAGTAAGTAAGTAAGTAGTGGAGTCCATTTCAAAGGATTGTGAAAGGAGAGTGGACGTAGGATTTTCATAATCCAAACCACTAAAAACCTTCGTGTTCTTTACTTTCAGTTTATCTTCAAATTACTTATTTGTTCTTAATCGTAATCAATTTGAATAATCAAAAAATTTTTAATAAGAGTTATCAAGGAATCAAGTATAAAACTATTCCGCTACACAATCTGATTTAAGATTAGATTATCTTGTCAAGTTAGAAAGAAAAATTTGAGTAGATAGTGAAATCTATTCAAACCCCCTTTCTAGATTTCACCTATTTTGTAAACTTGATTCTCTGGGACCAACACCATTTAAGGAAATGATACAAGAGTACGGGACACACCTTTTTGGCAAATGTCACAACGAGTATGGGACGGAGAGAGTATAAAATAAGAAAATTGTTCCCATTTGTTTGGGAACATATTTTAAGAAAAAAATGGACGGACCGAAATAGAAAAATGAGGTTTATATCGAACGGAGGGAGTACAAAATTGGATATGAAGCCCAATTGTGAAAACAAAAATATTCAGCCACGAAAAGTGGCACAAAGCTAGGGCAGTGAAGTTTAAAAAACTAAACAGCGAACCTACTGGTGGGTTTCCACATCATTTTCTATAAATATTAAATAGATTATATTGATTTTTATACTTAGCCACGTTAATCAGCAGATTTGGTGGCAGTATTCGCGCCACCATATAATATATATACTTATACATCGAATAAAATAATTATCTCAGCCATGCATGGTGACTAAAATAAAAAATAATGAAGCATATAAGCTATCCACTATCCTTGTCTTTACTCTTGCACATATATTTTTTTCTCTTTCTCCCATAAAATTAATTATACATGATCATATACATTGTTAGAATAATTTGAAATCAGTCAAATATTTAAAAAATCAAGTAACAACCACAATACAAAAAAATATAATTTCTTTGAGGGAAATAAAGACGTTAATTGCAAATAAATTATATATCAATATTATCTTGGACCTGTAAACATGTGCTATATTAATTAAATAAAAGTGATTCATTGAGTGGTTGAGAAAGTATGTGAGTTTTATAGATGGGCACGCTGATCAGCATGATTAGCTCCATTAATTGTATATCATATATTTGTCAGAGAAATAATTAACACCAAATAAAATAATTATCTTAGCTATTGTGACTAAAATTAATGACATTGCAAATAAGTTCCCCTGATTAACTGACTTTTTTGTTTATCAATTACAATATAATTTTTTATTTGCAATTTGATACACGATTTTTAATGTTTTGCAACTTGAATCACGGACCTATTTTCCCGTCTAACTTAATCCTACGTGACCGCCAGAACATGGGATCATGTTACCTCGCAATTACCAATGGTCATGGGGAAGTTTGTTAAACGATCGAGGGAAATTTAAAATAAATACGTGTTCAGGAAAAAAAAAAGTATCTCATACATGGGGAGGTTCAATATTTAGTAAGTCTACCATATCTTTTTCTCGTAACTTTATCATTTTTCGTAAATTGTCCCAAAAATAGTAAAAAAATATTCATTTTAGTTCCATAAGTTTCATCATTGCTCAATTTACATCCAATTTTTATCAAACGTCGTTGTTTTTGGCACATGCTTGGGATTATTACAATTTACGTACACACCTATCTATAAGTTCAATCATTTTCATGAGATAAAATTCTTTTACGATAGAGTCAAATATATGGGTTCAAATCCAGTTATAAGTGACAATTCAACAATATTAAATTATTCACCCGATAGGTCTCTTCTCGAAGGGTCGAATTGAGAATCCAGTCTGCGAGAGTAATACGGAATTAATATAAATGAATTGATTTCACACCTCTGCAATAGCTTTCCACCTGACCACCGGGTACCTCTCTTTAGTGTGAGACCCGGGTTCGATTCCCTTTGGGAACGAATTATGGAGTTATAAGGTGGCTTGGAGAAATTCTTGGAGTGTTTGGTGATTGGCAAACTAACTACTAACAACTAATATTTACCAATAAAAAAAAAAACATCAAATATATACATCAAATAAAATAATTATCTTAATTACCTATGCTGACAAAATAAAATAAAAAGAATGAAGCATATAAGCTAGCTTTCCCCGCCTATATATATAAGCTTCCACTACCCTTCACTTCATTCCCACACCGCTCTAAAACATCTCTTCCTCTATATTTCTTATTCTCTTTCTCCCATACAATTAACCATGTTTACTTTTGGCTCAATCGGGGTTCCAATCCGACCAATTAAGTAAATATATTATATATATATATTGACTTAGTGCTTTTTTGCTCTTTCGTTTCCCGGTTTAATTTATTTGAAACATTTTTTCTCTTTCATGTTAATAGATGACATTACACATCTAACTAGTTTTGATTTGATTCATCTTTATTTGGAAGTAATTATTATGCAACAATTAATTATATTCTTTTGTAATATTTTAACGAAGTTTTCTTAATTTTTATACATATGCAGATGGAAACGCACCTGAAACATCACCCAGAGAAGAAGGTGGATGTATATCGAAGATGTCATGGAAGGACTTTGACCCAATTACAAAATATATCCTAAAGAAGTCCACCTTCTTTTTGAAGTGTGTTGAATTGTATAATTATGGTATTTCATTGTTGTTGTTGTTTTTGTTATCGTGTCGGTGGAACAATAATAATTGGGGGTTCCACGTGAATCCTCACATGTTTTAATAAACTGTTTTGTGTTTTTGTCTTTATTAATTATTTTTTCTCAACTCTAATTATCTATACATATTTTCACTAGACACTTTGATACGTTACATTATTATGTTGTTAAGTTGTACCTTAAATAAAGAGCCAAGTCCTAGTCATATATAGAATAATATTATAATTGGGTGGTAACTTACATTTTTTATTCCAAAAGATTGAGTGGTCTGCAAAATAGTTCTTTTTGACACTTTTGGTCCTGTAGTTTTTTTCGACATTTTTTGTCCCAATAAAATTGCAGTTTTGGTCCCAAAAGAATGATATATCGAGAACCAATTCATGATCATATATATATGTGAGAATAATATTAATTTATTGCAAATTAATTATAGAGAAAATAGAGTCACGACTACAACAGTACATACAAATTAAGTGTATATGCCCGTAAAGTAATAGATTATCACACAAATGTACGAAATGATATAATATGTGTATATATATAATCCTAACTAATCTGATAATCAATTATTAATCTCGTCGTGTAAAGCAAACTAACCATTAAATATCCGTATCACTATGAACATTAATTTATTTTTAGAGTGGTGGTTCAGAATTATTATTGGTGGACTGGGATTCTTGACTTTTTGAGAACCTTTGGGATTCTTGACTTTTTGAGAACCTTTCATCTCAAAGGCATCCAAAATAATTTTCTTCATAATTTTTGAAGAGCTCTCCTTTTCTTGACTAAGGATTTTTACCTATGGAGGATTTTAACCTAGTAACGTTTTTAATAATAAAAATCAATATTTAATGAAGAAAATAGAGAAGGGGCTACTGAATAGTGTGAAAATTGCATTATTATTGTATTCTTAATCTTCTCATTTTGATGCCATTATCATGTTTATTTCACTTATAATTGACTAATTGCACTTGGTAGAGAGAATTGGTATTGTTTTGCTAAATGTGTAGTTAATCATTGACTTTTGGAGCAATTTGAGATCAACATATCTACTAGAATCAAGTGATGGATGATATCATTGTAAAGAGGGCTGAAAGAGGGTCGCAACAAAAAAGAATCGAGTCAATCGAGAATATGATTGGGACAGAACGAGAACAGAAGCAGGAGATGTACTAGATCTACCAGCTCATGGGCCTCGACCTCGACCCCCAACTCTACCATAACCTCCACAACCTGCACTCATTTGTAACAAAATCTTGAAATATCATTAATTATTTTCGAAAAAATTTGAAGAGTAGTTTAGCAATTGATTAGTGTGAAAATTGCTAGAAATTTATGTGATTTAATTGCTTAATTTAATAGGATTTCTTGCATTATTTTTATTAAATTGACTAATTGCACTTGAGATTAGAAGGGTATTATTTTGTTATTTTTGTAGGTAAATTGAGCATTTTAATGCAAAATACATGCCCATTATTTATTGAGTCAATTGAAGCAGAACTCAAGAGTCGAGAAAAAAATACGAGAAGAATTAATTGGGCTTGAGAAAGGAAAAGAAAAAAAGAAAAGAAATTAAGGCCCAAAATGGGCCCATGGCCCAACAAGTGAATTTAGAAAAAGGAAGGCAACAGTAAGCGTGGGCAGCAGAAGAAAAAGACGTGAATTGATGATGAAAGGAGCGATTTTTGCAGTAGTGAAAATTCAGCGATTTTTTTGAAAATTAAAAAAGAAAAAAGAGAAACACGTTTTTGGGAAAGAAATTAAAAGAGCAACTTTGAGCAGAAAGAAAGAGGAGAAGCAGCGTGGACAGTAGAGAGAAGGAAGCAGTAGATAGGGACGCAGCAGTAGGAACAAGAAAGAGAGTAGACGTTCGATCATTCTTAGGATTTTTAGGATTTCTTATTATATTTCCCACACATTTCCTCACACATATTAGAGCATACTTTTTCCTTAGATTTACACACAATACACACATAGTTTTAGGTGTTTTTAATTTCATTTTAATTTCTTGCAAGTTAGAAGATAGTTTCTTACAATCAAGTGTCACAAGGTGACATCTCTCCTTATTTCATTTATCTATTGGTTAATTTCTTTTTAAATATGTTTTCCCTAATTTTGAGTTTCATGGGTTTGTTGCTTAATTTCATGTTTGGCTAAATCTTGTAGTGTTTGGGTGTAATGACCCTTAGATGAGTTGATTATGGTGTTAATATGATTGGGTGTTTCAATTTTGGGGCTGATTGATTACTCACTTGTGCTTTGCATGAATTAATTGCTTGGTTATTTCTTGAACCCTTGTTTGATGAATTAATTATCACAAAGATATTTGGGTAATTGATTTTTGCTAGGGTGTTAGATTTTAATTGTGTGATTGATGTCAATATTGGATTAACGCAAGGATACTTGGTTAATTTCATTAGATACCGCATTTGAGTACATTAATTGCTTGATTTAATTGCTAGTAATTTGTGAGAGAGGTTAGAATGTTATCTCTAACAATCTTACGTGCTTAATTGATCATATATTGCCTAGGCTTACCAAGTACGGTTGTATGTGAATTTTGCTAGATATCCCCTATCGTCACCCCTTGTAATTGATTCCCGATTGTATGTTGTCATAGTTGACGAGTCTTTGGTGATTTGCACCGAACACTCTTCTTTTATTTGATATCTCTTTGGTAGATTACTTATTTGCTTTATTTTATTGTTTAATTGCTTTCTTGTCATTTAAATATTTGCATATCCGTGATCGCTTCTATAATACTATGACAACGTTTAATCTCATGGCTTCATTATCCTCATAGTCTCGTGGGTTCGATAAACTTGGTCGAAAATTCTATCCACTCACTATGCCAAACATCGCTACGACGACGGTGAATCCCGTTGTCGTAGGGGTTTTTTTCACCGTCGTCTATCAACCCGATGTCTTAGGTCTGGACATACGACAACAGTTTTCACCGTTGTCGTAGGTATTTACAACAACGGTTAATAAAGTTATGACAACGGTTTTTCCCGTTGTCGTAGGTATTTACCACAACGGTTAATTAAGTTATGACAACGGTTTTCACCGTTGTCGTAGGTATTTACCACAACGGTGAATGAAGTTATGACAACGGTTTTTCACCGTTGTCGTAGGTATTTACCACAATGGTGAATAAAGTTATGACAACTGCTTTTTCATCGTTGTCGAGGTATTTACCACAATGGTGAATAAAGTTATGACAACGGTTTTTCACCGTTGTCGTAGGTATTTACCACAACGGTTAATGAAGTTATGACAACAGCTTTTCACCGTTGTCGTAGGTGTTTACCACAACGGTTAAGAACCGTTGTCATAACTTCATTTCACCATTGTCTTAGGCTTTTACCACAACGGGTTACTACCTACGACTACAGTTTTTTTCCGTTGTCTTAGCCATTATTGTAGATTTTTCTGTTGTGAATTATCTAATTGGACAATAATATAAAATTAAAAATAAGCATTAAAATAGAAATCAATTCATCATCATACATTGTTTAAACATCATGAAATGTAAATAGTCTAGTGTTAAACTACAATAACATGTTCAAATGTCAAAAACTAAACTAAAATAAAAATAACAAACTTCTTCTAATCATCACCCATATACTCGAAACGCAATCGGCCCACTCTTCCCGCATGTCGTCAATTTCTTTTCAGAGTAATCCTTTTGTGAAAACTGTGAAAGTACAAATAATAAAATTCAATAAGTATTATCTTTTAGCCACCAATTCAACCATCCAATCAAATATTCACCACATACATAAATATGATCAACACAAATTATTCTTACCACTGATTGCATCAAATCTGTTCCCAACATTCCATTAAACTCGATTATATCCTTCATGTAGCGTAGTACAAAATAACCACATTGAAATACATCAGATTGTTTAGGTGCCTAGGTAAGAAAAAAATTCGTTTAAACACTTACACCTTTTTGTAAGAAAACACAACTAGATATATATAATTTTTTTACCTTAATTATATTCCATGCAATATTTTTCTTTGGTCTCTTACTTGAGACACCCGCATTAAAGATATATAATGCCCTACAACAATAAATAATTAACCAAAAATATGTTACAATTCCCAATAATATGTTTATTGCAATTATATGAAAAGGAATGAACTTACATGTCCACAGCTTTACTAGTATCGAACCTCAAACTTCTACGACGTCCCTTCACTCCTGTCAAATTCACTGCTTCTCTTAGAAAGTTACTCTGCTCCTTGAAAATTTCGACCTTGTTGCGTTTCTGTTCAAATGGAGTATCTGTCTTCACAGGCTGCAATTAAGTAGCAAAATCAGCAAATCAAAAACATACAAAACTATCTGTTTAAAATTTTAAAGCTCGGAAATTGCTTGGTTATGACCAATAAATAACAGAGTGCTGGGATGAGTGACTAATTTGGGGACTTTTTTTTTTTTTTTTGTCAAAATTAAATTCTTGGGGCTTAATATGCCACATAAGCGATACCAACTCATTGATTGGTTACAGCCACAGTACAAGCAACATAGCCTGGTTTTTCACGAGGCTCAATTCTGGAACAAAGTAGAAGCAAAGCTGAAACATACCAAGGTATTGCAGCCAGAAAGAAACCGATAATGAACCTGCAAAAGATATAGAGTAGCTCTCTTTTCACCAGTTGAAATCACTAAACAGTTAATTTACAACTTATACATAGAAAGAAGCGCACACTTAATTATCATACACCATAATTGGAAATGAAAACCTACACAAACAAATTTATTTAAATAATTCAAATTCAACCAACCTGAGGTTGCAAAACTTTCTGCTCAAGTACAACTGCCAATCTATTGGAGATACTCCAAATTTCTCAACGATCTCGTACGTATGTGAAAAATTCTTGCATTCAAAACTGCAGTTAGGGACCTCATGTGGTTTTCAACTCAAGAAATAACCCTTCAAATATTGACTTTCAGCTCAAAAATTAGTTTTGAAAAATTAATAAAAATTAGTTTGAATGTATTTGTGAACCTGAATTTGTGCTTGAGGTGATTCTTCTTTCTGCTAGTAATTGGCTTTGGCACTCCGTGTGTGCTTCAACCAGAAATAACTTCTGTTTTTATTTTAAAAAAATAAAAAAATAGAAAATGGAAAAAATTGACCAACATACAATATTATACAATCAACCAAAAATTAACTTCTGTTTACTATAATAAAATATAAAATAAACCAACAAACAGAAAAGCAGAAAAAATTAACTTTTGTTTACTATAATAAAATATACAATCAGCCAACATTTTATTGAATTTGAAAAAAGTTGATAGAAATGGATTTGGATTTCAAAATCCATTAACATACATTATCACACTTATACTTATTTAATAAATCTCAGTCTAATTTTTCACAATTCTACCCTGCTTCACCAAGCATTGTCTTTTAAAAAATGGGGGACAGCTTTGATATTTCACCATCATAGTAATTGAATTCTGTATGTCTATTGGGGTGAGGGGGACTAGTGCGTAGCAAGTACTAGCTATCCAACATTTATTTAGTTACACTTTGTATCTGATGAAATTTTTCAATAGGTCATTGATTAAATGAACCAAGGCATGAAAAATGGCACACAGCCAATGGAGACAATGGTTCTGATGCATGGAGTTAAAAATGCAATGTTAGGAACAAGAAGCAGCAGCATACAATAAAAGAATGTGCAAATTAATGATTCAACATACTTTACATAGTTGCAATCAGTTGAAAATGTTTGGAGAAAGTCATCTTTCGTCTCAACAAGATTCTCAGCAAAAATATTCTGCCAAAAAGTTAGCACCAATTTCAAATGAGTTTCAGAGTGAAGATCAAGAGAATTATTAAACTTGAGTGCCAAAACTTACCTGAAGAGAAGACTTAAGATCTGTTATTCCCTTGCCTCCCTATATTGTGTTACAAGAATAATCAATACGCATGATTGTGGAACATAAAAGCGAAGATGAAAAACATAGTTGCAGCTAAACCTTTATCTTGCAAGACAGATCACAGTTTGGCTGTTACCTGATAATCCACAACTGTTTTTAAAGGCTCAATCACTTGAAAATAACTTCATGTAATGTGGCAATCAAAACTTAAGCCCAAATTGAACAAAAGAAATAATTGAGAACTGTGGTCTGTGGTGTCGATTTGCGTACTTGATGGCTTATTATATACAAATAACCCCATATAACATAGGAAAATATATTGATAAATTGAACTTGCTCTCTTCTCTTCAAATATAACCAAGTCCTTTGCCATAGGAGAAGTACCATTCTTTTCTCTCACTGGCTTGAGAACATGGAGCTTCCCCACATTTGATGCCTTTGAAACATCACTCTTCACAGGCCCTCCCCACTTTATTTTTCTGTCTATCAGGAGAATTCAAAACCTGCACAGAGTATCAGCATGATTAATAATTTACTTGATAAAATAATCTGAAAGCCCCTGTAGAAGGTCATCCACCAGAAGTAATCAATTCAAGTAACCACAAAAGCCCAAAATATGCTCAATGTTACAGGTTATTAATTAATTGTTTTTATTATATAATATTACAAGTTACAAGTTAGTATCCTATAAGTAAATCTATTGTACATCGCAATCCAAAATATAATTAATTGTTTTTATTATATAATATTATTATCAAACTAATACTCCCTTCTACTAAAAATTTAGTCCTGCTTCCTTTTAGTCTATCCAAAGTAATTTGTCATGTTCCAAAAAAAGAAAAGGTATAACACTTTATCCTTACCCTTCAAATATTTATTTAATTACACAAATTGTGTTTGACTTTAATCATAAACAACAAATTACTATTATTTCTTAAATCTTATATAAAAAAACTAAACTAAATTTTGTAGATGGAGGAAATATTTTTTAATGAAACACATAGTTCCGTTAAAAGTAAATGAAAAATACAAACAAATTAAAATTAGACATTGATTCACAATCAGGCTGAAGCATGTCCTACTTTATAACGTAAATCGAAAGTAAACAAATTAACCACTACTCCTGCTCCACTATATATCCTTTGCCCATAAAGTGTTGCCAGGTTATCTCTAACAAACTAGCATTCAAGTCCAAGACTCCAAGATTCTCTGCATTTTCAATCGTCTCAAAAAAGAAAAAGAAAATCTGAATTTCTCCTCTAATAAACATTCAACAAAGTAAGATCGTTTGATGCCTGGTGGGTCTTTAGATTAGATGGATACTTTGTTCAGACTTGTGTCTCTCCATTCCGATCAATCCACCACAACTAATTCAAGCACCTCTAGATCATACCTTCATCAGGATAATCAAGAATGCTTCAATTTTTACATGGATGAAGATTTCTCCTCTTCTTCCTCGTGTAGTTTGATAGTAATCAACTCAATGTAATCAGCTTGAGACAATTCAACTATTAACCTTGGCACAACCAACATTTGCCAGTGACTACATAAAGATCCTGCACTTACCTTACCTTCCTTAATCTTATTCATCAAGAAACCAGTTTAGATCGTTGGACACTAAAAGAGACAAAGATACAAGAGTTACTAAAAAAAAAACCAACGCCATGTTGATGCCTTCCACAAGGTTCACACTTGAACAAAGAAGATCCAGAGCTAAAAGATGTTCAACTTTCAGAGTACTTCCCATAGATTAGTGACTACAACATAATAAACTATTCCAAGGTAGACAACAGGGTAAATCGAATACCAGCCTACCACAAAGCTGAGGAACATACACAACCTAAAGTGTAATAGTAAATGAGTCATGCAGAACAAAATAATTGGGGGACTAGACTGCAGTAAAATAAACAGGTTACACAGATAAAACCAAAATTACCTCAAAACAGTAACTTCATTTCCAATGGTAAAAATTATATGAAATTACAAGAATTTTACTCAACAGGTGTTTGTATACTAATAATATGCGACAAAACTGGTACAACAATATCTTATAATATCTTATCAATACACATCTTTCATCAACTTCAAATGTTTTAGTGAGGCAATCTCGATTTGATTGATTTCCAAATATACATAAGAGTATCTTCTAAATTATGAAGCAAATGAAGTGATACATGTGAGTGGACAGATTTTTATAATTGGTAAGGAAACATCTATATGGCATTTTATAACTGGTAAGGAAACATCTATATAACTGCAAAGCAAATATGGCATTTTAACATTGGCATTTTCACATAACATATTCACATAGACATTTTCACAAACACATTATTGATTAGTGTGAAAATTGCGTAATTATTGTGTGCTTAATTGTCTCAAATTTGATATCATTTTCATGTTAATTCACATTAAATTAGCTAATTGCATTTGACTATTTAATTTGGTGTCTTGAGTTGATATTGCAGATTTTATGCCAACTTTGAATACAAATTGAGGTCTGTTAACATTGTCAAATCAAAGGAGTCATTGCATGGTTGGAAAGAGGGCCGAGAGAGCTGCGCAACGCGAAAAAATCAGGTCATTCGGAGTTCGTATGGAGAAATTACGGTCGAACGAAGGAGACGGCGAAAAACACACCAAAAATCGTGTGCACCCATCAGTTTAAGAAATACACCCACCAGCGAGTCCACACATACACCCACGATATTGATGAGTTCACCCACCATTTTCTTCTCCAATTCCACTGTATCGCGCCCTATCCCAATCTGCAAATCATCACCAACAGCAGTTTCCACAACTCAAACCACTACTCAACGTCGCCAAACTCAATTTCTATATTCGTCGCCGGCGTGAATCGAAGCCAAGCCGCCGTTCACCATTCACCGTCGTTGCGTGAAACTCGCGCCGCCGCAAAAACTCTTCACCGTTGCTATGCGCATACCAGCGCCACCACCTCTTCCCATTCCAGATCCGACATTCAACGTAACCCAGGCCTCACCGACGCAGCCAGTGTCGCCGCCGCGTCACTCAACCATTGACTCGACCCGAGCCCTCACCTTCGTCCGAGTCGTGACGTAACCAGATTTACGTAGCTTGCCTAATCCGTCTCGAAACACGTCTCGAACCAGCGCCGTTGTACCTCGACCCGAGACTCTCCATTGACTCGACTCGAGACATCAAGCTCGAGTCGAGGCGGCACCTTTGCGCAAAAACGTTGTCACGCTTTTTCAAATTTTCCAGTAATTGATTTTGTTAGCCAATCAGCGTCGGACACATGAGGAGATTGGAGCGTGAATAAGAGGAAGAGAGAAGGCAGATTTGAGGAGGGAGAATTAGGAAATAGAAAGGGATTAACCCATTTTTCAGGGAGATTACACGCATTACACCCGCTACACACACCGAGAATTAGAAACACACACACTCACACATAGTAGTAGGTGTTTTTAATTTTTCTTTCAATTTCTTGCAAATTAGACATAGAATTTAATCAAATCAAGTGTATTAACACATTTAAGGTGATACCCTCCCTTAATCTCTTTATTTTAATGGTTTATTTCTTAATTAGCATGTCTTTTTCTCCTTTAATTTTCTTAGTTATGGGTATTGTTTTAAATGCTTTTATTTCCATTTTGTTGATCAAATTAGCCATGGGCTAAACCTCTTGATTGCTTGGGTGTTGGAATTACACATGATTTTGGTGTTGATCATGAATTAATCACTTTGATTGGCATGTGTTGTGGTCTTAATGCTTCTACTAGTGGGCTTTGTGATGATCTCTTGATTAATTAATTTCATTAGCTTGATTCGTTGAATTGGTGTATTACAACGAGAGTTGGATATGCTTAGGATAGGATTGAGTGAACTAATTGATTGATTTTGATGATATTGATCGTAATTGATTGCACCGAGAGGTGAATGAGTTGGTAGATTCCCCAATTAGTGGACATTGCATGCCTAGGTGTGTAGTGAAGGGACGACCCTAGACATTAGTACCCGATTGTGAACGTGTTTAGGTGATCAACGGTCCTACGAGCTAGCTTGCTAGAATTTACGTGATCGCTCTTAGCTTTTGCCATTTCCATGCCTTGATTTGTGATCAATTTGTGTGATACCCGAAGGATTGTGTAAGGAAGACACCCGAGTGATCGTTTCACACACCACTTGCACTCGTTAAGGTTTTATTTGCTTTCTTTTGTTATTTGTTTGCTCTTGTTTATTTTGTTGTTGATTTAAGTGTTAGCATCCCGGTTCGCCACTATAATTCTACGGAAACGTATGTTTTGAGGCTCCACCGTTCTCCTAGTCCCTTGGGTTCGATAATTTGTTTGGTCGTAAATACTTATTGCTAAAATACAAGCGATCAAAATGGCGCCGTTGTCGGGGACTAGTTGAGGACACTTAGGTGGAACTTGAATTCTAGTTGAGTGGAGTTACTAGTGGCATTTATTTTTCTTGTTTGTTATCTTTATTAAGAATTTGATACTTGGTCTCTTTTTGGTAGGTGTTTGTTCGAATTGTGAAAATTGATAACGAAGCTCTACCAAGAAGAAGGAATCGGAGGAGGAATCGTAGGACTTTTGATAGAGAAATGGAAGGAGATCCACATGGAGAGAGGGTTGCTCATGAAGGAGGAGAAGGGGAGATCAATATTCAAGGCATCCAAGTGGAATTGAGAGGTGCCCAACCTCAAAGAGAAGAGATGGTGCATCAAAATCCACCAAATCCCCAAAATCCTTATCCTTACCCTTACCCATACCCATATCCATATCCACCACCTCCAATTCAAGGCCAAAATCCATATCCATACCCACCTCCATATCCACCATATCCTCCATATCAAGACCAAAATTACATTGATCCATACAATCCTCCACCACCACCCTTGCATAACAATCAAAACCCACAAAACCCCCACCTCAAAGGGAAGGTAGACCCATTCGTGCCTATTTTGAGCCTCAACTACGGGAGTATTACGATGGGATAGCTAGGCCGAATATCCAAGCTAACAATTTCGAGATCGCACCGGCTATGATCAAGCTTCTCATGGAGAATCAATTTGAGGGAAGAGATGGGATAGATGATCCTCACAAACATTTGGATAGATTCTTGGAGCTAGCGGATACTATGAAGTTCAATGGAGTGACCGAAGACGCAAAGAAATTGAGGATGTTTGCATTCACCCTCACGGGAAAGGCCAAGCAATGGCTTAGCAAAACCTTACCACCGGGAGCGTGCGTACGTGGGAGGAGATAAGTCAAAAGTTTTTGCTTAAATTCTATCCTCCTTCTCGAACCGTCCAAGCAAGGAATGAGATTGCGGTTTCAAGCAAAAGCCAAAGGAGAGTATCAAGGATGCATGGGAGCGTTTCAACAATTTGTTGATATCGTGTCCCCAACACGGCTTCCCGGAGGAGCAAACCATATGCTTCTTTTATTGTGGAGTGGATGAAGCATCTCAACTACATTTGAATGCATGTGCTAAGGGGGACTTCTTATTCTTGACCTCACAAGAAGCCATTGAGATTTTAGATGGTGTAGCCAACAATGCCTCCCAATGGAACACCAATCAAGGCCCTAATCAAAGGGTAGCTCAAGTGGAGCAAGGAGACTTGATGAAGTCAATGATGATGACACTTATTGAGAAGGTGAGCTCCCTTGGTTCAAACCAACAATCTCCTCCGCCTATTGTGCAAGAAGGGCCAATGCAAGGGCCAATTGAGGATGTTAACTACATGGGTAGACCTCATCAAGGAGGCTACCAACAAAACTTTCAAGGGGAAAACAAGGGCAAATCCCACAAGGACAAGGCCAATACCGACCTCTATACCAAGCTCAACCTCATCAAGGAGGCCAATTCTCCTCATTTCCACAAGGCACTCAAGGGAGTAGTTCGCACAATCCAAACTATAAAAGGAACGAAAATTTATCATATTCAAATCCGAAGGCGGCCGTTCAATTTCCCGGATTCGATCCGGTGCCAAGCCACCAAATGGTGAGGGCAAACCTTCGACGGATGAGTTGTTGGCATTGTTGATCAAGAAGACGGAAGAGAAAGATGCTAAGTTTGAAGCAAGGCTTGACAAGATGGAAAGCTTATTTGGGAGCCAAATTGCCCAACATGGAAACCAACTTAAGACTCTTGAATTCCAAATGGGTCAATTAGCCACCACTTTGGGGAATTTGCAAAATAAAGGGAAGTTTCCTTCAAATACCGAGGTAAACCCACGAGAGCATTGCAATGCTATTCGATTGAGGAGTGGTACCGAGTATGATGGACCTTCTATGCCAAAAGATGATGAGCGTGAGAGTGGTGATTCTAAAGAAAAAGAAGAGGTTGGTGAAGATGAGGCAATGGAGGAAGAAGTGGAGGACGAGTTCGAGAGAATGAATGAAGATGAAGAGGAAAAGGGAATGATGAAGGATTTGGAAAATGAAAAAGAGAGATGGAAGAAGCAATGTCAAAAAGCAAGGAAGGGTGCTTGAAAGAGGTGAAGGGTCAACCCGAGTTCCTAAGTGGAAGATAGCCAAGGAATTGAGGGAGAAAGAAGATCATATACCTTGTGACCGTTGGGGAGTGCCCAAGACACCTATTCCACCTCCCTTCCCAAAGAGATTTATGAAGAAAAAACTTGAGGAAAAATTTTCTAAATTCCTTGAAGTCTTCAACAAACTTCAAATCAACATTCCATTATTGGATGCTCTTGAGCAAATGCCACATTACTTGAAGTTCTTGAAGGAGCTCATGTCGAAAAAGAGGAAGTTCATTGATAATGGGACGGTCAACTTGACCGAGGAGTGCAATGCTATTCTTAAACGAAATCTTCCAAAGAAGCTCAAGGACCCCGGAAGCTTTACTATTCCTTGTGAAATTGGTGGGAGTGCGAAGATGAAGGCACTTTGTGATTTGGGGGCAAGCATAAACTTGATGCCCCTCTCAATATTCAACCGTTTGGGGTTAGGAGAGGTGAAGCCTACATCCATTAACCTTCAATTGGCGGATAGATCGGTCACTTATCCTAAGGGGATCATTGAAGATGTGCTAGTGAAGGTCGATAAGTTCATATTTCCGGTTGATTTCGTTGTCTTAGACATGAAGGAAGATGAAGAGGTGCCACTAATTCTAGGAAGACCATTTCTTGCAACCGGGAAAGCCATTATAAATGTGGAGAATGGAGAGCTCAAGTTGAGCTTCAATAGTGAAGAAATCACATTTTCTATATATGATTCCATGAAGGATGCTCCAAGCAACAAGGAATGTCATTCGATCCAATTATCCACTTCTTTGAGAAAAGAAAATACGGGGAAATGAAGGAGAAGCTTCTTAAGTCACCGTTGAGAGATCTGAAGTTAGAGAGAAGAAGAAAGAGAAATTTGAGAAAATTCCCAAACTTGAGCAATTTGCAAGTTTGGGGGAGTTCGAGGGAAAAAGAGGTCAAAAGAGCTAAAGAAGGAGATAGGATTTGAAGTTGGAGACAAAGTGGTGTGGAGCAAATCAAAGTTGAAGGGAGTGCTTGATGAGGGAAAACTCAAGAAGAATGGGACAATGACCGTGAAGAAATTGCACCTTGGAGAAAATCTTGAACTTGAAGACAAATGGGGTGGTCGACTCTTTACCAAGGAAGCATTCGTGAAGCTTGTGCATTCTCCTATTCCGAAGGAGGTGCCTAATATAATATTTAAAAGGGAAGTTTGAACTCGTAGAGTTCCGTCCGGCATAGGACGTTAAAAATAGCGCTGGATGGGAGGCAACCCATCGGTTTTCTTGCTTTCGTTTCTTTCGTCTTGTTGTTTTTGCTTTCAATAAGTGTGTTTGTGTTTTCTTGTTAGGAAGTCGAGGTTGTGCATTTGAGGCTTGGTGAGATTTACAAGCTTGAAGACGAGAGGGTACTTGAAGACCTTTAGGTACAACACCTTCTCTAGACTTGGACTTGTCCAAGTTTGGGGAGGTGTGCCTCTTTTCATGTTTTTCCATTTGCACCGGCGCACTTCGTTGTTGAGCTTACATGATTATTATACTTGTATATGGTTTTGGTGATGTGCTTTTATTTCTTAGTAGGTGGTTGTGTGCAACTCAATAGCTAACTATCTTGCCAAACTTTTAATTGCTAGGCAATAAAAAGTTTGGGGGTGTGTTAGTTTAGCGATTTTCGTTGCACCAACTTGCCTCTCATTTGTAATGAGAAAATTATGTGAAATTTTTGTGAATTTTGTGAGCTTATTTGTGGATTTATTGCATATCTTTGAGTTTATCATTTTGGATGTGTATTTTGTGATGGGATGTTGAATATGGTGATCTTGATTGTGGACTTGTCATGTGCTTAATTGGTGGTCTTGTGATTGGAATTGGATGATGAGTTGAGTTAGAGAGTGATTTAGTCATTGTAATGTGTGTTTGTGTGGAAACTTTGCTTAGGAGAGCATTTTGTCTACCTTGATAAACCGGTGAGATTTGAGCCATAAGAGGGTGTATGTTTGACCCGGTTTCGTTCTTGTGTGTTGTCGTCCATGTGGTCATGATCTAGAACTTGCCCTTGGTCTTATTTGAAGCTTGTCTAAGTTTAATTGGTTGAAAGTGATAAGAGGCATTTTCTTTGTAAAAATTGAGTTACTTAGCCAAATTGTATCCCCACCAAATTGATGAATTCCATTGTTAGCCCACTTGAGCTTTGAATCCTATTTTCTTTGGCTAACCATGTTAAATTCAAACCATTTTGTCTATCTTAATGAGCTTTTGTCCCTATGATTAGTGGAGCATGAATTGTTGACAAGAAATGGTGAAAGCAAGTGATAAGTGTGGTGGTGTGATTTGCTAAGAAAGATGAGAAAAAGAAAAGAAAAAGGGTTGAGAAAAATTGAATTGTGAAAGAATGAAAATGTGAAAAAGAAAAATTCAATTATGTGCTTGAAAGTGCAAATGGTGAATAAAAGATGTGGTGTTGTGAAGTGTTTTGAAAGAAAGAAAAAAGCAAAAGAGGATGATTGTTGAAATTGAAGTGGAAGTTTGAATTGAATTGTATGATCAACACTCATTGCTCTACTAATTTTGAGTCACCACTTCCAAACTTCCCACCATGTCCAAAAAGCCAACACTACAACCCTTAAAAGCCCTCTTTGATTCAATAAATAAAGCTTAGTAAAAGGTAGAGAATTGAGACCTTTGGCAAGCATATGGTATTGTGATTGTGTGGATTGACTACTTGAGTGCATATTTGCCTTATTCACTTTTGAGTGATGAGTGAAACACATATCTTGTGAGTATGGTAGACAATTTGTTCGAATTTGTTATTGTTGAAGCACCACTCATGTGAAGGTGATTAGTTGCTTTTGACTTGATGATTCATTTGAGGAAGATTGCTTGATTGCATGATTGTGTTGATAAGTCCATGTATTGAGTAAGCCTATGCAATTTTCCCCTTGTTCTTCAATTTCGTTGCTCGGGGACGAGCAACACCTTAAGTTTAAGGGAGTTGATTAGTGTGAAAATTGCGTAATTATTGTGTGCTTAATTGTCTCAAATTTGATATCATTTTCATGTTAATTCACATTAAATTAGCTAATTGCATTTGACTATTTAATTTGGTGTCTTGAGTTGATATTGCAGATTTTATGCCAACTTTGAATACAAATTGAGGTCTGTTAACATTGTCAAATCAAAGGAGTCATTGCATGGTTGGAAAGAGGGCCGAGAGAGCTGCGCAACGCAAAAAGAATCAGGTCATTCGGAGTTCGTATGGAGAAATTACGGTCGAACGAAGGAGACGGCGAAAAACACACCAAAAATCGTGTGCACCCATCCGTTTAAGAAATACACCCACCAGCGAGTCCACCCATACACCCACGATATTGATGAGTTCACCCACCATTTTCTTCTCCAATTCCACTGTATCGCGCCCTATCCCAATCTGCAAATCATCACCAACAGCAGTTTCCACAACTCAAACCACTACTCAATGTCGCCAAACTCAATTTCTATATTCGTCGCCGGCGTGAATCGAAGCCAAGCCGCCGTTCACCATTCACCGTCGTTGCGTGAAACTCGCGCCGCCGCAAAAACTCTTCACCGTTGCTATGCGCATACCAGCGCCACCACCTCTTCCCATTCCAGATCCGACATTCAACGTAACCCAGGCCTCACCGACGCAGCCCAGTCGCCGCCGCGTCACTCAACCATTGACTCGACCCGAGCCCTCACCTTCGTCCGAGTCGTGACGTAACCAGATTTACGTAGCTTGCCTAATCCGTCTCGAAACACGTCTCGAACCAGCGCCGTTGTACCTCGACCCGAGACTCTCCATTGACTCGACTCGAGACATCAAGCTCGAGTCGAGGCGGCACCTTTGCAGCAAAAAGCGTTGTCACGCTTTTTCAAATTTTCCGATAATTGATTTTGTTAGCCAATCAGCGTCGGACACATGAGGGGAGATTGGAGCGTGAATAAGAGGAAGAGAGAAGGCAGATTTCGAGGAGGGAGAATTAGGAAATAGAAAGGGATTAACCCATTTTTCAGGGGAGATTACACGCATTACACACCGCTACACACACCGAGAATTAGAAACACACACACTCACACATAGTAGTAGGTGTTTTTAATTTTTCTTTCAATTTCTTACAAATTAGACATAGAATTTAATCCAATCAAGTGTATTAACACATTTAAGGTGATACCCTCCCTTAATCTCTTTATTTTAATGGTTTATTTCTTAATTAGCATGTCTTTTTCTCCTTTAATTTTCTTAGTTATGGGTATTGTTTTAAATGCTTTTATTTCCATTTTGTTGATCAAATTAGCCATGGGCTAAACCTCTTGATTGCTTGGGTGTTGGAATTACACATGATTTTGGTGTTGATCATGAATTAATCACTTTGATTGGCATGTGTTGTGGTCTTAATGCTTCTACTAGTGGGCTTTGTGATGATCTCTTGATTAATTAATTTCATTAGCTTGATTCGTTGAATTGGTGTATTACAACGAGAGTTGGATATGCTTAGGATAGGATTGAGTGAACTAATTGATTGATTTTGATGATATTGATCGTAATTGATTGCACCGAGAGGTGAATGAGTTGGTAGATTCCCCAATTAGTGGACATTGCATGCCTAGGTGTGTAGTGAAGGGGCGACCCTAGACATTAGTACCCGATTGTGAACGTGTTTAGGTGATCAACGGTCCTACGAGCTAGCTTGCTAGAATTTACGTGATCGCTCTTAGCTTTTGCCATTTCCATGCCTTGATTTGTGATCAATTTGTGTGATACCCGAAGGATTGTGTAAGGAAGACACCCGAGTGATCGTTTCACACACCACTTGCACTCGTTAAGGTTTTATTTGCTTTCTTTTGTTATTTGTTTGCTCTTGTTTATTTTGTTGTTGATTTAAGTGTTAGCATCCCGGTTCGCCACTATAATTCTACGGAAACGTATGTTTTGAGGCTCCACCGTTCTCCTAGTCCCTTGGGTTCGATAATTTGTTTGGTCGTAAATACTTATTGCTAAAATACAAGCGATCAAAATGGCGCCGTTGCAGGGGACTAGTTGAGGACACTTAGGTGGAACTTGAATTCTAGTTGAGTGGAGTTACTAGTGGCATTTATTTTTCTTGTTTGTTATCTTTATTAAGAATTTGATACTTGGTCTCTTTTGGTAGGTGTTTGTTCGAATTGTGAAAATTGATAACGAAGCTCTACCAAGAAGAAGGAATCGGAGGAGGAATCGTAGGACTTTTGATAGAGAAATGGAAGGAGATCCACATGGAGAGAGGGTTGCTCATGAAGGAGGAGAAGGGGAGATCAATATTCAAGGCATCCAAGTGGAATTGAGAGGTGCCCAACCTCAAAGAGAAGAGATGGTGCATCAAAATCCACCAAATCCCCAAAATCCTTATCCTTACCCTTACCCATACCCATATCCATATCCACCACCTCCAATTCAAGGCCAAAATCCATATCCATACCCACCTCCATATCCACCATATCCTCCATATCAAGACCAAAATTACATTGATCCATACAATCCTCCACCACCACCCTTGCATAACAATCAAAACCCACAAAACCCCCACCTCAAAGGGAAGGTAGACCCATTCGTGCCTATTTTGAGCCTCAACTACGGGAGTATTACGATGGGATAGCTAGGCCGAATATCCAAGCTAACAATTTCGAGATCGCACCGCTATGATCAAGCTTCTCATGGAGAATCAATTTGAGGGAAGAGATGGGATAGATGATCCTCACAAACATTTGGATAGATTCTTGGAGCTAGCGGATACTATGAAGTTCAATGGAGTGACCGAAGACGCAAAGAAATTGAGGATGTTTGCATTCACCCTCACGGGAAAGGCCAAGCAATGGCTTAGCAAAACCTTACCACCGGGAGCGTGCGTACGTGGGAGGAGATAAGTCAAAAGTTTTTGCTTAAATTCTATCCTCCTTCTCGAACCGTCCAAGCAAGGAATGAGATTGCGGTTTCAAGCAAAAGCCAAAGGAGAGTATCAAGGATGCATGGGAACGTTTCAACAATTTGTTGATATCGTGTCCCCAACACGGCTTCCGGAGGAGCAAACCATATGCTTCTTTTATTGTGGAGTGGATGAAGCATCTCAACTACATTTGAATGCATGTGCTAAGGGGGACTTCTTATTCTTGACCTCACAAGAAGCCATTGAGATTTTAGATGGTGTAGCCAACAATGCCTCCCAATGGAACACCAATCAAGGCCCTAATCAAAGGGTAGCTCAAGTGGAGCAAGGAGACTTGATGAAGTCAATGATGATGACACTTATTGAGAAGGTGAGCTCCCTTGGTTCAAACCAACAATCTCCTCCGCCTATTGTGCAAGAAGGGCCAATGCAAGGGCCAATTGAGGATGTTAACTACATGGGTAGACCTCATCAAGGAGGCTACCAACAAAACTTTCAAGGGGGAAAACAAGGGCAAATCCCACAAGGACAAGGCCAATACCGACCTCTATACCAAGCTCAACCTCATCAAGGAGGCCAATTCTCCTCATTTCCACAAGGCACTCAAGGGAGTAGTTCGCACAATCCAAACTATAAAAGGAACGAAAATTTATCATATTCAAATCCGAAGGCGGCCGTTCAATTTCCCGGGATTCGATCCGGTGCCAAGCCACCAAATGGTGAGGGCAAACCTTCGACGGATGAGTTGTTGGCATTGTTGATCAAGAAGACGGAAGAGAAAGATGCTAAGTTTGAAGCAAGGCTTGACAAGATGGAAAGCTTATTTGGGAGCCAAATTGCCCAACATGGAAACCAACTTAAGACTCTTGAATTCCAAATGGGTCAATTAGCCACCACTTTGGGGAATTTGCAAAATAAAGGGAAGTTTCCTTCAAATACCGAGGTAAACCCACGAGAGCATTGCAATGCTATTCGATTGAGGAGTGGTACCGAGTATGATGGACCTTCTATGCCAAAAGATGATGAGCGTGAGAGTGGTGATTCTAAAGAAAAAGAAGAGGTTGGTGAAGATGAGGCAATGGAGGAAGAAGTGGAGGACGAGTTCGAGAGAATGAATGAAGATGAAGAGGAAAAGGGAATGATGAAGGATTTGGAAAATGAAAAAGAGAGATGGAAGAAGCAATGTCAAAAAGCAAGGAAGGGTGCTTGAAAGAGGTGAAGGGTCAACCCGAGTTCCTAAGTGGAAGATAGCCAAGGAATTGAGGGAGAAAGAAGATCATATACCTTGTGACCGTTGGGGAGTGCCCAAGACACCTATTCCACCTCCCTTCCCAAAGAGATTTATGAAGAAAAACTTGAGGAAAAATTTTCTAAATTCCTTGAAGTCTTCAACAAACTTCAAATCAACATTCCATTATTGGATGCTCTTGAGCAAATGCCACATTACTTGAAGTTCTTGAAGGAGCTCATGTCGAAAAGAGGAAGTTCATTGATAATGGGACGGTCAACTTGACCGAGGAGTGCAATGCTATTCTTAAACGAAATCTTCCAAAGAAGCTCAAGGACCCCGGAAGCTTTACTATTCCTTGTGAAATTGGTGGGAGTGCGAAGATGAAGGCACTTTGTGATTTGGGGGCAAGCATAAACTTGATGCCCCTCTCAATATTCAACCGTTTGGGGTTAGGAGAGGTGAAGCCTACATCCATTAACCTTCAATTGGCGGATAGATCGGTCACTTATCCTAAGGGGATCATTGAAGATGTGCTAGTGAAGGTCGATAAGTTCATATTTCCGGTTGATTTCGTTGTCTTAGACATGAAGGAAGATGAAGAGGTGCCACTAATTCTAGGAAGACCATTTCTTGCAACCGGGAAAGCCATTATAAATGTGGAGAATGGAGAGCTCAAGTTGAGCTTCAATAGTGAAGAAATCACATTTTCTATATATGATTCCATGAAGGATGCTCCAAGCAACAAGGAATGTCATTCGATCCAATTATCCACTTCTTTGAGAAAAGAAAATACGGGAAATGAAGGAGAAGCTTCTTAAGTCACCGTTGAGAGATCCCGAAGTTAGAGAGAAGAAGAAAGAGAAATTTGAGAAAATTCCCAAACTTGAGCAATTTGCAAGTTTGGGGGAGTTCGAGGAAAAAGAGGTCAAAAGAGCTAAAGAAGGAGATAGGATTTGAAGTTGGAGACAAAGTGGTGTGGAGCAAATCAAAGTTGAAGGGAGTGCTTGATGAGGGAAAACTTCAAGAAGAATGGGACAATGACCGTGAAGAAATTGCACCTTGGAGAAAATCTTGAACTTGAAGACAAATGGGGTGGTCGACTCTTTACCAAGGAAGCATTCGTGAAGCTTGTGCATTCTCCTATTCCGAAGGAGGTGCCTAATATAATATTTAAAAGGGAAGTTTGAACTCGTAGAGTTCCGTCCGGCATAGGACGTTAAAAATAGCGCTGGATGGGAGGCAACCCATCGGTTTTTCTTGCTTTCGTTTCTTTCGTCTTGTTGTTTTTGCTTTCAATAAGTGTGTTTGTGTTTTCTTGTTAGGAAGTCGAGGTTGTGCATTTGAGGCTTGGTGAGATTTACAAGCTTGAAGACGAGAGGGTACTTGAAGACCTTTAGGTACAACACCTTCTCTAGACTTGGACTTGTCCAAGTTTGGGGGAGGTGTGCCTCTTTCATGTTTTTCCATTTGCACCGGCGCACTTCGTTGTTGAGCTTACATGATTATTATACTTGTATATGGTTTTGGTGATGTGCTTTTATTTCTTAGTAGGTGGTTGTGTGCAACTCAATAGCTAACTATCTTGCCAAACTTTTAATTGCTAGGCAATAAAAAAGTTTGGGGGTGTGTTAGTTTAGCGATTTTCGTTGCACCAACTTGCCTCTCATTTGTAATGAGAAAATTATGTGAAATTTTTGTGAATTTTGTGAGCTTATTTGTGGATTTATTGCATATCTTTGAGTTTATCATTTTGGATGTGTATTTTGTGATGGGATGTTGAATATGGTGATCTTGATTGTGGACTTGTCATGTGCTTAATTGGTGGTCTTGTGATTGGAATTGGATGATGAGTTGAGTTAGAGAGTGATTTAGTCATTGTAATGTGTGTTTGTGTGGAAACTTTGCTTAGGAGAGCATTTTGTCTACCTTGATAAACCGGTGAGATTTGAGCCATAAGAGGGTGTATGTTTGACCCGGTTTCGTTCTTGTGTGTTGTCGTCCATGTGGTCATGATCTAGAACTTGCCCTTGGTCTTATTTGAAGCTTGTCTAAGTTTAATTGGTTGAAAGTGATAAGAGGCATTTTCTTTGTAAAAATTGAGTTACTTAGCCAAATTGTATCCCCACCAAATTGATGAATTCCATTGTTAGCCCACTTGAGCTTTGAATCCTATTTTCTTTGGCTAACCATGTTAAATTCAAACCATTTTGTCTATCTTAATGAGCTTTTGTCCCTATGATTAGTGGAGCATGAATTGTTGACAAGAAATGGTGAAAGCAAGTGATAAGTGTGGTGGTGTGATTTGCTAAGAAAGATGAGAAAAAGAAAAGAAAAAGGGTTGAGAAAAATTGAATTGTGAAAGAATGAAAATGTGAAAAAGAAAAATTCAATTATGTGCTTGAAAGTGCAAATGGTGAATAAAAGATGTGGTGTTGTGAAGTGTTTTGAAAGAAAGAAAAAAGCAAAAGAGGATGATTGTTGAAATTGAAGTGGAAGTTTGAATTGAATTGTATGATCAACACTCATTGCTCTACTAATTTTGAGTCACCACTTCCAAACTTCCCACCATGTCCAAAAAGCCAACACTACAACCCTTAAAAGCCCTCTTTGATTCAATAAATAAAGCTTAGTAAAAGGTAGAGAATTGAGACCTTTGGCAAGCATATGGTATTGTGATTGTGTGGATTGACTACTTGAGTGCATATTTGCCTTATTCACTTTTGAGTGATGAGTGAAACACATATCTTGTGAGTATGGTAGACAATTTGTTCGAATTTGTTATTGTTGAAGCACCACTCATGTGAAGGTGATTAGTTGCTTTTGACTTGATGATTCATTTGAGGAAGATTGCTTGATTGCATGATTGTGTTGATAAGTCCATGTATTGAGTAAGCCTATGCAATTTTCCCCTTGTTCTTCAATTTCGTTGCTCGGGACGAGCAACACCTTAAGTTTAAGGGAGTTGATTAGTGTGAAAATTGCGTAATTATTGTGTGCTTAATTGTCTCAAATTTGATATCATTTTCATGTTAATTCACATTAAATTAGCTAATTGCATTTGACTATTTAATTTGGTGTCTTGAGTTGATATTGCAGATTTTATGCCAACTTTGAATACAAATTGAGGTCTGTTAACATTGTCAAATCAAAGGAGTCATTGCATGGTTGGAAAGAGGGCCGAGAGAGCTGCGCAACGCAAAAAGAATCAGGTCATTCGGAGTTCGTATGGAGAAATTACGGTCGAACGAAGGAGACGGCGAAAAACACACCAAAAATCGTGTGCACCCATCCGTTTAAGAAATACACCCACCAGCGAGTCCACCCATACACCCACGATATTGATGAGTTCACCCACCATTTTCTTCTCCAATTCCACTGTATCGCGCCCTATCCCAATCTGCAAATCATCACCAACAGCAGTTTCCACAACTCAAACCACTACTCAACGTCGCCAAACTCAATTTCTATATTCGTCGCCGGCGTGAATCGAAGCCAAGCCGCCGTTCACCATTCACCGTCGTTGCGTGAAACTCGCGCCGCCGCAAAAACTCTTCACCGTTGCTATGCGCATACCAGCGCCACCACCTCTTCCCATTCCAGATCCGACATTCAACGTAACCCAGGCCTCACCGACGCAGCCCAGGTCGCCGCCGCGTCACTCAACCATTGACTCGACCCGAGCCCTCACCTTCGTCCGAGTCGTGACGTAACCAGATTTACGTAGCTTGCCTAATCCGTCTCGAAACACGTCTCGAACCAGCGCCGTTGTACCTCGACCCGAGACTCTCCATTGACTCGACTCGAGACATCAAGCTCGAGTCGAGGCGGCACCTTTGCAGCAAAAACGTTGTCACGCTTTTTCAAATTTTCCAGTAATTGATTTTGTTAGCCAATCAGCGTCGGACACATGAGGGGAGATTGGAGCGTGAATAAGAGGAAGAGAGAAGGCAGATTTCTGAGGAGGGAGAATTAGGAAATAGAAAGGGATTAACCCATTTTTCAGGGAGATTACACGCATTACACACTGCTACACACACCGAGAATTAGAAACACACACACTCACACATAGTAGTAGGTGTTTTTAATTTTTCTTTCAATTTCTTACAAATTAGACATAGAATTTAATCCAATCAAGTGTATTAACACATTTAAGGTGATACCCTCCCTTAATCTCTTTATTTTAATGGTTTATTTCTTAATTAGCATGTCTTTTTCTCCTTTAATTTTCTTAGTTATGGGTATTGTTTTAAATGCTTTTATTTCCATTTTGTTGATCAAATTAGCCATGGGCTAAACCTCTTGATTGCTTGGGTGTTGGAATTACACATGATTTTGGTGTTGATCATGAATTAATCACTTTGATTGGCATGTGTTGTGGTCTTAATGCTTCTACTAGTGGGCTTTGTGATGATCTCTTGATTAATTAATTTCATTAGCTTGATTCGTTGAATTGGTGTATTACAACGAGAGTTGGATATGCTTAGGATAGGATTGAGTGAACTAATTGATTGATTTTGATGATATTGATCGTAATTGATTGCACCGAGAGGTGAATGAGTTGGTAGATTCCCCAATTAGTGGACATTGCATGCCTAGGTGTGTAGTGAAGGGACGACCCTAGACATTAGTACCCGATTGTGAACGTGTTTAGGTGATCAACGGTCCTACGAGCTAGCTTGCTAGAATTTACGTGATCGCTCTTAGCTTTTGCCATTTCCATGCCTTGATTTGTGATCAATTTGTGTGATACCCGAAGGATTGTGTAAGGAAGACACCCGAGTGATCGTTTCACACACCACTTGCACTCGTTAAGGTTTTATTTGCTTTCTTTTGTTATTTGTTTGCTCTTGTTTATTTTGTTGTTGATTTAAGTGTTAGCATCCCGGTTCGCCACTATAATTCTACGGAAACGTATGTTTTTGAGGCTCCACCGTTCTCCTAGTCCCTTGGGTTCGATAATTTGTTTGGTCGTAAATACTTATTGCTAAAATACAAGCGATCAATTATGTATAAGTATAAATTAAAATATAGGCACTAAATTCATTGGTGCCAAACACAGAAATAAGCCGAAATAAAAGCCACACATTTCCCTTATAAAAATAGTTAGACAACCAGAAAGAAGTTTAAACTTCAAATTTCTAACTTAATTAGGTTTATATATAATAACGTGTCAATTGATTCAACTATAATTAAATAAATAATGATAGTGATAGTAATACTAATAGTATAGTTGAAACGCACACGCAGATAGAAGAAAAATTAGTTGAAACGCACACATCACTTCCAAAATACACGCATATTGTATACGTATCGATAAACAACACACACATTCACACACGCAGATTCAGGTACGCCGGTGTCTTACGGTGGTGGAAGTGACAACGCCGCTCTCCTCCTCTCGTTTCCGGTCGAACGGCGGCGGTTGGTGGCGGAGCAGAGTATGATTGATGGAAATTGGTTGAGTGATTTGTTATATCTCAACGAAAATTTCTCTTCCGTACGAAGTCAAATTAGCGGCGGAAATGGTGGTTGAAATTGCGGCAATGTGGCGTTGACTTGACAATGGCGGAGGTGGTGGGAAGCAGCGCCGGAATGGGAGCATACACACACTCACAGCGGGGGACGCGGTGGCTCGGCGCGAACTTAGGGCACGGTTGAGGGCTCGCGAATGGCGGTGGTGGCTCGATGCGAACTTAGGGCACAGAGGAGCGGGGTGACGAGCGGCGGAAATTTGGAGGTGGTGGCTCCGGCGGTGGTGGATCTGGTGGGAGTACGCCGGTGGTGAAGGTTGAGCGTGAGAGTGGAGTAAAAAAAAAAACTAATAAGTGTTGTTTATATACTCCCAAAATTAGAAATTTAAAAAAAAAAAAAAAAAAGGAAAGACGACGGCAAAACGACAACGGTGCTTATACCCGTTGTCTTTTGGTGCAGACTTTGAACCTAAGACAACGGTTTTACCTAAGACAACTGGTTTTATACTTAAGACAACGGTTAGAGCCAACAACCGTTGTCTTTTCTCCGTTGTCATAGGCCATTTTTGGCATAGTGCATGGGGTAGATGGACATATCAATGGTTAGGAATGAAAATAGAGCATTACCCATGATAGTAGATGCAAGATCGAAATTGAAAAACCCACAATGAAATATGCAAAAAAATGATAAAGGAAAGATATCACCTTAATTGATTGAGTTTGAAAAGCAAAACCAAGACCTTCCATGATGCCTTTGAAGAATTGAAAACAAAAATTATATCACGTGAAGGGCCAAACCTCACAACCACGCTCATGAAAGTCATTTCGATGCTTACTAATTCTTTAAGAGCAGATATTGGACTCGTTAACCTCTTCGAGACCTCAATGCGAGGGTCAATCCCTCGCCCTAGTTTCATTTTATTCAATAAACGGGAGTAACACTCAAGAGACGCAACTTACTTTTAGTAGCCCATTAATATTTATTAGCCCAGAATCAAACTCATGCTATACCATAAACTAAATCCTAAACAAATTACACTAAGGCACAACCTCTTTGAGTCTTGCACCTTAGAGGCTCGGGATGGCACCTCAGGCGCCCTTAATAATACTTCTTAAAGACCTAATCCGCACTTCCTAAATATGCAAAATATTAAATAACTGACAACCAGAAATACAGTAATATTAAGGCAAGCCCATCAAATACAGCACTAGGGTCCATCCAACTCTTTCCACCATCCCCAGTTTTCAATCTTCAGGGGGCAAGTAATTAAGACAAGTCAATAAATTCACGTAAGTAAATTATCAAGTATGACTTGTGCATTAAAAGGAATTTTAAGACATCCCATTTGTTTCAACTATTAGGAAGAGTACATTTGTATGTTACCAGCCAAATTAAAAAGAGATTCATCAGCAGCCTGGCGCTGGGCTTCCCTCCTTGTTTTACCAGTTCCCTGTCCAATTTTCTTCCCAGCGAACAAAACCTGCAGAAGACCACAGATAATAAAATCTCATTCTTTGAAAAAGGTGCCTGAGATATCAACGTATCATGAAACCTAAAGACTAGTAAAATTTACATATAGGGAATATAGCACAGCCACTCGCACACACACAAAGATGAGGGCATGTAATTTTAATTATTTAGTTTTCAGTATATCTTCATGAGCAGAATGCGAGAACTACGTCTGAACTCACCTCTACAGAGAACTGCAGTTCTGCGCTTGATACTAGAGTTTGCTTGAACTCCACCTATCAAATATGCAACCATCTCAGGAAATGAGTGTTTGGATGAAAAATACAAAAAGGAATCAACTGAAGTTTCACCTTTGTTCCACACTTAAAAGCAATGTCCCCTAAAGCTTCAACAGAGGGTAAACTGCATGGATCAATTTGTCCAGCTTCAAGATCAAGATCCTTGTTTGGTGAAGATAACTGATCCATGGGACTATTCCCACCTTCAAAATCAAAACACGTGTTATAACCATTACGTCAGTTTATTGATATAAAATACTGATCAAAAAAAAAAGGTTTATTGATATAAAATAAGCACTGAATCTGAACCGTGATTTTTATAAGCTCACCAAAAGAAACAGAAGCAAAAAAATCAAATGATAGAGATGACAAAAATCAATGTTTCAAGTATTATTCTTTAGATAATTGTGTGGCACAACCATCAGAGCTTACTGAATTACTAATATAGAATTCTAAATATAAGGCGATTGTGCACGTAATATATAGAGATTCCAGTGAGGAACCTGTGAAGAGATTTCATGGTGCTACATATGGATATAAATAGCTAATCATAGTGATATATTTGTGCATTTTCAAGAAGTAAATGAAGGATGGTACATTAATGACATCTGAAGTAAAGTAATTTTGGTGTTCCAACAAAAGAATTGTGACAGTACATATAGAAATCGGAGACGAGAGTTTCTCAAATAATCATACTGTCTTGTTCCTATTATTTTAATAAACCTGACCAAATATGAACACAAGATCTCTTTACACTTAGAAGCACGAGACTTCATCATGATACATTAATGAAGAACAATAGCTCATCCTTTGAATTGGTATTAGTTTGTATTTTTGCTCATCACTTGTATTTTTGCCTTTGAATAAAATATTAGTTTGTTATCAATAAAAATATAGCTACTTTTCTTAAGCATGACTTACCAGAAATAGAATGAAAATCAGGGAATGGCTCGTTTAATCTTAGATCTTGTTGTGGAAGTTCCTGCACTCACGTATACCCCTTATCATTTGTCAATCATGAAAGCTATTTCAGCTCTATACTATCTGAATGACAGAGAACAGGACAAAGGAGAAAATAATACCTCCTTTGGCAGCCTCTGGCTCGCAAAAACCCTGCCAGGTGGGATGGGAATCTGAATGGGTGGTGACACCCGGTTCAGGTAATTGCTGCTGATTTAGAAAAGGCATTGCTGGCCCTGTTATGAGTGGTGGATGAACAGCAAAAGAAGTCGATGTTACTGCATGATGGACAGCCAAGTTTTAGATTGGCTTAGGAACTGTTGAAGTAACATGTGTTGCCTCCTGAAAGTTTTAGATTGTCAAGATCCTATGAATGTTACTACAGTTTTGGACTATTTTGCATTTATTATGGTTGCCAAAAGTAGATATCTCGTGTGGGATTGTTTTTGAGTGATTATACAATCTAGATATCAAAGTCCACCAAAATCCTAACCTATAATACGGTAATACGTACACTTTCTTACGTTCTCTCATACTTTTCCTTATCCCAATAACACGCCTTTATTTTTCACAATATAATAATCTCCATGTCGTTTACTTTTTCACTATCTTTTCTCAGTCACACCCAACTACATCCTATCGATCAAACATACGTAAAAGTCAAATTCACCTTTTTACTATTTCAGGATTTTCTTAATCCCCCTACAGCCCAAAACAAACATACGAAAAACAGTTACAATTAAACTAGGACCACAAACTAGAACGAGAGAGAGCAAAGTATATTTACCAGTGGATTAATGCGAGTAAGAATGATATTTCTATCTTTTAATCTTATAATTGGACGGACAATAGTTTGCTGGTTGTCCGACACGGCAAGAACCACCTCAGACTCGGAATTATCTGGGTTTCTTTTTCAAAAGTTCATCACACCTTTTTTCTCAGAGATTGTAATGTCCATATAATATGTCTGCACTGTCCCAAAATCGAAAATTTCTTCCGGAAAAGTGCATAATCTCAAGATCGGAAGTTTCCGTGTAAAGGTCGAGATTATCTCAAATTAGAAAATTAGGGTTTATTTAATTTTTAATTTTTGACAGGAAAATTATGGTTTATTGTCTCTCAAATTATTAGAGATAAGAGTTTGTTCATTAAATGAAATTAAGTGAGGTTTTAACTTATCCATTCAGCTTTCTGTACTGTTGGTGGGCAATACCTTGTTATCTCTGAGACAGGCGCCGTGCATAAGAGAAAGCGCTGAGTTCTTCGCCGGAGATTCCAATTTGAAGCATAATCCGGCGGATTTTACGGTGTGAAGGACGGCGAGCGGCGGGCACCGCTCACTGGTTGTCCGACACGGCAAGAACCACCTCAGACTCTGACCTGATCACCTTTCCATTGTCGGTTACCTGCTGCATATTGCTTCAGAATACTTTTAAAGAGCTAATGAATTTTCTCAATCAAGATAATGAAAATAGCTTGATTTTCCATTGTCGGTGTTCAAGATAATGATCCTTACAAAAAAATAGCTTGATTCCTTGCTTGAAAATGTAAATACACTGAAGATTAACTCTATTCGAAACTATTATAATGTGGAAATGAAAGGCAAGGTCAAAATAATCAAAAGTAATTATTGGTGTTTTCTAATTTTCTATCCAAAATCTCCAAAACCAGCTCTCTTTCTTTGAAAAATCAAGCAATGCAGTATTTATATCTCCTTTTGGATGAGGGCATGTGTCCCTAGGGCAGCAAACGCTGATTTTAAGATTTTAGAGCTGCTCGCCCAAGCAAAGGCGCTCAACCACTTTTGATCGACCACAACAAACAAAAGCGTGTAACGTTTTTGTTCAAGAAGGCCGCTTGACCAAGAAGCCTTTCTCGACCAAAGGCCTCGGTCTAGCAGCACCCGTTGTTTTTAGGATCTCTGGAAAAACCATCCTGCTCGAGCGAGAATAAGTGCTCGATCAAAAGGGTCCGGGTCGAGCAACTCCATTTTCTTCGATTTTGGCCCATTTTTTGTTCCGTTTTCAATCCGCTTTCTCACACGTGCTAGCTAGGAATTTCAATTTTATATATATTACCAAGAAAGCACATCAAGATGCATTTTTCACCATGGAAAATAACTAATGTTATATGGGTTAATTGCACATATTGTCCTGTAAGAAATTTTTCATTTCAAATTAGTCCTATTTAATGTCGAATTAGTTCCTTACTAATTTTCCGTCTAATTTTAACAGAAATAAACGCGTGTTTTACACGCGCCTGTTAAAAAATAACTTACGGGTAAAATACGCAGTCAACAAGCAAAATTAGGATACACACCCAACTCACACCCAAGAAAATTTCAGCCCCAAAATCACGAACCCTAATCGGAGCCAAAATCACACCCCAAAATCGCAACAAATCAACCAAATATCGTAGGAATCAAACCCAAATAAATTAGATTGGTTCCAAGCGATGAAGTTTAGTTTGATATATTTGTCAGATTGTGGAATCATGTGGTTATTTGTTTTTCATTAACTTATGTGGATACTATGCTTTATTGTTGAAAACTCGATCCTATCCAGGTGTGGCAGCACGTGAAGCAAATGGGCACTAGTTAAGGTGAAGGTTACTGGAAGTCTGGAATCTTCAATTGACAGGGAGAAGCACATATATCTTTGTGAAGCTGCCAGCAAGATAAATGAATGTTAGATGTAGAAGAACAGGATGACATTTTTTTTTGTTGTTGAGATTTTGGACGTTTTTTGCTGCTGTCATTTTAGGTTTGGAATTGATTTTGATGCATATGGGTAGCACTAGATGTGTTTTCCCTCCAAAAAATAAGCAATAGTTGGTTTTCCCTCCAAATATGGGTGTATTTTGTAGAATATGGGTGTATTTTACTTTTTCCCTCGATTCACAGTTAACGGAAACTGTTAACGGAGTTAACAAAAAGGACTATATGTGCATGTAAAAAGACCATTTCCAAACACAAGGACCAAATTTGAAATGAAAATTTTCTTACGGGACGATATGTGCAATTAACCCAATGTTATATATATTACTAGTTATTGAATTACGTAACCATTTTGATAGTATGACATGGATATGGTTTACTCCAGTCTCATACTCGTTGTGACATTTCTTGTTTGGAATAAGTTTAAATGTAAGAGTAATTTAATACTCTTAAGTTGTTTATTTATGGGGTAGGGTAATCTTTTCAACTTTAATAAGAGAGTTGTTTAATGGTATTAAATTGGAGTTCTTGTGAGAAAAGTAGTAGCATATGGTGTAATATTGTAGTGTTTGAGGAAATAGTTAAAAGTGAAAAATTATTTTATTACCATTTAAGGAAACGATGCAACTTGATGCAGGGACAGACCTTTTTGGCAAATGTCACAACAAGTATGGGACGGATAGAGTATAAAATAAGAAAGTTGTACCTATTTGTTTGGGAACATATTTTAAGAAAAAATGGACGGATCGAAATAGAAAAATGAGGTTTATATCACTACAAGAAAAACACTTTTAATGAGAGTAAAAACTGTGGCTAAAAGTTAAAATACCATCACTAATAACTTTTAGCGACGGAAATTACCCGTCATGGCCTCTCATTCTTGCTTCTCTAGTTAAAAGTCAATGGTGACGGGATAGCGTCCCGTCACTAATAAGTATTTAGTTAGAGTAAGTTTACCATCACTAAAAAGAGCATTAGTGTTAAAAAAATCCCGTCACCAATACATCATTTGACTCTCATTGTATAGTACATTTAATTACAATATATACTCTCATTAAAATTCAAATCTCCATCACTAAATGACATAATTTAGTGATACAAATCCTATCATTATATCTAGATTTTGTTTGTCACTATATGAAGAATATATAAGAAGAATATATTTATTACGATAGTATTTTCAAACAAGCTAAATACAAAAAATCAAAATCAATTGACATACAAGTCTCTAGAATTAATATTTCCAAAATTACAAAATCATTCGAACTATTTGCCAAAAACTAAATCAAATAGTTAACTATTAGGTATGCTATTTTTCACCAATCCATTAATTGTCACCTGTAAAATAAAATAACAAAAAAGGTTATGTTGAGAAACAAACAAAATTTAATCTACACTAAAAAAATATATCAATTGTGTTTAGTACGTTACCTTTATCTTCCTTATGACGATATTATTTTCTTCACCTTTGCTTTATTTTTTCTATAATCCAAAATGAGAAAAATGTAAACATCAAACACAACAAGTTTGACAAAATTAGTAAAATCCATCAATTGATATATTAATTATAACGCTAAGTCGATTTATTTATAATTAGCATAACATAAACTAAATTGACACTACTTGCACCACACATCTATGTATGATCGGGATTCAATAAAGCAGAACACTTACCTCAATTTGATTAATACCTGCAATTGCAACTATACAATATTAACCCAATATATAGTATGCAAGAATAGGACCATTCTTGTTGAGTCTACTTTTTAAGTTTTGCAGCATTGAAAACATCTATTAATCACATGATTCTGGTCCAAAACAGTGACAACAAAGTTCAGACACATTTTCTTTAAACATGAAGCAAGAAATCAGATTATAATAAGCAAATTAAAAAAGGCTTAACATCTCATTAATGAATATACCTTTATTAGAGAACATAACAAGAAGGAACTGCAAAAGAAATAAAGTCAATAAGTTAATTAGAGAACATAACAAGAACGTTGTCAAGTATGTAGAAACCAAAACTTGGATAAACTTGGATCAGTTATTAATAAACCAGAAACCACAAATGCAATGAAGGTGTCCATAACAGTGCTCCACGTGTCAGTCCCTCATTTACCTGATGGATTTCAATGGATGATATCAGATTCATGACAAAAAGAGGCAGCAAATCAGCACCAGGGTTTGTTAAACTCTCGTGCTCCAAACTCCTTTCTTCATAATCCTCTGGAAAGTTTTTCTGAATGATGTTGTTCAATGTCCCACTGGAAAAGCCAATCAATATATAAGTCGTATCTGTTCTACAAAATCTTCCTTCTATGTATTTTCTGATATTACGGAGGTCATATTAATGTTTCTGTATCACGTGTTCACATGGAACAACTAGATCAAAATAACAGTTAATTCAAAATTCAAATAAAGTATGTGTGTAATGTGCTCTTCTGCAAAATGAGCAGTGTGACTATATAACACAAAATGCAGTTAGTGAGCACACACATATGGGGTATATGTCTATACAGAGCACTCTAAGGTAGACTGGAAAATGGAATCATAATCATAATCATCAGTGTGTTGGGGTGTTACATGGCTTCTCCTCGTAAATGCACTGGCAGTTGACCTCTCTAAATTTAGAAGAGGCTTGCTGCAGAAGAAACATTTTGTTTATTTCTCAAAGGTCTGTAAATAGAAAAGATATTAAAACTAGAGGATCAATAAAAATGTACGAAGAACCCTCTCACAAACATCATTATTTTTATTACCTTTGAGGATCAATTCTAAGGCCTGAACTAATAACACAAGCCAGCTCGTACTTTTCCAACTGTCCAGTAATATCATTTGTTTAAAAGTGTTACTGATGTAAGAAACATAAAGGAATAGCATCACATAGACAATGAAAGCAAATTAGTATTCCAATAGGTTGCGAAAGCAAATGAAAATGGAGAATGAAATAAACAAAGATACCTTCTGATTGTATTGTCAACATCAAAACCAAAGCCTTTAGCAGATTTTCCTGCTTTATGCATTTCAGCAAGCTTCCTTCCCAATGCAGCCTGAGGACTGGAAAAATGTCAAATGACTGGAAGTTTGAAATGAAAACAAATCCAACAAAAAGAAAAGAAAGTAAATCATAAATGGAGGAAAAATCCAACAAAAAGAAAAGAAAGTAAATCATAAAAGCAATAAAATAACTTCTCCTAAATCCGCATAAGGTTTATTTTCATTAGTCTAGCAATGTGGCTCTGTGACAACTAAATCACAAGAAGTACATTCTTATAAAATAAAACACAAGATGATGAAACTAAATTAACTTCAACAGTATTCATGATCACCAATATACAAAAATTAGGTTATTGATGAATCAAGGGACATTTAACTCTATCAAACAAGCATGTCCAGCAATGGATCATAGAAGAGATTAATAAGTTACCGAGAAGAGCCACAGTGGTGATTAGGTGGAGATGGCCGCATATTGGCAGAGACGGCGAATTCCTGCGTTTAGATGCATTCAAATGGTTTAATATCAAGAAGATATAAACAGTGAGTCTTGGAAAGCACAAGAAGGTCGCCATTATAAATCGTAGCAGAGCTCCTTAGGCCAGATCATCCATCGAAGAAAATAATCAACGAAATGACCTACAATACTATAGACATACAAAAGTAGCCCTTAGTTCCGGTCGGAACAAAAATTCACCAGAATCAAATTGCTAAAATCAATTGAGCAAACAAAAGATGCTAGAATCAATTGAGCAATAACATTAATTTCATGAGAGAAATTCTAGGGTTAATAGAAATCATAAATACCAGAAATTAGTCAAATCCAAAGCTAATTTCTAGAGCCAATAAGAATTTATTAATTATTGTTGATGTTATGACGAGTGTTACTCGAGAATATGCCAACATTCTGGTCACAACATCGAATTCGTCCTTCCACTTCCATTAACCCTTAACCTACGTTTTGTCTTGGTCAATGTCTTGTTTTCTTTCAGAATGAAGACTTACGGCGATTACCGAAGTCATGCGTTTGAAAAGGCAAGCAAAGAGAAGTTATAAAGATCATGGGAAAGTTACATGGAAGTTACCTATTTTCAAGGGAGATGTGGAAGTTATCTTCAAGCATTAAGAGTCCAGATTTATCTATATATACACGGCTGCTATGAAGATTAAAACTTGGAGTTGAGAGAAACACAATCTAGCATAGTCTATTGGCATAGATTATTGAGTTTATTGTATGTTTCTATCTCGATACTTCCGTTGGTGAATGTTCCAACATTTCACTGAACATTGGGTCTTTATTTGTATTAGTGATAGGTTAGATTGAATATTATCTATTCACTATATACGTAGATCCATTCACGGTGTGGCTTATGTTTTTACCGATTGTATCACTTAACAATTACTAGTGATAATACGCCGTTTGGCGGTATAGACTTATTTATAGTCTATACAAAATTTTGATATCCATCTTGCAAAGTGTTTAAGACTTCATTTGTGTATTTCGTTCATTTATTTTCGTCCATGTTGTTCTCGATTGTGCCAACATTCGTGACAACATTCTCGCTAAAATACTTACGCACACCTTCAATTATTCTTTGAAAAAATTGACAAATAATGCGTGAAATATAATCGCTGCTGGAATAAACAAATTGTTTCAGTAATTAGGGCAAATGAAAACCAAAACGCACGGAAGAAGACTACGACAACCACCGGCATCGGATGAAGGATGCATTGTGCATCGGATGCCGTAAGCCGTGGATTCACTTTGCGTCGGACAATGACGCGACACGAGAGAGAAACAGAGAAAGAGAGAGAGGGAGAGAGAGAGAGAGAGAGAGGGAGAGAGAACCTGTGGCGAGAGAGAACCACCGCAGTCGATGGTCGCCGATCGATCGTCATCGTCGCTGAAGTTGAGATATCTTCCATTGGAAGATTATCAAATGATTTTCGTAATGATTCGTTTGATGATATAATATTAATATAATAAAATATTTTTAATTAGAATAATAAAAAAGAGTAATAATTATTTTTAAAAGTGATGTTTATTACTTTTAATGACGGTATAATATTTTATAAAGATAATATAGACATTTTACTAGAGTATTTTTATACTCTCATTAATATTATGTTAAAAATGACAATTAGTGACAGATATACATCGTCTCATTAATATTTTTGTGACTAAAAGTCATCTTTATTGTAGTGTATCGGGACGGAGGGAGTACAAAATTGGATATGAAGCCCAATTGTGAAAAAATATTCAGCCACGAAAAGTGGCACAAAGCTAGGGCAATGAAGTTTAAAAAACAAAAGAGTGAACCAACTGGTGGGTTTCCACATCATTTTCTATAACTATTAAATAAATTATATTGATTTTTATACATAGCCACGTTAATCAGCAGATTTGGTGGCAGTATTCGCGCCACCATATAATATATATACTTATACATCGAATAAAATAATTATCTCAGCCATGCATGGTGACTAAAATAAAAAATAATGAAGCATATAAGCTATCCACTATCCTTGACTTTACTCTTACACATAAAATTTTTTATTCTCTTTCTCCCATAAAATTAACTATACATGATCATACACATTGTTAGAATAATTTGAATTCAGTCAAATAATGAAAAATCAAGTCACAACCACAATACAAAAAATATAATTTCTTTGAGGAAAATGAAGACGTTAATTGCAAATAAATTATATATCAATATTATCTTGGACCTGTAAACATGTGCTATATTAATTAAATAAAAGTGATTCGTTGAGTGGTTGAGAAAGCATGTGAGTTTTATAGATGGGCACGCTGATCAGCATGATTCGCTCCATTGTATATCATATACTTCCTCCGTCTCAGAGGTTAAGAAAATGCACTTTTTGGGAGTTGACCATGTGTAAGTGAAGGGTATAATTGAGAAATCATGTGTATGTAAAGTAAGGAGTTAGTTAATTGAGTTGAAAAGGTAATGGCATTGATGTAAATAAATGTTTTTTGTGAGGGTGTTAAAATTGAAAGGTGTTTCCATTTATATGTGTGCAAACAACTATGAGATAAACTAATAAGGTAAATGTGCAAACATATCTACACCAAATAATTATAATTATCATATATTTGTCAGAGAAATAATTATACACCAAATAAAATAATTATCTTAGCTATGGTGACTAAAATTAATGACAACATGACATACCTTGCAATTACCATGGTCATGGGCAAGTTCGTTAAACGATCCAGGGAAATTTAAAATAAATACGTGTTCAGGAAAAAACAAAAAAGTAGCTCATACATGGGGAGGTTCAATATTTTGTAAGTCTGCCATATTAAATTATATTATATATATATATATATATATATATATATATATATATATATATATGAGTTAAGACATATCTTTTTCTCGCAACTTTAATATTTTTCGTAAATTGTCCCAAGATAGTAAAACATATTCATTTTAGTTCCATAAGTTTCATCATTGTTCAATTTACGTCCAATTTTTATCAAACGTCGTTGTTTTTAGCACATGCCTTGGGATTATTACAATTTCCGTACACACCTATCTATAAATTCTAACATTTTCATGAGATAAAATTCTTTTACGATAGAGTCAAATGTATGGGTTAAAATCCAGCTATAAGCGGCAGTTCAACAATATTAAATTATTCACCCGATAGGCCTACTTCTTGAAGGGTCGAATTGAGAATCCAGTCTGCGAGGTAAATGAGTAATAGGGAATTAATATAAATGAATTGGTTTCACGCCTTTGCACTTAGACTTTTATAGGAATAAAATTTATATTTACCCGCAACATGTTATAAAATTGGGCACGTTAATCAGCACTTTGCTGTTATTATCATATAATAATGATTATGTTTGTTGGAGAAATATTTATATATATGCCAAATAAAATTATTCGCTTGATAATCATATTATTAAAATAAAAAAATATTGAATCGTTTCGCATGTGTTTTTCAAGTGTCATTGTTTAGTACACAAAATGTTGTTGGTTATATACAAAATGTTGTTGTTTAGTGATTTTGAAAAAGAAAATACATAACATCAAGCATTTTCGAATTAGTGATATTTTATTTGTTAAATAGAGGCAATGTGTATATTAAACGGTGACACTCTAAAATAAGAGTTCACGTGAACCCGAATTTATAGAAGATCTACTTAAAAACACAAACACTTTTAAATAATAGAATTAAAAATTAATAACCTATATATAGGGTAAATAATAGCATTAAAAATAATCAATCAAAAACTTGAAACTAAAAAAGAAAGAACACCGAGCTAGATTTAAAAATATGTAAAAAGTTATAGGATGAAAACCAAAATTTAAAAGTCAAAATAACAGAAAAGTTACAACTTATTGAACCTATTGGTGGATTTTCACATCACTTTCTATAACTAATTAAAGCGATCACTTAATTTTTATACTTTGGCACGTTAATCAGAAGATTTTGTTGGCATTATTTTCGCCAAACATATAATATATATTCGTTGGAGAAATAATTATAATTATAATTATAATTATAATTATATTATACATCAAATAAAATAATTATCTTAATTACCTATGCTGACTAATTAAATAAAACAAAAAGATTTAATGAACCATATAAGCTAGCTTTCCTCTCCTATATAAGCTTCCACTACCCTCCACTTCATTCTTACACCACTCTAAAATATCTCTTTCTCTATATTTCTTATTCTCTTTCTCCCATAGAATTAACTATGTTTACTTTTGGTTACCGTTCCATTTTGTCAACTCCACCAATGAGGTAAATATATATATATATATATATATATATATATATATATATATATATATTGGCTTAGTGCTTTTTCCTTTTCCGTTTCCCGGTTTAATTTATTTGAAACATTTTTTCTCTTTCATGTTAATTGATGACATTATATCTAACTAGTTTTGATTTGATTAATCTTTATTTGGAAGTAATTATTATGCAACAATTATTTATATTCTTCAAGTATAATTGTTGATTTCTTGAATTCCTAAATTATGTTAATTAACGTTTCAACTTCATTTATTTCTTTAGTTTTTAAAGAAATAGTTGATATATGTCTTTTTGGTTAGTTTGTGCTTTTGTAAAATTTTAACTAGTTTTCAATATTTCTATACATATGCAGATGGAAACGTGCACGAAACATCACCCAGAGAAGAAGGTGGATGTAAATCGAAGATGTGATGGAAGGACTTTGGCCCAATTATAAAATATATCCTAAAGAAGTCCACCTTCTTGTTTGAAGTGTGTTGATTTCATGAATACTTATGGTATTTCTGTTATTATCGTCGTGTCGGTGGAACAATAATAATTGGGGATTCTACGTGAATCCTCACATATTTTAATAAACTTCTTTTTGTGTTATTCTTCTTTATTAATTGTTTTTTCTCTACTCTAATTATCTATTCATATCTTCACTGACGCTCTAACACGTTTCATTATTATTCGATCTATTTTGTTGTACCTTAAATCGAGAACCAATTCATGATCGTATATATACATATATGTGTGTGTGTGAGAGTAATATTAATTTATTGCAAATTAATTATGGAGAAAATAGAGTCACGACTACATCAGTACATACAAATTAAGTGTATACGCCCGTAAAGTAATAGATTATCACACAAATATTTAATTTTTTATAACTCGGTATCCGGCCCAAGGACCGACTAATCCAGAGGACCAATCCCAATGGGTTTCGAACCCGAGACCTATGGAGCATCACACTCCTAAGCCTCAAGCCCTCACCACTAGGCCAACCCACGGGGTTACACAAATATAAGATTATGTACCATTTATCTTGATGATATGCATACAGTATACTTGCATATGAAGTTGAAATGTACTTAATATATATATATATATATATATATATATATATATAATCCTAACTAATCCGATAATCAGTTTTTAATCTCGTCGTGTAAAGCAAACTAGCCATTAAAATCCGGATAGAGAAAGCATCTACACTAATCAGGTGCTAAACTAAGAAATTAAGAAACTAGTTATATAGACTAAATTAAATATTCGTATCACTATGAACATTATATTCAACCTTACGAAAAACTTATTCGTTGAAGATTGCTACAATTGTGAATAAGCTCAATGCGACAGCATACATACTCACTAGAATTATTATTGGTGGACTCGGATTCTTGACTTTTGAGATCCTTTCATCTCAAAGGCATCCAAAATAAATTTATTCATAATTTTAGAAGAGCTCTCCTTTCCTTGACTAAGGATTTTTTCCTATGGAGAATTTTTACCTAGTAACGTTTTTAATAATAAAAATCAATAGTTAATGAAGAAAATAGAGAAGGGGCGGACTCTCGAATAGTGTGAAAATTGCATGATTATTGTATTCTTAATCTTCTCATTTTGATGTCATTATCATGTTTATTTCACTTATAATTGACTAATTGCACTTGATAGAGAGAATTGGTATTGTTTTGCTAATTAATGTGTAGTTAATCATTGACTTTTGGAGCAATTTGAGATCAACATGGCTACTAGAATCAAGTGATGGATGATATCATTGTAAAGAGGGCTGAAAGAGGGTCGCAGAAAAAGAATCGAGTCAATTGAAATATGATTGGACAGAATGAGAACAAAAGCAGGAGATGTACTAGATCTACCAGCTTATTTGTAACAGAATCATGAAATATCATTAATTATATTCGAAATATTTCGAAGAGTAGTTTATCAATCTCTATCAACTCATCTAGGTGGTACAATAATCAATCAATTATAACCAATAATTAATCATCAACTCACTAGCTAATCCAACATCAATTATAATTGGATCGAACATCGATCATCATATATATATATATATAATGGCAAGGTCTCACGTGATACATGTGTTGCATTGAAGTAAAGCATTTTCGAAATCTTGCACAATCACTTCCAAATCTTTTCTCCTGTCAAAACCTAATCTCTTATTTATGTTATTTTTCCTAGAACAATAGTAAATATATTAAGAAAAAAATTAACTTGGGGTCTAGCTTCAAAACCTAATATTTTATTTAAGTTATAGTCGTAAAAATCATCACCATAAAAATTCTTTTATTCCATGTATGGCTATCTAGAAAGAGGGAAATGCTTTTATTTTTTGTGGGATCGCCTTACATACAAAGAACTCATTAGAAATAATAATGTACTCCCTCCATCCCATACTCGTTGTGACATTTGCCAAAAAGGTCCGCCCGTACTCGTTGTATCATTTCCTTAAATGGTAATAAAGCAACTTTTTCACTTTTATTTATACCTATCAAACACTACAATATTACACTATATGCCACTACTTTTCCACGCTAACCCAATTTAATACTATTAAACAACTCTCTTATTAAAGTTGAAAAGACTACTCTATCATACAATTTTCACACTAATCGGTATAGCAGCTCGGCGGATAAAATTGTCGAAAAATGAATATTAGAAGACATGAATCAAAAAGTCAAAGACAATAGGACGAAAAGCGTAATAGGTGAAATTTAGAGGATTAGAAAACCATTTTTCCGTAAAACATATTCATACCAATATGTATATATATTATATCTTAGAGTGCATTTGGACCTGCCCAATTTGGTTCATGTGGAGTGGTCGAAATTGCAAAATATTTGAAGGCACAAGGACTAACCAAAAGAAGACGTTTGAGGAAATTAGAGCCAAGTCATAGTGTTTTTTCTATAAAAAAAAACTCTTCTGTCAATAGTCATTTGGAATGTCACAACCCCTGCATGTGTATTGCGTAATATAGGAGGCGCATGTTACTTGTTGTTTTTGGACTCCTTTGTAATTTTGGGAGAATGCATTACACTTCTATGAGTAATAAAAATCTATTTTGGTGATTAAAAAAATTATGTCGAAATGGTTATGTAATTTAGAGAAAATTTCACAAATGATCCTATAACTCAAAGTGGCTGGAAAGGATCAGCATCCTCAAGTCCACGCAGAAGAAAATTGCCCTATAAATCTCCAGACGAACGTAAATGACTACGGCGGTGGAACCAGGTAGCTTTGCCCACCTGGCCACCGGGCTCTTCACTTTAGTGGGAGACCGGGTTCGATTCCCTTTGGAAATGAATTTGGAGTTATAAGGTGGTCTTGGAGAATTTCTTGGAGTGTTTGGGTGCTTGGTGAACTAACTACTAACAACTAATAAAATAATATTTACCGATCAAAACTAAAACGACTACGGCGGCGGTGGTGAGAGTGGTGGGGGCGGTGGGGTGTGTGATTAAAAAGTGGAAGATGCAATTGAATAGGGCGAGGACAGTTTGGGAAATTTGTGGGGTGGTGAATTGAACCAAAAGGTGGTGAACTGAACGGGAATTTTTTTAGGACCGTAACTTAAGGGGGTAGCAAAATAAGGACCATACGTTTAGCTGGCAATTTTAGGCCCGTAACCTTTAATTTTAGCAAAATAAGGACAAAATAGCTCGAATTACACCTAATCGGTGAAATTCAATACATGGACCCCACCTAGACTCTAACTCATTAAGTAGTTGCCACGTCACATCCGGGTGGCAAAATAAGGACCGTATGTTTTTGGGCTGACAATTTTAGGCCCGTAACTTTTTATTTTAGCAATATAAGGACAAAATAGCCCGAATTACACCTAATCGGGCTGAAATTGAATACGTGGACACCACCTAGACTCCAACTCATTAAGAAGTTGCCACGTCACATCAGGGGACCCGTAACTTTTAATTTTAGCAAAATAAGGACAAAATAGCCCGAATGTTTATCTCATCAATTTCTAAATCTCCATATATCTTACGTGGCATTCTATATTTTCTCTATTTTGAAATCCTGCATTCTAATGAATCCTAATCCTTAAAACGGATTTTTTCCATAACATTTAATTTTAAATTTAAATCTTATCCATTTTCTCACATGATTATTAACTTTCCTTAAATAAATTTTATACTCATTTTATATTTTCAGGTCTTCAAATTTTATCGTGCATACACATAAAAATTTACGTTGAGTGGTGTTTTGCTAAAATTTAAAATTGAATACGTGGACGCCACCTTGACTCCAACTCATTAAGTAGTTGCCACGTCACATCCAGGGCTGGAAAAATAAGGACCGTATGTTTTCGGGCTGACAATTTTAGGCCCGTAACTTTTTATTTTAGCAAAATAAGGACAAAATTTATTGATCGATAAAATTTTTATGTGAATGCATGATAAAATTTGAAGACTGAAAATATAAAATGAGTATAAAACTTATTTAAGGAAAAGTTAATAACCATGTTAGAAAATGGATAAGATTTAAATTTAAAATTTAAAATTCAAATGTTATGGAAAAACTCCGTTTAAGGATTAGAATGCATTAAATGCAGGATTTCAAAATAGAGAAAATATAGAATGCCACGTAAGATAGATGGAGATCCAAAATAGATGAGATAAAGATTAGGGCTATTTTGTCCTTATTTTGCTAAAATTAAAAGTTACGGGCCTAAAATTGCCAGTCCGAAAATATACGGTCCTTATTTTGCCACCCCCTATGTTACGGTCCTGAAAAAATATTTTCCCCATTAGAACCTACATTTGAGTACATTAATTGCTTGATTTAATTGCTAGTAATAAGTGAGGGGGTTAGAGTGTTGTCTCAAACAATCTTATGTACTTAATTGATCATATATAGCCTAGGCTTACCAAGTACGGTTGTGTGTGAATTTTTGTTAGATATCCCCTATCGTCACCCCTTGTAATTGATTACCCGATTGTATGTTTCCATAGTTGACGAGAGTCTTTGGTGATTTGCACCCGAACACTCTTCTCTTATTTGATATCTCTTTGCTAGATTACTTGATTGCTTTATTTTATTGTTTAATTGCTTTTGTATCTTTTAAATATTTGCAAATCTGTGATCGCTACTATAATACATGACAATGCTGAATATCATGGCTTCATTATCCTCCTAGTCTCGTGGGTTCGATAAATTTGGTCGAAAATTCTTATCACTAGAAATTACTCCGATCAATAAGTTAAAAGAGTTGATGATAATCGGAAGAGTAAGAAAAGCAATAATCGAAAAAAATATGTTTACTTCATTGGAAACCGTCCTTGAATGTAAAAGCCGAACGCGAACATATTTGCAGAAAGGAAGAGAGAATTAATTAATGGAGAAATCAAGAGAAATAGTATATTTAGATGAGAGAAAAATGCAGCTTATGCCTATGCATATATAGGAGAGGGAGAGGAAACATATCTGTTGAATTACAAATTTAATTTTAAAAAAGAAAAAAATAATTGTTGATTTTAATTTATTTATATAATTCAAAAATACATATTTAATTAAGTCGTAATTGACCGATGTAAATAAAAACCAAGAATATACATCTCACTTAATTTTTTTACAAAAATATCTCACTTAATTTATAAACCACGCGAGTCTTCAGATCTTGACTCTTTCAATTGGATAATCGGGCAATTGAATATTTTCACTATCTGCCACCAAGATTTTTATTTTATTTAGTAATGTATAATTATTCTTCTAAAAATATATTATTGGGTGTATAAATTATATTTAATAAATATTAATTTTTATCATGGAGTGTGTGGGTAATTGGTGAACTAACTACTAACAACTAACAAAACTAACATTTACCGATCAAAGAAAAAAAAGTCTACCTCATCTCTTATCTCAAATATCTCGATTCTAAGTTAACATAATTATATATATATATATATATATATATATATATATATATATATATATATATATATATATTGGCTTAGTGCTTTATTTACTCTTCCGTTCCCGATTAATTTATTTGGAAGTAGTTAATATGCAACAATTATTTATATTCTTCTTGTATAGTTTTTGGTTTCTATAATACATTAACTACTAAATTATGTTAATTAACGTTTCAATTTCATTTATTTGTGTTTAATTTTTAAAGAAATCGTTGATGTATGTCGTTTTTCCCTAGCAATATTACATACGGATATATGTTTGTTAGTCATGGTTAATACTAATGGTGTTACCTTGTGCATGCTTTTGTCACATTTTAACGTGGATTCTTCATTTCTATGCATACACAGATGGAAAGGTTTCTAAGCAATCACTTAGAATAAAAGGTGGATATCCCATTGGACTAGCAGATGTAAATTTCTGCTGAGAAGATGCATGTCATGGAAGGATGATGCGAAGCGCGATTTACGATCAATAATTTCGATGCCCAACTCAGGTTGGCAAGCACAAAGCTCAAACCGATACTCTAGCTCAATGCAAAACAAGGACCCTAACTTTTCGTGTTGACAAAATGAGGACCGTAACTTTTCGAGAGATGGCAATATAAGGTCCATAACTTTTAAAAATAGCAAATTGAGACCAAATCAACCCGAATCAACCCAAATTTGGCCCAAATTTCAGCCCGAGCTCAGGACAAATTGGGCCAAATTTCAACTAAAATCAGGTCAATTAGCAGGATTTGTGAAGATTTGTCCTTAATTCGCCACTTTTTAAACTTATTGTCCTTAATTTGTTAGCCCAAAAAGTTACGGTCCTTATTTGTCGATCTGAAAAGTTATTTTGCCAACCTCCAAAAGTTACAGTATTTAAAAATACATTTCCCGACATAAACTTGAAGATATGAAAATAGTTATTTCTCATATTTTTCTCATATGAAAAATTATATAATGATTAAGATTGATGTGATATGTCTGTTGAAGGGTAAAATAATTTCTTAGGTAAGTAACATAGGGGAGTTGTGTTAAGGATAATAATTTTACCAATTTGTGAAAGTAGGACATTAACTTCTTTTTCTTGGAAATGTAGGACAGTATTCTTTTTTTTTTTTGCAAATGTATGCCATTTTCTCAGAATTGCGGGCGTTATTGTGAGGATTACGGGCCTTAATTTTCAATAGTTCAAAACATGTTGGCATATATTTGCCGGAAAAATAATTAATATCCTCATTTCACAAGTTTGTAAAAACCTAGTGTCTATTAATGGTGGTCTAAACTGGCTACCCTTTCCGGTACATGCAAGCGATAAGGAAAATCGAATCAACAAGGCAAACTCCTCATCACAAGGTTAATTAAAACACGTCCAACTCTCATTGTAGCATGCATCAACTAAATAAAGAGCTAATAAATTTTCTCAATCAAGATAAACACATTAATACTTGTCAAAACACACACACACACGCATAATAGAAGTTAAACACCAAATCAATTGCACGATCATAGTATAACATATATAAATATCACACCATTATCTTTCACATTTTATACACCTAAAGCATAATAAGTTTAGCCCATGGGTTAGATAGACATATCAATGGTTAGGAATGAAAATATAGCATTACCCATGATAGTATATGCAAGATCGAAATTGAAAAACCCACAATGAAATATGCAAGAAATGATAAAGGAGAGATATCACCTTAATTGATTGAAATTGAAATGAACACTTGATGATCCTTACAAAAATAGCTTGATTCCTAGCTTGAAAATGTAAATACACTGAAGATTAACCCTATTCAAAACTACTATAATGTGGAAATGAAAGGCAAGGTCAAAATAATCAAAAGTAATTCTTGGTGTTTTCTAATTTTCTATCCAAAATCTCCAAAACCAGCTCTCTTTCTTTGAAAAATCAAGCAATGCAGTATTTATATCTCCTTTTGGATGAGGGCATGTGTCCCTAGGGCAGCAAACGCTGATTTTAAGATTTTAGAGCTGCTCGACCAAGCAAAGGCGCTCGACCACTTTTTGATCGAGCACAACAAACAAAAGCGTGTAACGTTTTTGTTCAAGAAGGCCGCTCGACCAAGAAGCCTTTCTCGACCAAAGGCCTCGGTCTAGCAGCACCCATTGTTTTTAGGATCTCTGGAAAAACCATCCTACTCGAGCGAGAATAAGTGTTCGATCAAAAGGGTCCGGGGTCGAGCAACTCCATTTTCTTCGATTTTGGCCCATTTTTGTTCCGTTTTCAATCCGACTCTCACACGTGCTAGCTAGGAATTTCAATTTTATATATATTACCATGAAAGCACATCAAGATGCATTTTTCACCATGGAAAATATCTAATGTTATATATATTAGTAGTTATTGAATTACGTAACAATTTTGATAGTATGACATGGATATGGTTTACTCCCTCCGTCTCATACTCGTTGTGACATTTACTGTTTGGAACAAGTTTTAATGTAAGAGTAATTTAATACTCTTAAGTTGTTTTTTTATGGGGTAGGGTAATCTTTTCAACTTTAATAAGAGAGTTGTTTAATGGTATTAAATTGGGTTCTGTGGGAAAAGTAGTAGCATATGGTGTAATATTGTAGTGTTTGAGGAAATAGTTAAGCGTGAAAAATTATTTTATTACCATTTAAGGAAACGATGCAACAGTACGAGACGGACCTTTTTGGCAAATGTCACAACGAGTATGGGACGGATAGAGTATAAAATAAGAAAATTGTACCTATTTGTTTGGGAACATATTCTAAGAAAAATGGATGGATCGAAATAGAAAAATGAGGTTTATATCGGGACAGAGGGAGTACAAAATTAGATTTGAAGCCCAATTGTGAAAAAAATATTCAGCCACGAAAAGTGGCACAAAGCTAGGGCAATGAAGTTTAAAAAACAAAAGAATGAACCTACTGGTGGGTTTCCACATCATTTTCTATAACTATTAAATAAATTATATTGATTTTTATACATAGCCACGTTAATCAGCAAATTTGGTGGCAGTATTCGCGCCACCATATAATATATATACTTATACATTGAATAAAATAATTATCTCAGCCATGCATGGTGACTAAAATAAAAATAATGTAGCATATAAGCTATCCACTATCCTTGACTTTACTCTTACACATAAAATTTTTATTCTATTTCTCCCATAAAATTAATTAGACATGATCATACACATTGTTAGAATAATTTGAATTCAGTCAAATAATTAAAAAATCAAGTCACAACCACAATACAAAAAAATATACTCCCTCTGTCCATCAAAAGGGCACGTCGATCGGCATGATTCGCTCCATTGTATATCATATACTTCCTCCGTCTCGGAATTTGTTTGCACGATTGGTAGGCACGGAGGTTAAGAAAATGCACTTTTGGGAGTTGACCATGTGTAAGTGAAGGGTATAATTGAGAAATCATGTGTATGTAAAGTAAGGGGTTAGTTAATTGAGTTGAAAAAGTAATGGTATTGATGTAAATAAATGTTTTTGTGAGGATGTTAAAATTGAAAGGTGTTTCCATTTATAGGTGTGCAAATTAACAACTATGGGGTAAATTAATAAGGCAAGTGTGTAAACATATCTACACCAAATAATTATAATTATCATATATTTGTCAGAGAAATAATTATCTTAGCTATGGTGACTAAAATTAATGACAACATGACATACCTCGCAATTACCATGGTCATGGGCAAGTTCGTTAAACGATCGAGGGAAATTTAAAATAAATACGTGTTCAGGAAAAAAAAAAGTAGCTCATACATGGGGAGGTTCAATATTTTGTAAGTCTGCCATATTATATATAAATTATATATATATAAAATATATATATGAGTTAAGACATATCTTTTTCTCGCAACTTTAATATTTTTCGTAAATTGTCCCAAGATAGTAAAAAATATTCATTTTAGTTCCATAAGTTTCATCATTGCTCAATTTGCGTCCAATTTTTATCAAACGTCGTTGTTTTTAGCACATGCCTTGGGATTATTACAATTTACGCACACACCTATCTATAAGTTCTAACATTTTCATGAGATAAAATTCTTTTACGAAAAAGTCAAATGTATGGGTTCAAATCCAGCTATAAGCGGCAGTTCAACAATATTAAATTATTCACCCGATAGGCCTACTTCTTGAAGGGTCGAATTGAGAATCCAGTCTGCGAGGTAAATGAGTAATAGAGAATTAATATAAATGAATTGATTTCACGCCTCTGCACTAACTTTAGACTTTTATAGGAATAAAATTGATATTTACCCACAACATGTTATAAAATTGGGCACGTTAATCAGCACTTTGCTGTTATTATCATATAATAATGATTATGTTGTCGGAGAAGTATTTATATATATGCCAAATAAAATTATTCGCTTGATAATTGTATTATTAAAATAAAAAAATATTGAATCGCTTTCGCAGGTGTTTTTTCGAAGTGTCATTGTTTAGTACACAAAATGTTGTTGTTTATATACAAAATGTTGTTGTTAGTGATTTTGAAAAAAATAAAATACATAACATCAATTAGTGATAATTTATTTGTTAAATAGAGGCAATTTGTATATTAAACAGTGACACTCTAAAATAAGAGTTCACATGCCCGAATTTATAGAAGATAATAATAGAATTAAAAATTAATAACCTATATATAGGGTAAATAATAGCATTAAAAATAATCAATCAAAAACTTGAACCTAAAAAAGAAAGAACACCGAGCTAGATTTAAAAATATGTAATAAGTTATAGGATTAAAACCAAAATTTAAAAGTCAAAATAACAGAAAACTTCAAAGTGTGAACTTTTACAACTTATTGAACCTATTGGTAGATTTTCACATCACTTTCTATAACTATTAAATAAATTATATTGGGATAGTAAGGCCTGCATGTTATGTTAATTAAAGCGATCACTTGAGTTTTATACTTTGGCTCGTTAATCAGAAGATTTGTTTGCATTATTTTCGCCACCATATAATATATATTCGTTGGAGAAATAATTATCTTAATTACCTATGCTGACTAAAATAAAATAAAAAGAATTAATGAACCATATAAGCTAGCTTTCCTCTCCTATATAAGCTTCCACTACCCTTCACTTCATTCTTACACCACTCTAAAATATCTCTTTCTCTATATTTCTTATTCTCTTTCTCCCATACAATTAACCATGTTTACTTTTGGTTACCGTTCCATTTTGTCAACTCCACCAATGAGGTAAATATATATATATATATATATATATATATATATATATATATATATATATATATATTGGCTTAGTGCTTTTTGCTTTTCCGTTTCCCGGTTTAATTTATTTGAAACATTTTTTCTCTTTCATGTTAATTGATGACATTATATCTAACTAGTTTTGATTTGATTAATCTTTATTTGGAAGTAATTATTATGCAACAATTATTTATATTCTTCAAGTATAGTTGTTGATTTCTTGAATTCCTAAATTATGTTAATATATTAACGTTTCAACTTCATTTATTTCTTTAGTTTTTAAAGAAATAGTTGATATATGTCTTTTTCGTTAGTTTGTGCTTTTGTAAAATTTTAACTGGTTTTCAATATTTCTATACATATGCAGATGGAAACGTGCTGAAACATCACCCGAGAGAAGAAGGTGGATGTAAATCGAAGATGTGATGGAAGGACTTTGACCCAATTACAAAATATATCCTAAAGAAGTCCACCTTCTTGTTTGAAGTGTGTTGAATTCATGAATATTTATGGTATTTCTGTTATTGTCGTCGTGTCGGTGGAACAATAATAATTGGGGGTTCTACATGAATCCTCACATATTTTAATAAACTTCATTTTGTGTTTTTCTTCTTTATTAATTGTTTTTTCTCTACTCTAATTATCTATTCATATCTTCACCCGACGCTCTAACACGTTTCATAATTATTCGATCTATTTTGTTGTACCTTAAATCGAGAACCAATTCATGATCATATATATATATATATGTGTGTGTGAGTAATATTAATTTATTGCAAATTAATTATAGAGATAATAGAGTCACGACTACAACAGTACATACAAATTAAGTGTATATGCCCGTAAAGTAATAGATTATCACACAAATATATGATTATGTACCATTTATCTTGATGATATGCATACAGTATACTTGCATATGAAGTTGAAATGTACGAAATGATAATATATATATATATATATATATATATATAATCCTAACTAATCCGATAATCAGTTTTTAATCTCGTCGTGTAAAGCAAACTAGCCATTAAAATCCGGATAGAGAAAGCATCTACACTAATCAGGTGCTAAACTAAGAAATTAAGAAACTAGTTATATAGACTAAATTAAATATTCGTATCACTATGAACATTATATTCAACCTTACGAAAAACTTATTCGTTGAAGATTACTACAATTGTGAATAAGCTCAATGCGACAGCATACATACTCACTAGAATTATTATTGGTGGACTCGGATTCTTGACTTTTTGAGATCCTTTCATCTCAAAGGCATCCAAAATAAATTTATTCATAATTTTAGAAGAGCTCTCCTTTCCTTGACTAAGGATTTTTTCCTATGGAGGATTTTAACCTAGTAACGTTTTTAATAATAAAAATCAATAGTTAATGAAGAAAATAGAGAAGGGGCTACTGAATAATGTTAAAATTACATGATTATTGTATTCTTAATCTTCTTATTTTGATGTCATTATCATGTTTATTTCACTCATAATTGACTAATTGCACTTGATAAAGAGAACTGGTATTGTTTTGCTAAATGTGTAGTTAATCATTGACTTTTGGAGCAATTTGAGATCAACATGGCTACTAGAATCAAGTGATGGATGATATCATTGTAAAGAGGGCTGAAAGAGGGTCGTAACAGAAGCAGGAGATGTACTAGATCTACCAGCTCATCGCCCTCGACCTCGAACTCAACCACCCAACTCTACCATAACCTCCAGAACCTGATGCACTTATTTGTAACAAAATCTTGAAATATCATTAATTATATTCGAAATTTTTTTGAAGAGTAGTTTATCAATCTTTATCAACTCATCTAGGTGGTACAATAATCAATCAATTATAACCAATAATTAATCATCAACTCACTAGCTAATCCAACATCAACTATAATTGGATCGATCATCGATCATCATGTGTATATATATATATATATATATATATATATATATATATATATATATATAATGGCAAGGTCTCACGTGATACATGTGTTGCATTGAAGTAAAGCATTTACGAAATCTTGCACAATCACTTCCAAATCTTTTCTCCTGTCAAAACCTAATCTCTTATTTATGTTATTTTTTCCTAGAACAATAGTAAATATATTAAGAAAAAAATTAACTTGGGGTCTAGCTTCAAAACCTAATATTTTATTTAAGTTATTGTCGTAAAAATCATCACCATAAAAATTCATTTATTCTCCATGTATGGCTATCTAGAAAGAGGGAAATGCTTTTATTTTTGCGGGATCGCCTTACATACAAAGAACTCATTAGAAATAATAATGTACTAACTCCGTCCCATACTCGTTGTGACATTTGCCAAAAAGGTCCGTCCCGTACTCGTTGTATCATTTCCTTAAATGGTAATAAAGCAACTTTTTCACTTTTATTTATACCTATCAAACACTACAATATTACACCATATGCCACTACTTTTCCACGCTAACCCAATTTCATACTATTAAACAACTCTCTTATTAAAGTTGAATAGACTGCTCTATCATACAATTTTCACACTAATCGGGTATAGCGGCTCAGCGGATAAAATTGTCGAAAAATGAATGTTAGAAGACATGAATCAAAAAGTCAAAGACAACAGGACGAAAGGCGTAATAGGTGAAATTTAGAGGATTAGAAAACCATTTTTCCGTAAAACATATTCATACCAATATGTATATATATTATATCTTAGAGGCCCAATTTGGTTCATGTGGAGTGGTCGAAATTGCAAAATATTTGAAGGCACAAGGACTAACCCAAAGAAGACGTTTGAGGAAAATAGAGCCAAGTCATAGTGTTTTTTCTATCAAAAAAACTCTTCTGTCATTAGTCATTTGGAATGTCACAACCCCCGCATGTGTATTGCGTAATATAGGAGGCGCTTGTTACTTGTTGTTTTTGGACTCCTTTGTAATTTTGGGAGAATGCATTATACTTCACTGAGTAATAAAAATCTATTTTGGTGATTAAAAAATTATGTCAAAAAGGTTACGTAATTTAGAGAAAATTTCACAAATGGTCCTGTAACTCAAAGAGGCTGGAAAGGATCAGCATCCTTAAGTCCACACAGAGGAAAAATGCCCTATAAATCTCCAGACGAACGTAAATGACTACGGCGGCGGAACCAGGTGGCTTTGCCCACCTGGCCACCGGGCTCTTCACTTTAGTGGGAGACCCAGTTCGATTCCCTTTGGGAACGAATTTGGAGTTATAATGTGGTCTTCGAGAATTTCTTGGAGTGTTTAGGTGCTTGGTGAACTAACTACTAACAACTAACAAACTAATATTTACCGATCAAAACTAAAACGACTACGGCGGCGATGGTGAGAGTGGTGGGGCGGTGGGGTGTGTGATTAAAAAGTGGAAGAAGCAATTGAATAGGGCGAGGACAATTTGGGAAATTTGTGGGGTGGTAAATTGAACTAAAAGGTGGTGAGTGATGATCGTAGTGTAGTTCTAGTGGATAGAAATTACGACCAAGTTATTGAACCCAAAGGACTAGTGGTGAAATGAAGCCATGAAATTGTACGTTTTCAAGAATTATAGAGGCTAGTCAAGCTTGCAATATTAAAAACATCAATTAAACTACTCAAATTCAACAAGAAATTAAACTAAGCAATCAACAACGAGATACCAAGTGAGAGAGTAGTGCTCGGGTGCAAATCACCAAAGACTCGTCAATTTCGGATCATAAATAATCAAGTTCTCATTCTAAGAGGGATCATAGGGATAACCAACAAATAATTCAAATAAAACCGTACTAGATAAGCCTAGGTTCTAAATGATCAATTAAGCATGTAGGAATGTGAGAGACAACACTCTCACCCCCTCACTAGTTACAAGCATTCCAACAAGTAATCAATGTGCCTTAATGAGGTTCTAGTTAATTAACCAAGTATCCTTGAGTTAACCAAATATTGACTTCAATCAAAAAGCAAACATAACACCTATGCATCAATTCAATAAACCAAGTATCCTTGAGAAAATTAAACCAATAAACACAAGATCAAGCCTCACTTAAGCAATTAAATCATACAAAGCATCATTAAGACAAGTAATCACCTCAACAAATGAACACCCAATCATAAATTCATCAAAATCAACTCATCTAGGGGTCATTACACCCAAGCACATAAGAATTTTAGCCATTCATGGCTAATTGAAAGAAACCCATCAACATTGAGTAATAAGGAAGCATGAACAAACTGAAATTAAGGAACAAAAACTTGATATAAATGGTAGAAGTCACCTTGGTGGAGTTTAATACAAATTGTTTGATTCAATTCTAGTTGCTATTGCACTTGGAAAATGAAAATCTAACAAAATGTGAAGAACACCCTTCACTGTGTGTAAGTGTGTGTAGAGAAAAGCTGAAATTAAACCTAATGTATTGTTCTAAGTGTGGAATCCCTTCTAATACTGATAAGAGAGAGTATATATAGTGGGTAATAAGTGGGATATCTTAATTTGCTAAATAGCCCCTTAAGAAAGCCTAAATTTCGCCCAAAATATCGAAAAACGCGCATAAAACGCCACTCGGCGGTGACTCGAGCGGTGGTGACTCGGGCGGTGACTCGAGCGGTGACTCGGGCTGTGCATAAGGTGACTCGGGCAAGATGAAAGTGACTCGGACGAGTCGGGGTGGTTGCTCGACTCATTTGGCTACGTAAAGTCCATGACTCGGGCTACATAATTGGTGACTCGGGCGATTCGGGTTGGTTACGCCCGAGTCACTTTGCTTGTGTGCCACCTCCGCTTCGATCGCTCATGTCTTTTGCATACAAACTCCGATTTGCCCGATTCTTATTCCTATGCGAAGCTCTCTCGGCCCTCTTTCCAACCATCTAAGTTCTCCTTTGATTTGACAATGTTAACAGTCCTCAATTATTCCTCAAAGTTCGCCTAAAACCTACAAATTCAAACTCACATCTCCTACTCAAACAATCAAATGCAATTTGACAATTAATTGTGAATTAAGCTATAAATCATCATCAAATTAAGATAATTAAGCATTCAAATCATAAGCAATTTTACCCTAATCAGATTCCCCCAAACTTAAGGCGTTGTTTATCCTCAAACAACAAGACAAATAAGCACAAAAGGGTGACATTGATTGCAATTATGTTCAATGAGCACAAAAGCGAAATGGGACAATCAAACCTCTTCAATGAGAACAAGTGTCAATGCAAACTATCAACTAGCACTCAAAAATGTCATGCTTTGACAATTGCAAACTCAAATGCTTAACTCAATGCTCCTTCCACGGGGTGTTTCACTCAACTCTCAAGTGTATAAAGGCATGATAAGCACTCAATCATCCATCCACAAAAATGAACACCATAGGCTTGCCAATAGACTTAATCTTCATTATTTCTTTTATGCTTCAAACATGAATCAAAGAGGGCTTTTTTCCAAGGTTGTAGTGTAGGCTCTTTGGAGAGAGGTGGGTGAATTTGGGCAAAGTAACTTAACAATTAGTAGAGCAAATGAAAGTTGACTATACAATACAATACAATTCTCCTCAAATCTCAACAATCATCACTCTTTCTTTCCTTTTTCTTCCATTCAAATACAATTCACCACCAAACTCTTTTGAGACTTTCTTGCATTTTCAAGCTCAAATTGAATTTTTCTTTCTTCTCATTATCATTTTTCACTTTCATATCACAATTCAATTTTTCTCAACTCTTTTTATTCTTTTTCTCTCATCAAACTTAGCAAATCAAACCACCACACTTTTCTTTTCACTTCACCATTTTTTTGTCAACAATTAAGCTCTACTAATTATAGGGTAACGGCTCATAAAGATACAAAATGGTTTCAATTTCACAAGCTTGCCAAAGAAATAAGGATTTAAGGCTCAAAGTGGCTCACTTGGAAAATCAATATTTTTGGTGGGGTCAAATTTGGCTAATTGACTTTCATAACAAACAAGACCTCTTATCATCTTCACATAATCCACACAAAACTCAATTTTGACAAGTCTCTAGGAAAGTTCTAGCATGCAAATTCATGAATGATGCACTCAAAAAGGAATAAACCACATAATATGAACGATTTAAAAGGCACAAAAACTCACGGGCTTAAAATTGAGCAAAGAATCAAGCATTCTCACTCACATCCATCATCACACAACAATTCATCATGCTAGCATCAAGCAACAAATCCACTCATGATCACATCAAAGTCCAATATGTCCACCAATCAAGCATGCATGCTTATGAACATAATCTCAATAATATACCCCCTACACATAACAACACTATCTAAAAAAACTACTCTCAATAAAGATAGACTCAAATATATGCAATAAATCCACTAATAAGTTCCAAATCTCAAAAATAATTTTCTCATGCTAATGAGAGGCAAGTTGGTGCAACGAAAATTGCTAAACTAACACACCCCCAAACTTTATCATTGCCAAGCAATTAATTAAAAGTTTGGTAAGATAGTTAGCTAATTAAGTTGCACACAACTACCTACTAAGAAATGAAAGCTCAACACCCAAAATTCATTTACAAGTATAGTATATCATGTAAGCCCAACAATGAAGTGCGCCGGTGCAAATGGAAAAGCATGAAAAGAGGCACACCTCCCTAAACATAGACGAAGTCTAAGTCTAGAGAAGGTGTTGTACCTAAAAGTCTTCAAGTACCCTCTCTCCTTCAAGCTTGCAAGCCTCACCAAACCTCAAATGCACAACCTCGACTTCCTAACAAGAAAACACAAACACACTTATTGAAAGTAAACAAACAAGTAAAAGAACAAAAACAAGAAAACGATGGGTTGCCTCTCATCTAGCGCTATTTTTAATGTCCTATGTCGGACGTTATTTATTGAGTTCAAACTCTTTTCATCGGAATGACCAAGGATATTGGTCCTCCTTGCCATTATACTTCATTCTTTAAGCTTCCAAAGCCATTAGACTCTCATGAAAGTTGGACCAATCACCCGCATCTTTCTTCATTGGACGTTCCCCTTGCTCTTTTATTTTCATCTCTTGCCATTCTTTCTCTTTTTATCCAAGGATGCCCAAGCACTTCTCAATTTCCTTCTTTTGATCAAATTTATCAAGAGGCAAAACAAAATCAATAGAAGCATCAATATCAAATAAAGTACAAATTAAAGAGTTCAAAGGTTTAGAAATGCTCATTTCACTCTTCAATGTGTTGTTCGATGCTTCTTGATTTTCTTGCTCATTGTAGCTCGTGTCCATCAAGGGACATTCACCTTCATCTCTCTTGATCGTAGAATTGTTGTCTTCACGCTTCTCATTACTTGGGTTCTTCTTCTTCTTCTTCTTCTTCTTCTTCTTCTTCTTCTTCTTCTTCTTCTTCTTCTTCTTCTTCTTCTTCTTCTTCTTCTTCTTCTTCTTCTTCTTCTTCTTCTTCTTCTTCTTCTTCTTCTTCTTCTTCTTCTTCTTCTTCTTCTTCTTCTTCTTCTTCTTCTTCTTCTTCTTCTTCTTCTTCTTCTTCTTCTTCTTCTTCTTCTTCTTCTTCTTCTTCTTCTTCTTCTTCTTCTTCTTCTTCTTCTTCTTCTTCTTCTTCTTCTTCTTCTTCTTCTTCTTCTTCTTCTTCTTCTTCTTCTTCTTCTTCTTCTTCTTCTTCTTCTTCTTCTTCTTCTTCTTCTTCTTCTTCTTCTTCTTCTTCTTCTTCTTCTTCTTCTTCTTCTTCTTCTTCTTCTTCTTCTTCTTCTTCTTCTTCTTCTTCTTGAGTTGACTTCCTTGTTGAGAAATTTGAGCTTCTATCTTTACATCACTTTCTTCCGTTTTTCTCAACAAAAGGTATAACAAGTCACGCATCGTTGATTTTTCCTCATTGTTTCCCAACTCTTGATAATAAGAGGGAGCTTGTTGCATTTGGTAATTGTACTCATAACTCCTCCCATTATCGTAATCTCCTACCAAAGCTTCTTGAAATTCAAATCCATCTCGTGGATCGAATTCTTGACTATAATGCTCATCAATGTAGTTTGGGAACGTGTCTTGAAAAGCGGGCGATGCTTCCTCATTTCTCCAATCGTGATAATAGGAGGGAACTTGTTGCATTTGATAGTCATAATCAAAGATCCTCCAATTATCGTAGCCAATTTCTTCATGTTGTGGAGGATAAACCATATCATTTTGATTATAACAATGATTCCATGGGTATTGGTTATATCCATCCATCTTCTCATTTAAGCTCTTCACAACCCTTGCCTTCATTCGGTGGCTAAGTTCGAGGTTCGATTTCAATTAAGAAATTTAACCCCTTAAGAACAAGTGAGTGTCCACCTACAAAAGAAGGCAAGTATTAAATTCACACAAATAAAAATAACAAAACAATAAAATAATGCCACTAGTAAAGCTATCCAACGAAATCTCAAGTTTCACCTAGACACACTCAACTAGTCTCCGTCAACGATGCCATTTTGATCGTAGTGTAGTTCTAGTGGATATAAATTACGACCAAGTTATCGAACCCAAAGGACTAGTGGTGAAATGAAGCCATGAAATTGTACGTTTTCAAGAATTATAGAGGCTAGTCAAGCTTGCAATATTAAAACACCAATTAAACTACTCAAATTCAACAAGAAATTAAACTAAGCAATCAACAATGAGATACCAAGTGAGAGAGTAGTGCTCGGGTGCAAATCACCAAAGACTCGTCAATTTCGGATCATAAATAATCAAGTGCTCATTCTAAGAGGGATCATAGGGAAAATGAAAATCTAACAAAATGTGAAGAACACCCTTCACCGTGTGTGTAAGTGTGTGTAGAGAAAAGCTGAAATTAAACCTAATATATTGTTCTAAGTGTGGAATCACCTTCTAATGCTGATAAGAGAGAGTATATATAGTGGGTAATAAGTGGGATATCTTAATTTGCTAAATAACCCCTTAAGAAAGCCTAAATTTCGCCCAAAATATCGAAAAACGCGCATAAAACGCCACTCGGCCAGCGGTGACTCGGGCGGTGGTGACTCGGGCGGGTGACCCGGGCAGTGTTAAGTCGTTTACGATATTGATTTTAGGTCTTAATCAAGATTCTGAAATTAGTTCTTGATCATCTTCATCTTATTTTCACTAACTGTACTTCTAACAAGATTCTCGTGAGTTTTGGTTCTATATCTCAACATGTCATCTCAGAAAAGTAAGAAATCAAGGAGTCTACCCGATTTCTCAATCGAAGAATATGACTACTGGAAGTTTAGGATGGAGAACCATCTTAAAGCGTTTCATGATAGAATGAGGTTCTTGAAGAAGGACCTATCAAATTTTATCATGGAGGCACGAGTGACTGATCTGCACAATAAACAAGAGTAAGGTAAGAAAAGAAAAGCTCCAAACTCACAAGTGATGAAAGAAAGATTCATAATCTGGATCGGGTTGCTAGAACAGAGATCATTGAAACATTGAGTAAGGACTGGATCGAAAAGGTGAAAAAATGCAAGATCAGAAAGGAAATGTGGGAAACTCGGGCCGAATCTGTGAAGGATCGGATCAGTCAAGGAGAACAAATTGCAATCCGTATTACATGTTTTTGACAATTTCAAGATGAAAGAAGGAGAATCCATTGATCAACTAGATGTTAGACCGACTAATCTTCCGAACAAGGCGGTGATTTGGGTAAAACTTACACAGAGAAAGAAATCAACAATAAGGTGTTGAGGTCATTAAGCAAAAGATGGAGAGAGAAAGCAAATATTCTTAAAGCTACTCGAATTTATCTTCATTATCACACCACACTTTATTTTCTCATCTCAAAGCATTAGAGTATGACATCCAAATCGAAGACGAAGAAGATGAGGCGAATCTTCAACATCTGGAAAAGCTGTAGCATTTGTTCATCAAGAAGAATCTGAAAAAATCTCCAAGGCATCCGATTTGTCTATCAAGGAAGAAATGACTCTTTTGTTAAAAAGATATGAAAGCTGAGAATGAAGTACAAAAGAAATAAGAGAGACAGTCGTGTCGAAGGAATTACAGATCGATAAAGAAGAAAAGAGTTCGCATAATGAGGAAAAAGGATCGACGAGGAAGCACAAGTCACCAATCGGATGAGGAGATAGTAGTCCTAAGACAGACAGAGGATATATTTGTTATACATGCAACAAGCTCGGTCACTATAGTTATGATTGTCCTCAACTCACTCCCAGAGAGAGAGAAGAAAAGAGGAAAAAGCGGGATAGAAGGTATGCTGATCGAGAGCTCTTCCGGCCGAGAAAGAAGAAGTTTATGAGACATCATCATCCTCATCTGATTTTGGGGCCGATGACGACATCTCGTTTAATGGCAAAAGAGGTACATTACTATTCATCCTCGATAATGATTGTGATACCTTATCTCAAACCGATCCTAGTCTTATTTAAAAACTTTTGAAAGATTTGGAGACCGCTTTATCTCGCTTATAAACAGATAGAGACTGAAAATTTTAATTTAAAGAATCAAATTACCGATCCGACCAAAGTCAATCAAACAAAGGATAGTGAGAAACTGCACTGTACATTCAAGGGGGAATGTCGATCGAGACCATCACTAGTACCTTGTCCGATAAGACAGACAAGTTAGAACAGAATTGAATTCTTTAAAAATAAAATTTTCAAATATCTATTACGAGAATGAGAGTTACAAGAGGACTAACAGAGAATTAAATCTCAAGTTAGGACTTCGAATAACACTCGAGACCACAATAGATAAAATCTTCAATACTTCACAAAAGTCTAATGACAAGACCGGATTAGGTTTTGATAGGAGTAAGAAAAATGATCCAATAAAACCTAGAGTTTTTGTTAAAGCAAATAAACCAAAGATAGAAACTAGATTTAGTCACTGAAACCTAAGGAATTAATTACCTCATCCGACACTTCGACAAGAAAACACAGACGAGGAAAGTAGCTCCTAAGGTTAAACCTAAGACTAAGTCAAAGTCCTATCCTAGGTATAATAGCTTTGATGAAAGAAGTAAAACATATCCATTTTTACCAAGATTCAAGACAATTTCAAAAGATCAGTTAAACAAGATTGATCTTGAAAGTCTTATCTTAGTAGATAGATATGGATGTAAATTACAATCTATGGTTTTAAGGAACATTGATATCTTTGTCTGGATTCCTAAAAGTCAACTTAACATGAAAGGACCCAAAGTACAAAGGGTACCTAAGTAATAAATTTGTGATTGCGGGAAGATAAGAAGATAGTTGAAAGAGGAGACATTCTTGAGGTCATACTGGTACATTGAAAGTAGTTGTTCCAAGCACATGACCTATGAAAGACGACTTCTCTCTAACTATCGGACTATAGACGGACCAAAAGTAATGTTTGGAGATAACAATTATGGACTTACCAAAGGTGTAGGAGCACCGATGATAGGTGATATTCAAGTAAATGAAGTCTACTATGTGGAAGGATTGAAGCACAACTTACTATCTGTTTCACAATTTTGTGATAAGGGGTTAAGTGTAAAATTTACTCATAATGCATGCTTTGTACTATATGGTATTAATGAAAATATTCTATTAGCTGGAGTCGAGACAAGGTAACATTTATGTTGCTAATTTCAAAAGTTGTCCTAAAGATACTTGTTCGATTGCTAAGAGTTCAGGATGATTTAAGTTGGTTGTGGCACAAACGTCTTGGTCACTTAAACATCAAAACTCTTAACAAAATAGCAAGGATATCTTTAGTTAAAGGACTCCACGATAAAGTATTTTCAAAGAACCATGTGTGTGATTCTTGTCAAAAAGGAAAAGCAGACTAAAGCTTCTTTTAAAACAATAAGTAGTCCTTCCTCAAAAGAATTGCGGAACTTCTTCACATGGATCTTTTTGGTCCATTAACACCTCTCGGCTTTAGTGGAAGAAAATATACTTTGGTAATTGTTGATGATTTTTAAAGATTTACAGGTTATTTTCTTATACAAAAAAATGAATGAGATTATGATTAAGATTCCAGAATTCCTCAAAAAGGTTCAAAATGAAAAAGGACTAACTATTGTTAAAATTAGAAGTGATAAAGGTACTTGAATTCCTTAATAAGATTGTTACTAACTACTGCATTGAGAATGGCATAACTCATGAAACATCTGCAGCAAGGACTCCACAACAAAATGGAGTAGTTGAAAGGAGAAACAGAACCTTGAAAGAGCGGCTAGAACAATGTTATCCGAGTACAACACTCCACACGAGGTTTTGGGCGGAAGGCATTAATACAACTTGTTATATTCAAAATAGAAGTTTGATTGTCAAAGATAAATGCAAAACTTCCTATGAAATTTAGAAGGGAAGATCCCCCAAAATTTCATACTTTCATATATTTGGTTGTAAATGTTTCATACACAATAATGGTAAATCTCAATTAAAAATTTTTGATGCCAAGATAGCAGATGGGATATTCTTGGGATACTTATCTGTATCAAAAGCATATAGAGTTTTTAATAAAACAACCTTGTGTGTAGAAGAAACACCTCATGTTGTATTTGATGAATCTTCTTTTGAGTATAGTAAGACAGGGGACATCACAAAGATATCGGAAGATGCGGATCGGATGACTATCAAGAGATCAACCATAAAATTCTACAATCAAGAATCGGACTCGGATGAAGAGGAAAAAGCCAGACTCAAATATAGAAAAAGAACACGCAAGCTCTTCCTCACCGGTGATCGGACGACCAACAACTCGGATGATCGGGTTGAGTCATCGAGAAGGTAACATAGAATCATACGAAATAAATAATTCAGACAAAACTTCATCCATTGTAAAAGATAAAGGTAAGAAAGTAATGTCATATCACCCGGTGAGCAGATAATTGGAGATTTAGACTCGGAGTCAGACAAGGACCCAACTAAATCAAGATTGCATGTTCGATTGCTATGTGTCATTACTTGAACCTAAATCTATTACAGAGGCTCTAGCGATTCCAAGCTGGATTAATGCAATGCAAGAAGAACTAAATCAGTTTCAAAGACAAGATGTGTGGGAGCTTGTTGAAAGGCCTCATTATCAAAAAGTCATTGGAACTAAATGGGTCTTTAAAAACAAAAGGGATGAAAACAATATTGTGGTAAGAAATAAAGCGGACTAGTTGCTCAAGGTTATTCACAATATGAGGGGAATGATTATGATGAAACCTTTGCACCAGTAGTTAAATCTGGAAGCCATATGATTGTTTTTAGCCTATCTTGCTTTTAAAAGATTCATAGTTTTTCAAATGGATGTTAAGTCGGCATTTCTTACTGGAATCCTAGGTGAGGAAGTTTATGTAGAGCAACCTCCTGGTTTTGTCAAAGGAGACAAGGTTTATAGATTGAGGAAAGCTCTACATGGACTTAAATAAGCACCTAGAGCATGGTATGACACCTTGTGCGATTATTTAATTCAAAATGGTTTTGTTAAAGGTAGAATTGATAGAACTCTCTTTAGGAAAGAATATGGTTGTGATCTTTTATTAGTCCAGATTTATGTTGATGATATTATCTTTGGATCAACTAACATATCTTTGTGTGAAGAATTTAGTCATCTTATGAAAAGTAGATTTGAAATTTCTATGATGGGAGAGATGACTTATTTTCTTGGACTCCAAGTCAAGCAGGACTAAGAAGGGGATATTTATCAATCAAGCCAAATATACAAGCGATCTCATTGAAAATTTTGGAATAGGTACCAGCCGAGAAGCTAAGATACCTATGATGACAAACTTTTCAATGGGTCCAAACGAGAAGGAGAAGACACTCGATCAAACCGAGTATCGAGGTCTAATTGGTTCATTATTATATTTAGCGCTAGTAGACACGATATTTCATTTGCGGTTGGAGTCTGCGCTCGATTTCAAGCTAATCCTAAGAAAAGCCATCTTGAAGCAGCAAAGAAAATTCTTAAGTATCCGAAAGGTACGGTAAATGTTGGATTGTGGTATCCGGTGATGACAACTTTGAAGTCTGCGGATACTCGGACTTAGACTTTGGTGGGTGTAAGATATAAAATCTACATCCGGTACTTGTCAATTTCTTGGTAGTAAGCTGATTTCATGGTTGTCTAAGAAACAAACCTCTGTAGCTACTTCCACAACTAAAGTGAGTATATGGCGGTGGAAGTTCTTGTTCTGGCCCGATCTGGATAAGTCAACAGTTAAGGGACTATAAAATTATCACCAAAGATGTATCAATCTTTTGTGATAGTAATAGTGTCATAACTATTACCCGAACCAGTCTTACATACTAGATGCAAGCATGTTGATATTAGACACCACTTCATCCGAGATCATGTTGAGAAAGGTGACATCGAGACTAGAGAAGATCTGTTGATTTCCAAAGAGCAGACATCTTGACTAAGCCACGCGAAACAAGGTTTAAAGAACTATCTGTAGAATTAGGATTATTAGATGTTTCTTTAGTTAATCTATAATCCTACTCTATGTCTTTCATTCTTTGTCTCTCAATTTAGTTTATTATGTCTAGAAAGAATGATCGGACTAGATATGAGTCAAAGGACAATCGGTGGTGATATCATTGATCTCCGTTAAGGAATCAAGAATCAAGGATTAGTCATATTGACCTTATCCGGCTTGATGATTACTTATTCGACACTTGGTAAATCGAGACAAGGATACAACGATCGGTGACTTCTATAAAATCAGATGACCATTGTATCTTATCCGACTTACCCTAGCTACTAATGGTTTCTTCAAGTTTATGTCTATGCGGGAATGGGTCACATATCAGATTATTAAATCAGATTGTTTCACCTCATCTGTTATAAACCTTCTCATTTGGACACCTTTGCCTCTAAATATTCTCCATACATTGTGTTTTCTTATAAACCTCTTATCGAATTGTTGTCATTGGTTGGAAAACCTAACTTTAGAAAATCTAATGCGAGCCTCGCTTATTTGAAATAAAATGTTTTCTTAACTAGTCTTTAAGTTTGCCAAAAGATAAAACTAGGTTGTTTTAAAAATCGGGACGAGGTACTTCATCGGATGAATTTATAAACCCATCTGTTTTTTAAAACCCCTATATGAAGTAAGGTAACCCTAAGTGGACGTCAGGTATACTAACTTCTCGCCATAAAGTAACCTATTTCACAAATCAACGATCTATAAAGTAACTTTTTACGCAATTCAAAGATTAGTGAACTACACGCTTTGAATCCCAATCGTTTATCCAAATTTTTAACCGTTTATTCAACACAATAAATCATTTTAAATAAACGGCTTAGATTAAATCCAATTTTCTAAAAGCGGTTTCTCTTTCCAATTTTCCCTCCTATAAATACATCTTCTTCCTCAATCAAACTTTTTCACTTTGAGAAAACCTTCATATACTCTGCAAAAATTTGTTTCAAAACCTTAGCCAAAATTCTTTTATGAGCCAATCCCGAAACCCATTTCAACAACTCAAACAATGGTGGAAATAAATACGATACCTACAATAAGAAGATCAAGTCGGAGATGTACGTCGACTTTGATACCACCACTAATGAAGAATCACGACAAATACTCGATCTGCTAGAAAGGTGTGGATTGAGGACATTTTGCTCCAAGAAATCCAATACCAACAAGACCCTTGACATGAGAGGGATAGAGTTCTATGTCAACGAGACGTATGAGAATGGAATATTCACGACTCTTGTTTACGGTGAGGAAGCGCGGTGACCACGGCGGAGGTGGCCCGGATTTTTAATGTCGGCGGTGAAGGAGTAAACCCTCTCACCTACAAATCAGACGATTGGGTAGAATCATTTGACATGATTTCCCGTACATCAATGAAGGGAAGAAGGTCGGAATTAAAGAAGAAAATGCTTCGATGGAGATATCGTATGTTAATGACGATATTAACGAAGGTCATTTTAGGGGAGCGAGAACTCCCATGATGGGCTAACGAGACTTAGGTTGTCTTTGTCGAGAACGATTATTGATGGAGTGCAAGCCAACTGGCCGGGATGTTCTTGGCAGATTTGAGGCGAGAGGAAGAGGAAGAGGTTAGAAGTAGTGAATGGGAGGTGGCGAGGCTAAATCAATCACCCGATCTGTTTAACAAGCCGACGGTGATCTTGGAGGATATCTTTGACAGTAGAAATCAAGCTGGGCTAATGGAGTTAGAGCCTACACAAAGCGAAATGGCTGCTAACAAAGGATGAGCTGATCGGAGGACCAGCTAACTCGACGGAGAAGCGGTGAGGTCGGAGTTCGGGACCCATCAGGTGAGGAAGAGGAAGAAGAGGAAAGTGTAGAGGAGCCAGCTGTGAGCTCGTTTGAGGCTTCGCAGCAAATGAAGGCTGAAGGAGAAGGCCAAGAAAAGGAGGAGGTTGGTGAAAACCTCAAAGATAGGTGGAACCTCTGCTGCTCATCGGCCTAGCCTTTGGTGAAGAGGCACTCACTCTGGAGATAGCGGCAAAGGTGGTCCAGACAGAGGATATACAAGAGATCAATGACCCCTTCCCCTTCTCCCGAGAAAGGTACAATTCTCCCCTCCCTCTCTCCAACCCAGTCGCGATGAAGAGGTGACCCAGCCGGCACCTCCGAGCCTCTAAAACAGCCTACTCCCACTTTAGTCCAAGCCATAACCTCATCTTCCCTTCCTCAAACACAAACCACTTCCCCTCCTCCATCTCCATCGATATGTTTTCCTTTCTTCTGGACCCGTCTACTCCCCACCCCCATATCTACCATTTCTCCTCCGGCCTTACTCCCATCATCCCCAACTCCCCTTAAATACAAAGCGAACCCATATCATCTCCCCAACCCACCATTCCACAGCCAACTCCTTCTCCACCACCCACTTCATCCGATATACCACCCTCCATCTTCATCACCACTTGAAATCCCCCTCCACCACCATCGACGCACCCGCCTCCTCCCAACCCACTGAACCCCAAACCTTGGATGCCTCCAACATCTTCGGAGATATCCACATGAGCTCCCAGTCCAACTTCTCCCACCCCCTCCTCCTCATCCGAATCGAGGAGGAGCCCGATCCAATCTCTGCCATCTCTTACGCCTTCACGGACCTTCACAAACAAATCATTGATAAAGTCCGAGAAGATGATGGAGAGGAAGACAAGGAAGGTGATTCGAGCGATCACCGATACGATGCTCGCTAATATGCAGATTGCCGAGGTAAATATATCTAGCAACCTATCAGCCAACCTCGGCTCTGCTATTAGTTCTCGGCTGGGCAACTGGAGGAGGAGGTGAGATTGCTCAAGCGAGTGGCGGCCAGACAACGAAGTCTGGTTGATACCCTCACGAGACAAATCGGACTTTCGGGTTCGTTGTCTTTGCGTTGGAAGATCAGCTCAGACCCTATATAATGAAGTTAAAAAGGGAAGGAGCTGAAGGAAGAATGGACACCCTCACAGCTAGGGTTATGTCGATTCTGAGACAAGCTCGACTCAAAGGCGGACTCACTGAGTTGGAGGCGGCCAAAGTGAAATAAAGATTAAATCGAGATGAGTGGCTATTTTGCAATCGAGGGTGACACAGATTGAGGAGGCCATCTGTGAGGATGAAGAAAGGAAGAGAAAGGAGGAGGAAGAGAAGACTGAACAAGCTGGCGAGAATGAAAGAAGCCGAGAAACCCGAGGCCAAGGGCAAGGGTAAAGAAAAGCGGCAAGATCGAGAAAGCGTCATCGGTGATCGGTGACCGATCCAAGACCAGCAGAGCGAAAAAGGGAAGAACTCGACTACTCGAACCTCTCGGTGAGCAAATCAAGAATACATGCTTTGAAAAGAGAGGTATGAGAAGCAGGAAAAGAAGAGAGGCGAAGAAGCTGGGAAAAGTGGAGTGAAGTGGGACAGGGACACTCGGAAATTGGTATCTAAAGCGGTGATGAAGCAGATTTCCGACCTGTCCTTTGCTCGTCGGCTCCTCCGAAGATGGTCTCTCGGTCGAGTTCACCGGCGAATACAAGAAGAAAGCACTTGGATGCCGGATGGATGTACTATTGGTACATCTTGAAGGCATCTCCATCTGGTGCGGTGATGAAGACATGTAGTAGCATGTGTTAGACCAAGTAGAGTTTTGATGAGTTAGAAGGAGAAATCCGGATGAGTAGACAACGTTGATAAACGGCTCGATCGGGATTCAATTCTAAGCCGATCGATCGGGTCAAGAGCCGATTAAGTTAGTGGAGATCGAGTTTACAGGTCATCCGGAGACAAGCTCGAATCTTACCATCTGCGAGGAGATGATCATGAAGAGCTTAGACGAGGTCAAGACAATTTGAGTAGAATAAGAAAGGCAAGTCTTCACCAAGTCACCGCAGACGAGTAGGAAGAATCGGTGAGGTCAAGAGTAGTTTTCAAGAATAGGTTTGTTAAGCGGTTTCTAGTTTGTTAGAACCGACTAACAAACTAAGCTATCTTTAGACTTATAAATAGTACTAGATTTTATTTTTCTAGACACTTATGCAAATTTGATTTTTCACACTATTCACTACTCGATTTCAATCACAATCGATTCACATGTATTTCAAGAGAGTTTTCAAAAAGTTCTAAGTGTTTATAGAACACTTTTCTTGTAATCTTCAAAATCCATTATTCACTGTAATAGTTAGATCTTAGAGAAGGATTTAGGAGATTGAAGACTTGAAGATCTTTACAAATTGTAAGTTGTAAGTTGAAAGTGAGAAAGTAAGTAGTAAGCGAGTCCCTTCTTCAAGTTGGAGAAGGAAAGTGGATGTAGGATTATTCATAATCCGAACCACTATAAATCACAGTGTTATTTCTTGCTTTCTTTAATTTCTTTCAAGTTACAATTTTGTTAATTCAAGATTAAAATTCAGAATCTTAACTAAAATCTGAATATCGGTCTTGCTTTTGATCTTGTTAAAAGTTGAGTTTCCAATTATATTCCATTGTGATAATCGATTCTTTGAGTTGGTTTTGTGAGATTCGAAAAATCTACAAAATCTATTCAAACCCCCTTTCTAGATTTTGTTCTAGAAGGTTAATCCAAGGTTTTATTCAACTCAACATTCCGGGACCAACAAAGCATGAATGGATGGAGAGAGAGGATGTTGATCTATACGGAAGGCTGCTCGATGAGGCACATAAAGTTTTCAAGCTGCGATCTCGTCGCTCCAGCCTATGAGCACGTCTCTCCAAAGCTGAATGAAGATGGAACCCCAGGACATGGAATGGGTCAAGACTGTAATTACCAAAGCCGAGGTGGAATCCAAGCTCACCGATGAAGAAGATCTCAAACGGCTCAGAGCAAGGATCTTCACATGGCTGAAAATTCGAGAAGCAAGCCAATTGGGAATTTGATAGACATGATTTTCTTTTCCTTATCTTTTATTTCTATCGGTTCTCCTATCCGTAAAATGTATATATGTGAATAAATATATTTTGACTTATGTGATTTACTTGTTTTATCTCTTAAAGTTTTATTTACTATTTTAAGAAAACTTAAAATTTTCTAAGTGTTAATCATTTGAGAAAATTTTCATCTCAATTAAAAATTTTTTTCTCCTAAAATTTTCTAAGTCTTAAAACTTTTCTAAATTCTTTAAGATTTAAAAACTTTTCACTACGTCTAAATTCTTAAGATTTAAGAATATTTTTTTCTTAAATTTTTCTAAAGTGTGATTTAAGTGTTCTAACTTGAATAAATCGATTCAATGTAAGAATGTGCTCTAGTTTACCTATCGATAATCTTGATTAACTTTAAACTAACTTCATTTGTGAGTATGTCTCTTCCTTGTAGGTTTTAACTTCATCAAAAAGGGAAATTGTTAGATCAAGAAAGTTTTGATGAGTTAAAAGAAGATTCAGATGATCGACGACCATGAAGAACAGTGAGATCAAAGTCGATACTAAGGCTGCTCGAGACTAGGTCATCGATTGAGCAAGTCGGTGGCATTTGGAAAGTTGCAAGTCATCCGGAGACAAGCTCAAACCTAGTCATCTGCAGGAGACGATTATGAAGAGCTCGAGACGAGGTCAAGACAAGTGAGTAGAATAAGAAAGGCGAGTCTTCACCAAGTCACCGGCAGACGAGTAGAATCGGTGAGATTTAGAAGCGAGTTTTCAAGATTAAGTTTGTTGAGCGGTTTTAGTTTGTTAGCCCGACTAACAAAGTAGCTGTCTTTTCGAGACTTATAAATAGGTCTAGATTTTCATTTTTTTATAATATATAGCTTGGAATTTTTTCACACATCACGAATTGGGAATTACTCACTTTGATTTCACAATTAATTCACAAAGTTTTTCACAAAGAGTTTTCAAAATAATTCTAAGTGTTTATAGAACACTTCACTTGTATCTTCAAAATTCACTACTCACCGTAATAGCTAGAATCCAGAGAAGAATTTAGGAGTCTTGAAGATCGAAGGTGTATGTAAACCGTAAGTTGTAAGTCAAATTGAAAGTAAGTAAGGAGTAAGTGAGTCCCTTCTTCAAGTTGAAGAAGGAGAGTGGATGTAGGATTATTCATAATCCGAACCACTATAAACCCCGGTGTTCTTTATTACTTTGTTTTTATGTCAATTTCAATTTCAGTTTATCAATCAAAGATTAATTTCAGAATTAAAATTAAAATTAACATATCGGTTTGCTTTTGATCTTAATAAAGTTGAGTTTAAAATTGATTTCCATTTGTGTGATTAAATCGTGTTTTGAATAAGTTTGGAAGATTCGTAAAAATCGAAAAAATCTATTCAACCCCCTTCTAGATTTTTCCTAGAAGGTGATTTAAGTTTTCCTAAATATACTCAACTTAAGGACCAACAAAAATAAAAAAGAAAAAGCGTGAAAGATAAGAAGGGCGTTGAGCAACAATTAGAAAAAGGCGGTAGGAACAAGCAGAGCGTGAATAGCAGAGAAGTAGTAGTAGCGGCGCACACATCGGCTTAGAGAGAAGGCGGTGGGTTTTTCGTTTAGAATATTTTAGGGCTTCTTCCTCATTTTTACTCCACATGACTTTAACACATTTTTCCCTTTTCTTCCTAATACACACTCACACATAATTTTAGGTGTTCTTCATAGTATTTTAATTTCTTACAAAATAGAAGGTAGTTTCCTACAATCAACTGTATTTCACATTTACAAGGTGACTTCTATCCTTATTTCATTTATCTATTAATTGATTTCCTTTTAATCATGTTTTCCCTAATTTTAATTTTCATGAGTTTGTTGCTTAATTTCATGTTTGGCTACATCTTGTAGTGTTTGGGTGTAATGACCCTTAGATGAGTTGATTATGGTGTTAATATGATTGGGTGTTTCAATTTTGGGGTTGATTGATTACTCACTTGTGCTTTGCATGGATTAGTTACTTGATTATTTTAGAACCCTTGTTTGATGAATTAATTATCACAAAGATATTTGGGTAATTGAATTATTTGCTAGGGTGTTAGATTTTAATTGTGTGATTGATGTCAATATTGGATTAACGCAAGGATACTTGGTTAATTTTATTAGAACCTACATTTGAGTACATTAATTGCTTGATTTAATTGCTTGTAATTAGTGAGGGGGTTAGAGTGTTGTCTCTAACAATCTTACGTACTTAATTGATCATATATAGCCTAGGCTTACCAAGTACGGTTGTGTGTGAATTTTTGTTAGATATCCCCTATCGTTACCCCTTGTGATTGAAACCCCAATTGTATGTTGCCATAATTGACAAGTCTTTGGTGATTTACACTCGAACTCTCTTCTCTTGTTTGATATCTTTTGCTAGATTATTGGCTTGCTTTATTTTATTGTTTAATTGCTTTTGTGTTATTTAAATATTTGCATATCCGTGATCGCTTCTATAATACCATTGATTAGGGTGAATTATTGCATCTTAATTTTGTGCTTAATTGTCTCAATTTGATATGATTTTCTTGTTAATTTGCATTTAATTGGTCAAATTGCATTTCATAGTTTGATTTGATATTTTATGCGTGAATGTGTAGGTTTGATGCCCTTTTGAGTGCAAATTGAGGACAGTTATTATATTCAATTCAACTGGGCAATTGCAGAGTATGAAAAAGGGTCGAGAGATGGTCGTAACGCAAAAAGAATGAGGTCAATCGGAGTTCGTACGCAAAAGATACGTCCGAGCGAAGTTGTGATAGGCAAAACACACACAATCGCATACACCCTTCAGATTGGCGCATACACCCACCAATTTCACCCACCATTCAACACCCAACCACCACATCAACCTAACCACTGCACCACCGATTACCCATCGCCGTTGCGTTGCACAGCGCTGCCGCCAAGTCACCAACCGACAGCGTCGCAGCGTGCCGTCGTCGCCGTCGCGAACCAGCTACGCCCACCTCCGTCGTTCACCAGCGCCGCCGTCGCCCTTCAATTCTCAGCGCCGCCGTTGCCCTTAAATCATCGGCGTCGCCGCCGATAGCAGTGTTTCTCCAGCCGCTGCGTTTCCCATCCAGTGCCCAACTCGACCCCAGCTTCTCCGCTCCTCGAACCGAGTTGAGGCAACCCAAATCTTACAGAATGTTTTGTGCTTCGTCGATCCATCCTCAACTCGACTCGGCCACAATTTTTCCCTCGGTCCGAGTTGAGCAGCGCTTGCAGCAGAAAGTGTGTTTGTGCCAGCGAAAATTTGGAATTTCCGATCAAAACGCTTATGTGGATGATGAATGTCATTTTTTTCATTTTAAATTTTTATTCCACTTCAGTAGATACACTAATAAAAATAATTTTAAATTAAAACCAATCCCCTAAAGTATAATCTAATTCCCTAATTCTTCTCTATGGCAGGAGATACATTTCCCGACGCCGTCTCCGTCCCTCCCCAGCTGAGCGCCACCGCCCTCTCTCAGCCCTCCACACCTCGCCTCTCCTTCACCACCAACACCGCCAAGCTGGACCTTGCCGAATACCGCTACATCTCCTCGTTGCTGAAGAAAGACGGCGTATTAATTTTGCAGACTTCTTATTCTTAGGGACCAAAAATACAATTTACCCATTTTTTTAAAACCAATCTAAAATTTAAATATTTGAAAAGATTATTTGTAAAATATAAAATAAAAAATGATACCCCCATCCCTTTCCCCTTCGGATTTGGGTTTATTACAAATCTATGGATTTCATGTTTCTCTTTTTAAATTTTATTTTCAAAATTTATAATGAAACAATATTTTAAAAAAAGCTGGCTGCAGAATTGGATGTGTTCCCTGACTACATATGAAATTGTGTTGGTGGGGAAAAAAATAATTTCAATAACATGAACTTGCTGAAGGACATTGTTTCATGTTCTCCAGTACACCAGGACTGCAGAGAGGGAACCGGAACTTATTCGTCCAATGCCGATCTTACAGAAGTCGATGGACTATCTTCTGAATTTACTAGATGGACCTTATGATGATAGATTTCTTGGCTTATATAACTTCTTGTGGGATAGGATGCGGGCCATCCGTATGGATTTGAGGATGCAACATATTTTCAATTTAGAGGCTATCAGATTGCTGGAGCAAATGGTATTTATTTGTAAATTTTATTTATTATTTTTCCCTCTCCTGTTCTCAAGGGAAATTTATCTGATCCCTTTTTCATTGTATCTGAAACTCATGCCTTTGATGGCTCTTGGCACATTTATTCTTTAGGGGACTAGTAGTTCAAATTGTGTGGTTTGTCACAGGCACTCGTAAAATAGGATTTGTTATCTTTTCTATCCCAGATTCTAGGATACCCTCTATGGCTCTGTCATTGCTTACTTAGTACATTAATGATTAGGAAAGTGATTTTGCTGATGTTTGTAATTTTTCTCATTTTCAATAGTTTCTTTAATATGAATCGCCTCTCAGCATTTTTTTTTTTCTATGTGGTTTTATCTCATCAAGTTAGCTCAAGTATATTTCATCTTTTACCACTCAGTCCCTCACCTCCATTTTCCTACATCTGTCCCCTCTTGTGGTTCTGATTATTTTCTTTTCCCTTATGGAAACGTTTAATGAAACTACCTCATGATGTTAATATTTTTCCTGGCAGATAAGGCTTCACGTAATAGCCATGCACGAGCTATGTGAATACACCAAAGGAGAAGAACAGTAGATCTATGGTGGTTAGAGCTCGTTCGAACGCTGATAAACTGATCGAATTGCTGGAGAAGTGTAATATTGTCCAAAATCAGATCGATGAGGAGTTGTCGATCTATTTTTGATTGTAGGTGTAGCTTTTTTGTATAAATGTTTTGGACAGAAACTCTACACCAGAGCAACAGCTGTCTGATGATCCTTGAATGTACAATTTTATAGTTATACTTGGATTTAACTTGTGGCTTTCTTGCATAGAGGCCTTTTTCATGTTTCCATTTGATTGGAATGCATTTTTGTTGTCTGTTTTGTTTCACGCAACATTTTATTCAATCTTGTTCATTATAATTTTATTTAATGACCTTCCAGAGATTATTTACTTCTGAATATAAAAAAATTTACAATAAGTATTACATTTCATGTATAAAAATAGGAGAAAATTACAACCTAGTGCAAGGCCCAAGTGTTTATTACAATCTAATGCAAACACCTTTTTGTAATTACAACGGTACAATTGGATAAGTGATTTTCCTCAAATACCCTTATTTTCCTTTACGATCATTTCGACGTGTGCTCTCCCTCACACCACCTTTCTCTCTCCTCTCAAACACGGTATTACATTTCAGATTAATTCATTATTATACCCAATTTCCTAATTTCTCTTTTTTAAAAATCCACTCTCTCTTTCTAAATTTAAAAATCACTCTCTCTCTCTCTCAAATCTTTTATCTCTCTTATTTTTCCGGCAATGGCGACACATGTGCACCGACGACAGAGGCGGCGAATGCGAACGGTCCTTCGGTGGAGAGATGCACGGTGGCGGTTGCCGTTGCGCATCTTCTCTGCGGTAGCCCTAGGGTTCCGCCCATTGATCCGCCACTGTGTTCAAAGTCGAACACGGAGAGATCCGCCGTCTGTGTTTCAAGGAAACGAGATGAGGCATTTATTCGCCAGAGGTTTGATACGGGAACACCATATACCGCTTTATGTGTTCGACATTTTTTTCTCCCGATGCGAAGATTCATACGGTTGGTTAGGAACCTACCAAACAAGATCGAAATGCTAATACCGATGAGAAGAATGATGTTGCCGCTGCTTTCACCGTCCTTGAAAGTAAATTTCTAAATGAGACCACATTCTTTTCTTCTTTTACGCAATTTCCTTTGAGAGTGGCCGAGGTGTTGACTTTAAATTTAAAAACTCCTCATTTGCCCTTTAGTTTTTGGTTCTCTCAATTTCAAGTGATTGATAGTTCGACTTCGAGCTTTGGGTATAATGAGTCGAATATTGCAAGGTTCGTGGAATGATCCACCTCTGACGATGGCATAATGATTTATATGGGATTGCTAGATTGTTTGCATGGTTTGGATTTTTGTTTAGTAGTTATGATTTAATAGTTAGGCTATATGGTTGTTCCGTAGGTTTATACGCCTATTTTCATTTATGTTTTTCTTCAGGCCTTTGTGAAGGTCTTTTCCTTTTAGGTTCAACTAGTTAGGCTTGAATCGAATTGACTTGGTGTTGTAAAATTAATTCTTGGTTATAATGCATTGTTCAAGTTTATGGTCATTTTTCTCAAGAAAATCTGCTAGAAATGCATGTTACTGGTCATTTTACACTCTCTCTCAGTATTTCAAATTAAAATGATGTTTGTTACGGTTTAAGATTGAGTTTGTTTCGATTCGATTTTTTTCTTTTTGTGCATGATTTTTGTTTTGTGCATTGTTTATTCTGTTTCGGGTATCGGGTTTTCTCGGGAACTTGCCCGTAAAGATGGAAACAATTTGAAATGAGAGCCGTTGATGTGGTTTTTGTTTGATTTCGAATTTGACATATTGGTTTATGATTTCTCGGGTTTCATTTCGTGGTTTGCGTGTGCAATTTTGATGATGTTATTATGTGTGTGGTGAAATGTGGTTTAATTTACTTAGCAAAATTGATCTTTTTCGTTTCTTTGAATTGATACTTCGTTGTCATTTATACATGTGTATATATTCTATCTACTGCTCGGAATTCCCATGTTTCAGCTTCATGGTAAGCTCTTCTTCAAGAATCACATCGTGATGTATTTGGATAGTAGTCAATTTTCATATTCGTATATGGATTTTCTGTTAGAGTCTTGAATTTGAATCCTTGCACGAAATTTGTAGGGGATATTCGCGTTTTGTGAACATTAGGGATAGCAAAGGAGCAACACCATTGCACTTGGCAGCCCGTCAAAAACGCCCTCAATGTGTTCATATATTGTTGGACAATGGAGCCCTTGTTTGTGCTTCAACTGGTGGATATAGGTATTCTTTCATTCAAATCAATTTATTATCTCCCTTGATGTTTATGAAATTCATTTTTATTGATGTTTTGCTCCCAGCCTTTCTGGAGGTCTCGTAACCTAAGTGAGGGCGTAGTAGCTTCAAGAGCTTATCGGCCAGAGGTTCATTTGGAAAGATGAGTCGAGGCTCAGGCGGAATAGCTGCTCGTAATGAGCTCTTTGATAAGCCCTTGACCCTTGATACATAAAACGAGCATGTTTGGTTTTTCAAAAAAGCGAGCATCCGATTCGTGGGGTACATATACTATACGTAGTTACGCATCCGCTTTAGCTTCAAGAAATAAGTAAATGCGTATTTGGAAAGTCCAGTTTGTGAGTATATTGATAGTTTGGTGTTCGTTACACTAGTCGTATCGTGCTTTTGCTTCCGACTTGAATCGTAGGAAGATATTCTTTACAATCTTGATGAATCGAAACTGTTCATTTCATGCTTCCTTTCACCGTAAAATTCATTGTAATAGATGCAAGATTTCAGGCTAAGTAATGCAGTGTATTTGTTTCAACATTTTGTTGTATGTAATTTGATTTTTTTTTGTTTGAATTGTACTTGTTTCGTCTTGTATTTCAAAATCATAGTTTATGGTCTTCCGAATATAATTTTCTCTATGATTGTAATTTTTTGTTTTATATTGCATTATTTATCAAACTATTGCAATTTGATTTATACGATTGCAACATTTATTAAAAGAATTGCAATATTTATCAAAAGAATTGTAAAATATTCCTTTTAAACTATAAAATATTCAACTAAATTGCAATTGCAAAATATTCAACTAAATTGCAATATCCAACCAAATGCGAATTTGAATATAATATCCAACCAAATTGCAATACTTATTAACTAACGATTGTAATTGTTGGATAAATAATGCAATAATGAATATAAATTTGAAATATATTGATATTCTACATTCAACTAAGATTGCAAATTATTCAACAAAATTGCAAATTATTCAACATAATTGCAAAATATCCCCTTTAATTGCAAAATGTTCAACTAAATTACAAATACACAATTGTAAAATATTCAACTCAAATGCAAAATTTGCACCTAAATTGCAAAATATTCAACTTAATTGAAAAAAATATTACCATTTGATTTATACGATTGCAACATTTATTAAAAGAATTACAATATTTATCAAAAGAATTGTAAAATATTCCTTTTAATTGCAAAATATTCAACTAAATTGCAATTGCAAAATATTCAACTAAATTGCAATATCCAACCAAATGCAAATTTGAATATAATATCCAACCAAATTGCAATACTTATTAACTAACGATTGTAATTGTTGGATAAATAATGCAATAATGAATATAAATTTGAAATATATTGATATTTTACATTCAACTAAGATTGCAAATTATTCAACAAAATTGCAAATTATTCAACATAATTGCAAAATATCCCCTTTAATTGCAAAATGTTCAACTAAATTGCAAAATATCCAACTTAATTGGAAAAAAATTGCATCCCTGATACACCCATCAGATTAGGCAGTGTACCCACCAACTACACCCACCATTCGGATTAGTACAACCATTGTTATTTTCATCAAATCGACGCAGCAACTAGCGCCATGGCTACCACCCATCTTCCTTCCACATACTCATGGCCTTCACAGCCTCAACAACCTTACCATTAACCGTCGTGCGATGCTCATCACCGCGCGCCGGCCACGGCGCGACACCTGTAACGCTGCGCCGCCATTCTCGAATCCGTAGCCCAGCCCACCGCCGATTCGTCACCATTTCGCCGCCACAGTTCCAGCTGTCGCCGTGAAGCCCTCGGTGTCGCGGCGACGCGACCCAACACTGCTCCGCACGCATCCGCCGCCGAGCAAGCAGCCGCCACGCCCAAATCGCCGTCCATCACTCACCAATTTCAAGTCGCCGTCCATCACCGCCGTGAGCAGCCCTCACCAATGAAGGTCTGGGCTTTGCCGGAAATAGTGTTTTCGGTGCCGGAAGCTCCGTGTCCGTCGACGATGAAGATCGAATTTTGAATTCGTTTTCGCAAGCGTGCAATTGGTTTTCGGGCGACGGTGCTATCGGAGCTGGAATCCGTGTTCTCGTAGCCGGAAATGCAGAGGTTTTCGTCGTTGATGAATATTTTTTTCAAATGTATTATGCGTTTGAAGAGAAGAATTTTGTTTGTCGATATTTTTACAATTATCCTCAAATCAATCAAAGAAAAAGGGGCATTGGGAAGTGTTGATGAATAGTGCCTCATTAATTGACTTTCAATCACCCACTTATTCCCACATGTGATTGGGAAGGTTAAAATTGGACTTTTACTTGAGATTTTTGTACCCCCTTGTAATAAGGAAAAAGACTTGCACCTATTTGTAATAAAGTGTTAGAGTGTGTACCCCTTGTAATGCCCCTAAAAATAGTTTCATTCAAAACTTGCTCTTAAAAAATTATCAGAATTAAGATGAAACTTGGTAACAAAAAATTTGTTATTCTATTATCTATCGTCATCAATAATTCTGATTTTTCTAAAAACTAGATTAGATAATATTTTTTTAATGAAATATATTGTGGTTGACCAGCCACCATTTAAGGAGTGGAAAGGAAAAGTAACAACCATATCAACATTAATGAATGTAGCCGTTGAAAGATTTGATTTGAGAAAATGACATTTAAAATCCATTATGAGACCAACTCATCAACAGAACCTCAATGAAATGGCTCACGGCTTTTGTTGAATACACCCACTTTACAGCTGTATATGATTGCACAGGATGCTAAAAATATTGTACATATGAGTGTATTCAGCGAAAATCCAAATGTCAATAGTGGAATTCAAGCTTCGATTTCCCAGTATACATAATTTGATTTCCCTGCATCAGTCAGGCTTCAATAACAAACACACATTTTGGCAGAACACGAGAAAAACAACGAAACGCAGTAAAACCAAGCCTCTCGGGCAGAACTTAATCTAATAGAAAGTCTGCATCAATCATCAGAAATATTTCTACTACTTTCCAGAAGATTAACCCAATCTAAATCTGCTAATTAAGAATGAGATAAGTCCATTACCAACTAGAGTATGAACCTGATTGGTTTATACATTGTTCAAGTCTTTAATGTGTACAATGATGATTGTTATATCGTCTGTTCGACTTTCGTGTTGTAACCATAACTTGTATGATTCACTGGCAATGGCAGAACATGCATCTTTGGGATCAGCACATTTGTTAACCTGTACACAACGAAAAGACGAGGAAAATCAGAAAATCAAGATTCATTAAACTGCAAACCTAGGGCATGTTTGATTTGGGATTTTGAAATCTAAATAAGATTCTACTTTGAAATATTTTAGAATCCAGTTCTAAAAATTCAGTACATCCAATCCTACAATGACCTATAAACCCTACAAATACCATATATTTTCTCCCTCACACTCTCTCCAATGAGTCATTAATGCAAACACGATTTTTTATTCCCACTCTTCTTTCATTTATCACTTTTCACATTTTTTTCTTAAACTCCCAATAAAACACACTATCATTACGCAATCATCTAATCTTTACAATGACAATCAATAATAATATAATACAAATACAATTTTACATAAAGTTAAATCACAACCTACTTAAATCTCAAAAGAAACACACACAATTAATATTTTGAAATCCAGTAGATTTTGAAATCCAGATTTCAAAGTCCAACTGAATCCCAAATTAAACATAGCCTAAATGCATATGTTGATATTTCACAAATGAAATGAATCCCTTATTCTTCAGGTCATATCTATAGATATTTTTCATTTCAACGACAGATTATGAATAAGATGTTCAAACTCTTGAGTCTTGACTTACTAAAAATAATGCAGGGACAACCCCTTAAGCCATATTCTGGATATGCAAGTTTCCTACCAAATCTTTATCAGTACCATAAGATAGTTGCTATCAATTGCAATCGAGGCATGTCAAGAATGGCTTCTTTTAGGTGAATGAGCACAAAATGGGAACTAAAAGCAGAGACAACAGACATCTCCTCTTTCTATATATGCAAACCTTCAGTACAAGCACATTAATTGCTTTCACCATGATATGAAGCAATGCATAAAAGATGTCATTTATATAAACTTCTTCTAGAGTTATATAAAGGTTTTCACAAAGAGGCTAGTCTTAGTCTGTTGATTTACATGTATGACTTAACTTGAGTTTCTTCGATCACTGATTTCTGATAAATATCAACGATTAATATCAAATTGGGGAGACAAACATGCTACAATCAATAAACTTCGATCTACAACGAAGATATGGAACTAAACAAACTCATAAAAATATCTCAGCTACACTTAGTAGCGAAAAACAGTTACCATTCAAGTTTTCAGGTCATCAATCAGGAATCTTTTGTCAAACAATTGTTTATTAGAATTGCTTTCAAATTTATGAATCATGAGGGGAAAATTCAAACCTTGTATAGACTAAATAGCATTGATTTTCTTAGGAGTTTATTGGTCTGGAAGTTGATGAAACTGAAACTGTTATCTGCAGGACCAAAAAGCGGTGAAGGTAAGAGTTGCAACAAACAATAAGTTTATTCACTATAACGAATCAGCTTCGTGAGACCTAATTGTTCAAATAGTTCCAAATAAGGCAGCTCGTGTTTGTGCTAGAAAAACTAAAAGCTTAGGAAGATAGATTATATACAAGATGTGATTTATCTGCAACCAAAGTATCACTTCCAACAAATATTGAACATATATACAGAAAATGAATAAATTTTTAATTCCTCCAGTAATCATTTGTTATATGAGATGAATGTGCTCTAGTAGTTGAACTCCTAATGCAATCACCTCATTTTCACGAGTAACAATAGAAAAAATATAATCATCCAATATCTTCATTAAACCACTACTCACTTGATCATAAAAAAAGAACATTACTACAAAAAATTTAAACAAATGCTAAAAGAACAAAACTGATAAGTAAATAAAAAAAAAAAAAAAAAAAAGCACCCTACAATTGGATTCTGGTAAAATTTGAGAGATTTTCTATTTAATCAACACACAACAGTTCTTTTAGCCCCACACGCTTATTTTACCAAATCTACGTACATTCATCAAAATCATGACCTCACGGCATAGGTAATAAGCAAAACACTTCCAAGAAAATCCAATAACCCAACTACGAATATAACCACAGTATACCATGAAGAAATAAAAAGAGACAAGGAATGGGTAAGGAAAAACAAGCATACACTTATTGAATTGATGTAATTTTGAGGCCCCACTTTCAGATACCATTGAGCAAGAGGAAACATTTTTATTTCGTGAAACACAAAGCCCAAATATAGGAAATGAATTTTCAGCGGTAAAGAATGATAGGAAGCAGTTAAAAACCTGTGCAATCAATCTACCAAACGACGTGATAGTCTTATCAAGACCATATATGAGAGTGAAGGCAAAAGGGTGGATGGTTAAATTGAAAAACAGGAAAATATGGACCACCTTAGAGAGGCCATTAAATATTTGAAAATCAAAACCCATTTAGAGGCATTTGAGATTTTAATAACAAAACCTATACAGAGACAAATTGCATATTAAAGAGCTAAATAATGAAACACTAATAGTTCATCAATGTTTCGTGACTTTCGTCAATTCAAGGCCAACTGAAAGCTTTTTTGAACAGTTAACTATTCTAAGGCCTAAAATCCATCATTTCTTTTATTTTTTATTAGTGAAATGGTGATTTGAACCCACCTTACAGCATCAGGTAGTGGGGTTCTAACCACTTGAGCTATTCAACTTCGTCAATTCTAAACTAGATTGCTAGATTGATCAATCTAAACACCTGCAATCCAAGCCTGTTCACTTTAGTGAAAGACAAATCCCGGAATTCATTTTAGTCACTGTGATTGGAAGCAAAGTTCTATCAATTTAGTGTCTTTCTCCTCAAATATTTTCTCCTATATCCCCATATCTTCATATACCTATCGAATTAACACAGAATGACATCACCTAATCAAAGTTTGTATGGAATGCAAAAAGATATAATGAAGTGAATTGGCATACAGACCTGTTTACCTCCTACCTACACAATGACATTCATTCAACAAACAATCAAAAATTCAAAGTTTATTCGATTCTTAAACTCCAAAAATCAAACAAACATTCCCACAAAATGAAGCTAATCAACACCAGCAGCAATTGAAGATTCTAGTAACCTTCACCTTAACTAGTGCCCATTTGACCTGTGGCTTATACGTATAAAAGTTAATGAAAAAACAAATAACCATATGAATCCACAATCCACATCTAACAAACCACATAGTAATACCAAACTAAACTTCACTGCTTCGAACCAATCTAATTTTTTTGAGCATTTTACATATTCTGCTTCATCTTAGAAAAATTCGAAATAAACTCAAATACTCCAGAGTGTAATCTCACCATCAATTTTATCGAACTATGATGATATAAGCGCTGGTGCAGATTTCAGGTCACTTTCATATATAGGAGACATGACATAAAGGAAAATCAAAATGAAGATTTTGAAGAGAAAGAGGAATCTAAACTATTTCTATTGCACCAAACTAATTTAGAAAAAGTGCATTCATGACGAACCTACACTCAAAGACGACACATGAATAAGAAAATTCAGGGTTCTTTCAACTTCTCTCAAGTTGTATTCTCTAAACTTATGTTATTTATATTTATACTAGATTCCCTTCTTTTCAGAACCCTTAGTTGAGCCTTAACTTGAGATAAGGTAAGTGGAAGTTTACAATTCAAAACACAAATCCTCCTCTTCTTCAATTATAATGATCAATACAACATCAGTATCTTTTGTCCTATCACTATCTTGTAATCGGTATTGTGCTTGGTCAATGACTTCTCTATTCCTTCCACCCTCTACCAAAATATAAAACTGGTATACTGACAAAGTGCAGCTAATAAAATCTTACAGAGAATCATAAGACAGATAAAGAGCACACTGAGAAGAGAGTTATGTAAGTCTCTTTTAGTCATTTTGGCACTTTATCAGTAGATGTAGGCCAAATGACCAAATCAATTTTTTGTTCTCTGTTCAATCCAAAACAATCAAACTGAATAGTAATATCTGGAACCCAACTAGTAGAACAAATGAATACATAACTATGAAGCCATAAATCAATTGTTTGATTACTTAAACTAGGACATGTGCTAGAAAAAACCATATAGAAATACATCAGAGAAAGACATGGCATGGTTACCGGCCTTAAAGGAAGTCCAATTGGACTCAAGGCACAGTCAGGAACAGGGACAAGTCTTTCTCTAGGATGATGAATTTGAGAAAGCCAATTAAACAAAATAATTACCGTTCCAATTTATGGCCTTGCAACAATCATCTAATTGATTCAGTGGTGGCGGCTGACGTTGAAGGCAGCGGCGAAGAACGATGATGGCGTCGTCGGCGACGCTAAAATATTGTGAATTGTCTCTCCCGCAAGAAATCACATACGCACATTAAAAACCCAGTAACCACACACCCTTTTCTCGACCTAAAATTCAACGCAGCAAGTCAGATTTCAAGGTTGTTAATGTTGTTTCTCCAACTGACCCATCAATTGATCGGAAAAGAAAAAGAAATGCGATTGAGGCGATGAACAAAGTGGGTGGGATGATAAAAATTAATAAATCTGATTTTTAAATTAAATAATTAAATTTAATTAATAAATCATAAAAGTGCGACAGGCGACAGCTATTGCGACATAAAGCGATGACTAGTGCGAGGCTTAGTGCAAAAGGTAGCAGATCATTAATTTTAAACCATTAGATCTTAAATCTAATGGCCTATAATAACTGACTAATGTTAGTAAGGGCGACACCCTAACTGACCTAAGAAAGCCCCATGCAACAATTATTTATATTCTTATACAACTAGTTACTTAAAGAAATCGTTTATTTATCTCTTTTTACCCCAGCATAAAATTTATAGGGACACATGTATGTTGGTCATGCATGGTTGATACTAAAGTTTTTAAATTTGTTACTTTGTGTACGCGCGCTTTTGTAATATTTTAACAAGTTTTTTTAATTTATTCCTATACAAATGTAGATGGAAACATACCTGAAACATCACTCACAGAGGAAGGTGGATATCCCAGAGAAGATGTCATGGACGGACTTTGGCCCAATTACAACATATATCCTAAAGAAGTCCACCTTCTTGTTTGAAATGTGTTGAATTGCATAATTATGGTATTTCATTATTGTTGTCGTGTCGGTGGAACAATAATAATTGGGGGTTCTACGAGAATCCTCACATGTTTTAATAATTTTTGTTTTGTGTTTTTCTTCTTTATTAATTTTTTTATCTATACATATTTTCAACCGACACTTTAATAGTACGTTGTTAAGCTCTATCTTAAATAGAAAACTAGGTCATGATCATATGTACCGTGATCGTGTGTAATTCCTAGTGATAAGAAGTTTTAAGACCAAATTATAGAACCCAAAGGACTAGAGGAGAAATGAAGCCATGAAATTGTACGTTTTCTAGAATTATAGAGGCTAGTCATGTTTGCGATATTAAACACCAAATAAACAACTCAAATTCAACAAAACAATTAAACAAAACAATTAACAACGAAATACCAAGTGGGAGAGAGTAGTGCTCGGGGCAAATAACCAAAGACTCGTTAATTTCGGATCAAATTCAATCAAGTGTTCATTCAAAGAGGGATAATAGGGATAACCAATAAATAATTCAAATAAAACCGTATTTGGTAAGCTTAGGTTCTAAATGATCAATCAAGCATGTAGGAATGTGAGAGACAACACTCTCACCCCCTCACTAATTACAAGCAATTCAACAAGTAATCAATGTGCCCTAATGAGGTTTAGGTTAATTAACCAAGTATCCTTGAGTTAATCAAATATTAACTTCAATCACAAAAGCAAACCTAACACCTATGCATCAATTCAATAAATCAAGTATCCTTGAGAAAATTAAATCAATAAACACAAGATCAAAGCTCACCCATGCAATTCAATCATGCAAAGCATCATTAAGACAAGTAATCACCTCAACAAATGAACACCCAATCATAAAATCACCAAAATCAACTCATCTAAGGGTCAATACACCCAAGCACAAAAGAGTTTAGCTAATCATAGTTAAATGCAATAAACCCATCAACATCAAATTAGGGAAAAACGTGATTAGAAGGAAATAAACCAATAGATACATGAAATAAGGATGGAAGTCACCTTGTAAATGTGTATTACACTTGATTGTATGTAAACTATCTTCTACTTTGCAAGAAATTGAAAGAGAAGTAAGAACACCTACTACTATGTGTTACTGTGTGTAAAGAGGTCTTGAAAATACCTAAGGAAATGTTCTAAGTGTGTGGGATCCCCTTAAAGGCTGAGAAGAGGAAGTATATATAGTGGGTAGTACGTGGGAGATCTTAATTTGCTAATTTGCCCCTTAACGCCTAAATTTTGCCCAAAATACACAAAAACCCGCAAAAATGCCAACTCATTTCAAGTGACTAGGGTACAGCAAGGAGTGACTCGGCCGAGTCGGTTTGGTTTGGCCGAGTCAGTTGCAATCTGCTCCCGGCAACTCGGGCATCATGGTATGTGACTCGGCCGAGTCGGATTGGTTTGGCCGAGTCACTTGCTATGTAAAAAATCTGACTCGTGTATTCTAAACTATTATAATGTGTAAATGAAAGGCAAGGTCAAAATAATCCAAAGTAATTGTTGGTGTCCCTAGGGCAGCAAACGCAGATTTTAAGATTTTAGAGCTGCTCTACCGAGCAAAGGCACTCACAACACATAAAGCGTGTAATGTTTTTGTTCATGAAGGCGCTCGACCAAGAAGCCTTGCTCGACCAAAGGCCTCGGTCGAGCAGCACCCATTGTTTTTAGGATCTATGGAAAAACCATCCTGCTCGAGCGAGAACAAGTGCTCGATCAAAAGGGTCCGGGGTCGAGCAGCTCCATTTTCAGCCCATATTCTTCGATTTTGGCCCATTTTTGTTCTGTTTTCAATCCGTTTCTCACACGTGCTAGCTAGGAATTTCAATTTTATCAAGGTACGCGCGTGAATCATATTTCAATAAAGTTAATAGGTCGCCTGGCCTTCTCTTTTTCTCTTTTGTCCATGATCTAAGTAAGAGACAATATTGTATCATTATTTCTCTGACAAATATAAATATATATTATGTGGTGGCTCAAGTATAAAAATCACCACGCAACTCCTTTAAATTAATATAACATGCAGGCCATGATAATATTGTTTTAAGTGTAGTATACAGTTGATGCCTGATAGGCGTGGCTAAGTAAAAAAATTTATATGATGATATATTAATTCAATTTACATATAAGCTAAAATGACCCAAATGTTGGTTATAATTATAAACTTACAACCTGTATTCTAAATTTAAAAGTCAATAGGACAAAAACTCAAAATTTGTAAACTTACACGAAAAAAATCTTTTTTCCCTAATTTTTATATGTCCATGCACAAAGAACGTGGTGCGACATCAATATTTTTTCTTATTTTTCTCACTTATTTTCTCAACCACGCAATTAAGTCTCTAGATCTTGATTCTTCCAAGATAATATATCTTGATTTAAAATTTTAACACTTGAAATTAAATGGCAGCAACGTGCCGATCATTAATATACAAGTAGACTTTATCTTATAATATATACTTCTCACCCAATTAAAATAGACTTACTTTCTATTTTCTATTTTTTTTTATTGGAAAAAAATATTCATTAAACAATATTTAAAAAAACCTACAAGTTCTCTAAGATAGTTCTCGGATCACTCAACCAATCATTTAGAACATAATTACAAAGACTCGGATAGATATTCATCACCCAACTCCACAGCCTAATTTTAATATCCGCAAATATTTCCTCCCATCTACTTTTCAAAAATAAGCTCGTTTCTATCCCACCAAATTCTCCAAATAACACATACCCATGACCCGATGGCAGGGCCAAGTGGTTGCCAATATTGTTTGAAATTACAGCAAAGGAATTCACCCAGTTAAAGCAAGCATACCAGATGGAAACTGAAGAGGTGTTGAGCTGTCTCTTGCACTGAGTTGCAAACTGGGCACTTTCTATTTTTGTGACCCACAAAAATAGGTTGATTTCTATATTTAATCTATCATTACTATTTCATTTCCACCAATGCCCCTAATTATTACTCTATCTAGTTATTCTCCAAATCAATATAAGAGTAGATATTAAAAGCATGTATTAACTATTTATTGAAATCAAAAGGGTAAAAATGTAAAATAAAACAGAAATTTAATGTTATAAATAACTTCCATTTCTTAATCTGTGTGGAAATACCTGTAAGTCTATGTTTATGGGACGGAGGAAGTATATGTTTAATCCTCCAATCGAACATAATATTGTAATTAAATTATAAATATTAAATCAATTATTTTCTTGGACCTGTAAACATGTGTTCTATTAATTAAATAAAAGTGATTCGTTGGTTGAGAAAGCATGTGAGTTTTATAGATGGGCAGGCTGATCAGCATTATTTTCACCATTGTATATTATATATTTGTTAGAGAAATAATTATACACCAAATAAAATAATTATCTTAGCTATGGTAACTAAAATTAATTAATGACATTGCAAATAAGTTCCGCTGGTAAACTGACTTTTTTTATCAATTACAATATAATTTTTTATTTGTAATTTGATACACAATTTTTAAATGTTTTGCAAGTCGAAAAACAGATTTTTTTTTCAAGTCTAACTTAATCCTATGTAAAAAATATGATTACTTCATTGGAGGCACTCCGTGAATGTAAAAGCCGAAAGCGAACATATTTGCAGAAAGGAATAGAGAATTAATTAATGGAGAAATCAAGAGAAATAGTATATATTTTAGATGAGAGAAAAATGCAGCTTATGCCTAAGCATATATAGGAGAGGGAGAGGAAACATATCTGTTGACTTTCAAATTTAATTTGAAAAAGAAAAAAAAATTGTTGATTTTAATTTATTTATATAATTCAAAAATACATATTTAATTAAGTCGGAATTGACAGATGTATATAAAAACCGAGAATATACATCTCAATTAATTTTTTACAAAAATATCTCACTTAATTTATAAGCCACGCGAGTCTTCAGATCTTAGACTCTTTCAATTGAATAATCGGGCAATTTAATACGCGGCCACCAAGATTTTTATTTTATTTAGTAATGTATAATTATTTATCTAAAAATATATTATTGGGTGCATAAATTATATTTAATAAATATTAATTTTTATCATGAAGTGTGTGGGTGATTGGTGAACTAACAAAACTAACATTTACCAATCAAAGAAAAAAAGTCTACCTCATCTCTTATCCCAAATATCTCGATTCTGAGTTAACATAATTATATATATATATATATATATATATATATATATATATATATATATGAGCTAAAACAAATCTTTTATCACAAATATCTTTCATCTATTCCAATGAAGTAAATATATATTATGTTAATATAACATGCAGGCCATGATAATATTGTAATTAATTTGAAATGTTTTTAAGTGTAGTATACAGTTGATGCCTGATAGGCGTGGCTATGTAAAAAAATTATATGATGATATATTAATTCAATTTACATATAAGCAAAAATGACCCATACGTTGGTTATAATTATAAAATTACAACCTGTATTCTAAATTTAAAAGTCAACAGGACAAAAACTCAAAATTCGTAAAGTTAATCGGAAAAAAAAATCTTTTTCCCTAATTTTTATAGGGATAATTGCACATTTCGTCCCGTAAGAATTTTCTAATTTCAAAATGGTACTTTTTCATGCATATTTGATCCTATACTAATATTCCGTCAATATTTAATGGATTTTGAGCGCGTAAATAACACATGCCATTATAGTTTGCACTTTTAAGTCCCGCAAATTAGCACTTTTAGTCCAGCGAGTTTGCACTTTTAGTTCCACAATTTCAGCACTTAACGGAATCCGTTAACTTAGTCAACGGTTAGTACCAAATATGCATATAAAAGTACTATTTACCAACATAGGGATCAAGCTGTGAAACTGAAAAATTTCTACAGGACCATATGTGCAATTAACCCAATTTTTATGTGTCCATGCACAAAGAACGTGGTCATACATAAAATTTTTACTCTCTTTCTCCCATAAAATTAATTATACATGATCATATACATTGTTAGAATAATTTGAATTCAGTCAAATAATTAAAAAAGCAAGTCACAACCACAATACAAAAAAATATAATTTCTTTTGTCTTATGGGGCAAATAAAGACGTTAATTGCAAATAAATTATATATCAATATTATCTTGGACCTGTAAACATGTGCTATATTAATTAAATAAAAGTGATTCATTGAGTGGTTGAGAAAGCATGTGAGTTTTATAAATGGGCACGCTGATCAGCATGATTCGCTCCATTAATTGTATATCATATATTTATAGAGAAATAATTAACACCAAATAAAATAATTATCTTAGCTATTGTGGCTAAAATTAATGGCATTGCAAATAAATTCCCCTGATTAACTGACTTTTTTGTTTATCAATTACAATATAATTTTTATTTGCAATTTGATACACGATTTTTAATGTTTTGCAACATGAATCACGGACATATTTTCCAGTCTAACTTAAGCGATCGAGGGAAATTTAAAATAAATACGTGTTCAGGAAAAAAAAGTAGCTCATACATGGGGAGGTTCAATATTTAGTAAGTCTACCATATTAAATTATGTTGTATATATATATGAGTTGAGACATATCTTTTTCTCATAACTTTAATATTTTTCGTAAATTGTCCCAAGATAGTAAAAATATTCATTTTAGTTCCATAAGTTTCATCATTGCTCAATTTACGTCCAATTTTTATCAAACGTCGTTGTTTTTGGTGCATGCCTTGGGATTATTACAATTTACGTACACACCTATCTATAAGTTCTAAGATTTTCATCATAAGATAAAATTCTTTTACATTAAAGTCAAATGTATGGGTTCAAATCCAGCTATAAGCGGCAGTTCAACAATATTAAATTATTGACCCGATAGGTTTACTTCTCGAAGGGTCGAATTAAGAAGAATCCAGTCTGCGAGGAAAATGAGTAATAGAGAATTAATATAAATGAATTGATTTCATGCCTCTGCACTAGCTTTAGACTTTTATAGGAATAAAAAATATTGAATCATTTCACAGTATTTTTTGAAGTGTCATTGTTTAGTACACGAAAATGTTGTTGATTAGTATAAAGGTATTTTTGAAGTGTCATTGTTTAGTACACGAAAATGTTGTTGATTAGTATAAAAATATTGTTGTTTAGTGATTCTGAAAAAAAAAAATAACACATAAAATCAAGCATTTTCAAATTAGTGATATTTTATTTGTTAAATAGAGGCACTTCGGTGACACTCTAAAATGAGAGTTCACGTGAACCCGAGTTTATAGGAGTTCTACTTAAAAACACAGACGCTTTGAAATAATAGCATTAAAAATAACCTATATATTGGGTAAATAATACTCCCTCTATCCCGCAATTAACTTCACACTTTCCTTTTCGGAACGTCCCATAATTAACTTCACACCCCTAAAATGGAATACCCTCCATAAACTACACCCTCATAATATCATTTAAATTTAAAAATGTCACTCTTACTTATTCTACTTTATTTTCTCTCCTACACTTTATCTCATACAACCACCCAAAATACCCTTACACTTTTTTTTATCGGTAAATGTTAGTTGTCGGTGGTTAGAAGGTAGTTCACCAAATTTTCTTACAATTCCAAATTCTCCAAGCCTCCTTATACCTCCAACTCCAAATTTGTTCCCAAAGGGAATCGAACCCAGGAGTTTCCCACTAAAGTGAGGAACCTAGTGGCCAGTGGGCTAAGCCCTGGTTAATACCTTTACACTTTATTCTCTCTCCTACTCTAATTTAAGTTTTCTTAATAAACGTGCCTCTTCACACATGAAGATAACTCCGGGCGGAGGGAGTAGCTTTAAAAATAATCAATCAAAAACTTGAAACTAAAAAAACAAAGAACACCGAGCTATTAAAAGTATGTAATTAGTCCCTTTCAGGAAAAAAAAGGTATATAATAAGTTATAGGATGAACCTATCGGTGGGTTTTCACATCACTTTCTATAACTATTAAATAAATTATATTGGAATAGTAAGGCCTGCATGTTATATCAATCAGAAGATTTGTTGGCATTATTTTCGCCACAATATAATATATATTCGTTGGAGAAATAATTATAATTATAATTATATTAATACATCAAATAAAATAAGGCAAAAACTTGTATGAGACCGTCTCATGCATGAGACCGAATCACTTTTTAATAAATTGTTTTCACTTTTTTAAAAAGTGATACAAATTAGTATAAAAGTGATAACAAATTAAAAAGTGATAACAATTTATGAAAAGTGATAACAATTTATTAAAAAGTGATAACAAATTATGAAAAAGTGATAGTAATTTATTAAAAAGTGACTCCATCTCATGTCCGTCTCATGCATGAGACGGTCTCACACAAGAGTGCCCCATAAAATAATTATCTTAAATTTAAAAATGTCACTCTTACTTATTCTACTTTATTTTCTCTCCTACACTTTATCTCATACAACCACCCAAAATACCCTTACACTTTTTTTATATCGGTAAATGTTAGTTGTCAGTGGTTAGAAGGTAGTTCACCAAATTTTCTTACAATTCCAAATTCTCCAAGCCTCCTTATACCTCCAACTCCAAATTCGTTCCCAAAGGGAATCAAACCCGGAGTTTCCCACTAAAGTGAGGAACCTAGTGGCTAGGTGGGCTAAGCCCCTGGTTAATACCTTTACACTTTATTCTCTCTCCTACTCTAATTTAAGTTTTCTTAATAAACGTGCCTCTTCACACATGAAGATAACTCCGGGCGGAGGGAGTAGCTTTAAAAATAATCAATCAAAAACTTGAAACTAAAAAAACAAAGAACACCGAGCTATTAAAAGTATGTAATTAGTCCCTTTCAGGAAAAAAAAGGTATATAATAAGTTATAGGATGAACCTATCGGTGGGTTTTCACATCACTTTCTATAACTATTAAATAAATTATATTGGAATAGTAAGGCCTGCATGTTATATCAATCAGAAGATTTGTTGGCATTATTTTCGCCACAATATAATATATATTCGTTGGAGAAATAATTATAATTATAATTATATTAATACATCAAATAAAATAAGGCAAAAACTTGTATGAGACCGTCTCATGCATGAGACCGAATCACGTTTTAATAAATTGTTTTCACTTTTTAAAAAAGTGATACAAATTAGTATAAAAGTGATAACAAATTAAAAAGTGATAACAATTTATGAAAAGTGATAACAATTTATTAAAAAGTGATAACAAATTATGAAAAGTGATAGTAATTTATTAAAAAGTGACTCCATCTCATGTCCGTCTCATGCATGAGACGGTCTCACCTAAGAGTGCCCCATAAAATAATTATCTTAATTACCTATGCTGACTAAAATAAAATAAAAAGAATTAATGAACCATATAAGCTAGCTTTTCTCTCCTATATATATAAGCTTCCACTACCCTTCACTTCATTCTTAACACCGAACTAACACATCTCTTTCTCTATATTGACAATTCTCTTTAATTTCTCCCATAGAATTAACCATGTTTACTTTTGGCCTTTGGATTCCAGAATGGCCACGTCGACCATTGAAGTAAATATATATATTGACTTATTGCTTTTTTACTATTCCGTTTCCTGATTTAACTTATTTGACTCTTTCATGTTAATTGATGACATTACACATCTAACTAGTTTTGATTTGATTCATCTTTATTAGGAAGTAATTATTATGCAACAATGTATTATATTCTTTTTGTAATATTTTAACGAGTTTTCTTAATTTTTATACATATGCAGATGGAAGCATTACCTGAAACATCACCCCTAGAAGAAGGTGGATATAAATCGAAGATGTCATGGAAGGACTTTTGCCCAATTACAAAATATATCCTAAAGGAGTCCACCTTCTTGTTTGAAGTGTGTTGAATTGTATAATTATGGTATTTTTATTCTGTTGTTGTTTTTTTTTTTTATTGTGTCAGTGGAACAATAATAATTGGGGGTTCTAGGTGAATCCTCACATGTTTTAATAAACTTGTTTTGTGTTTTTTGTCTTTATCAATTATTTTTTCTCAGCTCTAATTATCTATACATATTTCACCCAACTCTTTGATACGTTACATTATTATGTTGTTAAGTTGTACCTTAAATAAAGAGCCAAGTCCTAGTCATATATACTACTAGAATAATATTAATTGGGTGGTAACTTTCATTTTTTATTCCAAAAGATGAGTCTGCAAAATTATCCTTTTTGACACTTTTGGTCCTGCAGTTTTTCTAAATTTTTTTGTCCCAAGAATATTGTAGTTTTGGTCCCAAAAGAATGATAAATCGAGAACCAATTCATGATCATATATATATGTAAGAATAATATAAATTTATAGCAAATTAATTATAGAGAAAATAGAGTCACGACTACAACAGTACATACAAATTAAGTGTATACGCCCGTAAAGTAATAGATTATCACACAAATATATGATTATGTACCCTTTATCTTGATGATATGCATACAGTATACTTGCATATGATGTTGAAATGTACGAAATGATATAATATCTATATATATATATATAAATATATATATAATCCTAACTAATCCGATAATCAGTTATTAATCTCGTCGTGTAAAGCAAACTAGCCATTAAAATCTGGATTGCTACAATTGTGAATAAGGTCAAACATAAACTAGTTATTTCTCATATTTTTAGAGAAGGCAATGCGACAGCATACATATTCACTAGAATTATTATTGGTGGACTGGGATTCTTGACTTTTTGAGATCCTTTCATCTCAAAGGCATCCAAAATAAATTTCTTCATAATGAAGAAATTAGAGAAGGAGCTACATCCAAATGTTTTCTTTTGTTTAAAAAAAAAAAAGAATGCCGATTTGTTGCCAACATGAATGGTGATTGACAGATTTGTGAAATCGTGAAGATGTGCATGTATTCGACTGTTATAATTTTTTTACAATTAAAATAAAAAATAAAAATAAAATGAAGGTATTAATATAGGGTTAACTACAATATGCAACCTTATTATAGTACATTTCTTAATTTGCAACCTGCTCTATTTTTTTACCAAATTGCAACCTGTACAGTATATAATTGACCAATTGGTACCAGAACTCAAGTTTTTTCCGGTCAGATTACTTTTACTCAAGGTCATATTTGTCTTTTTAATAAATTATTTTTACTAAAGAAATAAATTCAATTGTTGTTAAAATCCAATTTCTCACCCTAATTCAAAAATCTCTAATTTCTACCGAGGGATAACGCGGGAGCGACAAAAACTTTCTTACCCGAGGGGACAACGCAGGGAGGAACTGAGGGCATGACGCAAAAGCTTCTGGAGTTTGGGAACAATCGCAATCAATTTCTCCATGAACTAATTGCAGTTATATTTTTATGTAGCGTTATTGCCATCATAACTCCATTGTTCATGAGCAGTTTTAAAGGCACAATTGTGTAATGGGTTGGCGAATCAGAGAAGATAATGATCAATATATATCGCGAGGAATACTGTGCCCTAATTATGGTACAAAATTCAATGTTCTTACTCTTTTTCCTTTTATAGTATTTTGGGGTGCAATTTTTTTATTTTTGTGCGTATATGTTTTTTTAAAGAAAGTGATGGGCAAAAAGAGTTAAAATTCATTTTGGCCCCATAAATTTGAATTTTCATAAAGGTCCGAAAAAAATTTAAGATTTTCAATTTTATCCCATAATTTCATAATTAAGTCTGATTTCAGTCCAAAAGTCGTTAAAATTTAGAGAGGTTGTGCTTCAAGTTGAACTGTATCAAGCATATGTTGTAGCGCTCCTCCTTAACATGTGGTATCTAGATCCGTGTTTTGTATTTTTAATTTATCTATATATGTGTTTTTACTTTTTAAATTTTATAATGAGGTGTATCTAATCTAATTGTCGGTGTATAAAATATTTCCATGTCAGTTCTAAAACACAAGCCTTGCTAGAAAGCCACAATTTTAAATGGCATGTGACTGGCACGTTAGAGAAACATCGTCGTTTTGGGTGATCTCTGGAACCATGGACTTAAATTGAGCAATTCAAGTAGTTATTAGACTAGATCATTTTAAAAGATAGTTATGAGACTATTTTTCAAGCATATCACCACAAGTGAAATGAAAAAATTTCTCTGCAATTAACCCTCGAGAAGAAAAAAATATTTAAATTGTTTTAGGGTAGGTCTCATACCCAATGCTTCCTGATTTTTGAGAGAATAAAACAAATTTTTTTCCTAAAATTAACCCTCGAGAGGAAGAACACAAATAGAAAATTGTGATTGTGATAAAGATTTAATTAATTTATTTTCCCTATATATTTTCCAACAGTGAAAATCATAATCGACTCTCGATGTAAAGTACAATTCAACAAACACGTAATAATGTTAATTTAAGAAGATCACAAAATAGACATATTATTGAAATTTTTGAGAGTTTATACATAGAAACCCCAATTATTATTAAACAACGTACAACAACAACACATTTCACACTGGACACTTGAGTATAAGGTGAAGGTGAACTTCTTTACTATGGATATTGAAATTAGTCTCAAGTCCTTCCATAGTATCCTCTAAGCGAGATCACCTTCTCCTCTGGTGTATATAAAAAAAAAAATCAAAATTATTACATAAGCACAACTATTATATTAATGGAGAATATACACTAACTAATTAATGTGAAATCAAAATGAATTAAGTAGCTAGGCTTAACGTTAATTGAGATGAAAGAGTGAAAATGTATTTTAAATCAAGAAATTATAAATATTAAAAAGGATAATCGGAAGAGTAAGAAAAGCAATAATCGAAAAAAATATCATGATTACTACCGTCCTAATTGAGCGTAATAGCCGAAAGCGTACATATTTGCAGAAAGGAAGAGAGAATTAATTAATGGAGAAATCTAGAGAAAAATGCAGCTTATGCCTATGCATATATATATAGGAGAGGGAGAGGAAACATATAAAAAAGAAATAAATAATTGTTGATTTCAAAACTTTTATTCTCTTTCTCCCATATAATTAAAAGAAACATAATTTCTTTTGTCTTATGGGGCAAATAAAGACGTTAATAGCAAATAAATTATATATCAATATTATCTTGGACCTGTAAACATGTGAGTTCTATAGATGGGCACGCCGATAAGAACTATTCGCACCATTTTATATTATATATTTGTCAGAGAAATAATTATACACCAAATAAAATAATTATCTTATCTATGGTGACTAAAATTAATGACAACTTTACATACCTCGCAGTTACCATGGTCATGGGCAAGTTTGTTAAACGATCGAGGGAAATTTAAAATAAATACGTGTTCGAAAATAAAAAAAAAAGTAGCTTATACATAAGTGTTAATGAAATACACAGATGGAAGCGTTCCAGAGCAATCACTTAGAAAAGAAGGTGGATATCTCATCGGATGGCAGGATGTAAATCTCTGCTGAGAAGATGCATGTCATGGAAGGAATCGATGCGAACCGCGATTTACGATCAATAATTTTGATGCCCTAGCTCAGGTTGGCAAGCACGAAACTCAAACCGATACTCTAAATCGATGCAAAATAAGGACCCTAACTTTTCGAGATGGCAATTTAAGGACCATAACTTTTAGAAATAGCAAATTGAGACCAAATCGGCCCGAATCAACCCAAATTTGGCCCAAATTTCAGCCCAAGCTCAGGACAAATTGGGCCAAATTTCAACTAAAATCAGTTCAATTAGCCCGATTTGTGAAGATTTGTCCTCAATTCGCCACTTTTTAAACTTATTGTCCTTAATTTGTTAGCCCAAAGTTGCGGTCCTTATTTTGTCGACTGAAAAAAGATTACGATCCTTATTTTGCCAACCCCAAAATTTACGGCCCTTAAAAATATATTTCCCGACATAAACTTGAAGATATGAAAATAGTTATTTCTCATATTTTTGTGACACGTCTGTTGAAGGGTAAAATATTTTTTTAGGTAAGTAACTTAGGGTAGTTGTGTTAAGGATAATAATTTTACCAAATGTGAAAGTAGGACATTAGCTTTTTCTTTTGGAAATGTAGGATAGTATTCTTTTTTTTTTTTTTCTTTTTGCAAATGTATAGCATTTTTCTCACAATTGCGTTATTTATTGTGAGGATTACGGGCCTTAATTTTCAAAAGTTCAAAACCTAATGTCTATTAATGGTGGTCTAAACTTACTACCCCTCTCGATGCATGCAAACGATAAGTAAATCGAATCAACAAAGGCAAACTCCTCACCATAAGGTCAATTAAAACATGTCCAACCCTCATTGTAGCATGCATCAACTAAATAAAGAGCTAATAAATTTTCTCAATCAACATAAACACATTAATACTTGTCAAAACACACACACACACACATTAATAGAAGTTAAACACCAAATCAATTGCATGATCATAGTATAATATATATAAATATCACACCATTATCCTTCATATTTTATACACCTAAAGCATAATAAGTTTAGCCCATGGGTTAGATAGACATATCAATGGTTAGGAACGAAAATAGAGCATTACCCATGATAGTAGATGCAAGATCGAAATTGAAAAACTCACAATGAAATATGCAAGAAATTAAATGATAAAGGAGAGATATCACCTTAATTGATTTAAATTGAAATGAACACTTGATGATCGCTAAAAAAATAGCTTGATTCCTTGCTTGAAAATGTAAATACATTGAAGATTAACTCTATTCTAATCTATTATAATGTGAAAATGAAAGGCAAGGTCAAAATAATCCAAAGTAATTGTTAGTGTTTTCTAATTTTTCTATCCAAAATCTCCAAAACCAGATGTCTTTCTTTGAAAAATTAAGCAATGCAGTATTTATATCTCCTTTTGGATGAGGACATGCGTCCCTAGGGCAGCAAACGCAGATTTTAATATTTTAGAGCTGCTCGACTGAGCAAAGGCGCTCTACCACTTTGAAGGCCGCTCGACCAAGAAGCCTTGCTAGACCAAAGGCCTCGGTCGAGCAACACCTATATTTTTAGGATCTCTGGAAAAACCATCCTGCCTGAGCGAGCATAGAGTGCTCAATCAAAAGGGTCCGGGGTCGAGCAGCTCCTTTTACAGCCCATATTCTCCGATTTTGGCCCATTTTTTTACTCCAAGTCATATTTCTTTCAAATTATTCACTTATCTTAAAGAATTAATCAACAGTTAAAGCACAAAAAACATGCAATCTTACACCAAATCACTAAGAAAGCGCATCATGATGCATTTTCACAATGGTAAATATCTAATGTTATATATGTATATATTACTAGTTATTGAATTACGTAACCATTTTGATAGTATGACATGGATATATTTTACTCCCTCCGTCTCATACTCGTTGTGACATTTATTGTTTGGAACAAGTTTTAATGTAAGAGTAATTTAATAATATAAGTTATTTTTATAGGGGTAGGGTAATCTTTTCAACTTTAACAAGAAAGTTTTTAATGGTATTAAATTGGATTCTTGTGGAAAAAGTAGTAGCATATGGTGTAATATTGTAGTGTTTGAGGGGATAGTTTAAAGTGAAAAAATTGTTTTATTACCATTTGTTAGAATAAAAATATTATAGTTTTGATGAAGTTAAGATGAGTATGTAAAATAAGATGACCAATTTGAATAATTGTATAGTAATTTGAAGTAAGAAAATCTTGTAATGAACTAAGTACAAAAGGTCGGATGAGAGCTAGATTGAAAGAAAGACAAACAAAGACAAGCCAGACGAAGACAAGGAAGCATACGACTATGTGTCTTTAAGATCAAAAATTGATAAGTAATAAGGAATGAGAAGATCGGAGACAAGGATAAAGTCATCGAGGTTTTAGAAGAAGCGAGATGATTAGAAGTGGAAGTTAGAGATTTCAAGAAGAAATTATAACTAATTAACGAAATTAGTTATAACCATCCAAGGAACAGTTCCAAACAACAAAGAATCAGTTATTGATTTGCAACCAACATCGAAAAGTTAGCAAGGCATTTACAAACCACGAGTTCCTTATAAATAGATCATAGAGTAGGATTAGAATTAACTTTTGATTCTCATAACACTGTAACACATTCCCACACATTAAAAAGCATTCTTCTTAAGTACGTGAGTAAGTAAGTAAGTAGTGGAGTCCATTTCAAAGGATTGTGAAAGGAGAGTGGACGTGGGATTTTCATAATCCAAACCACTAAAAACCTTCGTGTTCTTTACTTTCAGTTTATCTTCAAATTACTTATTTGTTCTTAATCGTAATCAATTTGAATAATCAAAAAATTTTTAATAAGAGTTATCAAGGAATCAAGTATAAAACTATTCCGCTACACAATCTGATTTAAGATTAGATTATCTTGTCAAGTTAGAAAAGAAAAATTTGAGTAGATAGTGAAATCTATTCAAACCCCCTTTCTAGATTTCACCTATTTTGTAAACTTGATTCTCTGGGACCAACACCATTTAAGGAAATGATACAAGAGTCACGGGACACACCTTTTTGGCAAATGTCACAACGAGTATGGGACGGAGAGAGTATAAAATAAGAAAATTGTTCCCATTTGTTTGGGAACATATTTTAAGAAAAAAATGGACGGACCGAAATAGAAAAATGAGGTTTATATCGAGACGGAGGGAGTACAAAATTGGATATGAAGCCCAATTGTGAAAAAGCAAAAATATTCAGCCACGAAAAGTGGCACAAAGCTAGAACAGTGAAGTTTAAAAAACTAAACAGCGAACCTACTGGTGGGTTTCCACATCATTTTCTATAAATATTAAATAGATTATATTGATTTTTATACTTAGCCACGTTAATCAGCAGATTTGGTGGCAGTATTCGCGCCACCATATAATATATATACTTATACATCGAATAAAATAATTATCTCAGCCATGCATGGTGACTAAAATAAAAAATAATGAAGCATATAAGCTATCCACTATCCTTGTCTTTACTCTTGCACATATATTTTATTTTCTCTTTCTCCCATAAAATTAATTATACATGATCATATACATTGTTAGAATAATTTGAAATCAGTCAAATATTTAAAAAATCAAGTAACAACCACAATACAAAAAAATATAATTTCTTTGAGGGAAATAAAGACGTTAATTGCAAATAAATTATATATCAATATTATCTTGGACCTGTAAACATGTGCTATATTAATTAAATAAAAGTGATTCATTGAGTGGTTGAGAAAGTATGTGAGTTTTATAGATGGGCACGCTGATCAGCATGATTAGCTCCATTAATTGTATATCATATATTTGTCAGAGAAATAATTAACACCAAATAAAATAATTATCTTAGCTATTGTGACTAAAATTAATGACATTGCAAATAAGTTCCCCTGATTAACTGACTTTTTTTGTTTATCAATTACAATATAATTTTTATTTGCAATTTGATACACGATTTTTAATGTTTTGCAACTTGAATCGCGGACCTATTTTCCCGTCTAACTTAATCCTACGTGACCGCCGGGAACATGGGATCATGTTACCTCGCAATTACCAATGGTCATGGGAAGTTTGTTAAGCGATCGAGGGAAATTTAAAATAAATACGTGTTCAGGAAAAAAAAAAATATCTCATACATGGGGAGGTTCAATATTTAGTAAGTCTACCATATCTTTTCTCGTAACTTTATCATTTTTAAGTAAATTGTCCCAAAAATAGTAAAAAATATTCATTTTAGTTCCATAAGTTTCATCATTGCTCAATTTACATCCAATTTTTATCAAGCGTCGTTGTTTTTGGCACATGCTTGGGATTATTACAATTTACGTACACACCTATCTATAAGTTCAATCATTTTCATGAGATAAAATTCTTTTACGATAGAGTCAAATATATGGGTTCAAATCCAGTTATAAGTGACAATTAAACAATATTAAATTATTCACCCGATAGGTCTCTTCTCGAAGGGTCGAATTGAGAATCCAGTCTGCGAGAGTAATACGGAATTAATATAAATGAATTGATTTCACACCTCTGCAATAGCTTTCCACCTGACCACCGGGTACCTCTCTTTAGTGTGTGACCCGGGTTCGATTCCCTTTGGGAGCGAATTATGGAGTTATAAGGTGGCTTGGAGAAATTCTTGGAGTGTTTGGTGATTGGCAAACTAACTACTAACAACTAATATTTACCAATAAAAAAAAAAACATCAAATATATACATCAAATAAAATAATTATCTTAATTACCTATGCTGACAAAATAAAATAAAAAGAATGAAGCATATAAGCTAGCTTTCCCCGCCTATATATATAAGCTTCCACTACCCTTCACTTCATTCCCACACCGCTGTAAAACATCTCTTCCTCTATATTTCTTATTCTCTTTCTCCCATACAATTAACCATGTTTACTTTTGGCTCAATCAGGGTTCCAATCCGACCAATTAAGTAAATATATTATATATATATATTGACTTAGTGCTTTTTGCTCTTTCGTTTCCCGGTTTAATTTATTTGAAACATTTTTTCTCTTTCATGTTAATAGATGACATTACACATCTAACTAGTTTTGATTTGATTCATCTTTATTTTGGAAGTAATTATTATGCAACAATTAATTATATTCTTTTGTAATATTTTAACGAGTTTTCTTAATTTTTATACATATGCGGATGGAAGCGTGCACGAAACATCACCCCGAGAGAAGAAGGTGGATGTATATCGAAGATGTCATGGAAGGACTTTGACCCAATTACAAAATATATCCTAAAGAAGTCCACCTTCTTTTTTTGAAGTGTGTTAGATTGTATAATTATAGTATTTACATTCTTGTTATTGTTTTTGTTATCGTGTCGGTGGAACAATAATAATTGGGGGTTCCACGTGAATCCTCACATGTTTTAATAAACTTACATTTTTGTTTTTGTCTTTATTAATTATTTTTTCTCAACTCTAATTATCTATACATATTTTCACTAGACACTTTGATACGTTACATTATTATGTTTGTTAAGTTGTACCTTAAATAAAGAGCCAAGTCCCTAGTCATATATAGAATAATATTATAATTGGGTGGTAACTTACATTTTTTATTCCAAAAGATTGAGTGGTCTACGCAAAATAGTTCTTTTTGACACTTTTGGTCCTGTAGTTTTTAGAGCATTTTTGTCCCAATAAAATTGCAGTTTTGGTCCCAAAAGAATGATATATCGAGAACCAATTCATGATCATATATATATGTTGAGAATAATATTAATTTATTGCAAATTAATTATAGAGAAAATAGAGTCACGGCTACAACAGTACATACAAATTAAGTGTATATGCCCGTAAAGTAATAGATTATCACACAAATGTACGAAATGATATAATATGTGTATATATATAATCCTAACTAATCTGATAATCAATTATTAATCTCGTCGTGTAAAGCAAACTAACCATTAAATATCCGTATCACTATGAACATTAATTTATTTTTAGAGTGGTGGTTCAGAATTATTATTGGTGGACTGGGATTCTTGACTTTTTGAGAACCTTTGGGATTCTTGACTTTTTGAGAACCTTTCATCTCAAAGGCATCCAAAATAATTTTCTTCATAATTTTTTGAAAGAGCTCTCCTTTTCTTGACTAAGGATTTTTACCTATGGAGGATTTTAACCTAGTAACGATTTTTAATAATAAAAATCAATATTTAATGAAGAAAATAGAGAAGGGGCTCTTGAATAGTGTGAAAATTGCATTATTATTGTATTCTTAATCTTCTCATTTTGATGCCATTATCATGTTTATTTCACTTATAATTGACTAATTGCACTTGGTAGAGAGAATTGGTATTGTTTTGCTAAATGTGTAGTTAATCATTGACTTTTGGAGCAATTTGAGATCAACATATCTACTAGAATCAAGTGATGGATGATATCATTGTAAAGAGGGCTGAAAGAGGGTCGCAACAAAAAAAGAATCGAGTCAATGTGTGAGAATATGATTGGGACAGAAGCGAGAACGAGTAAGCGGGGAGATGTACTAAGATCTACCAGCTCATGGGCCTCGACCTCGACCCCCAACTACTACCATAACCTCCAGAACCTGCACTCATTTGTAACAAAATCTTGAAATATCATTAATTATTTTCGAAAAAAATTTGAAGAGTAGTTTAGCAATTGATTAGTGTGAAAATTGCTAGAAATTTATGTGATTTAATTGCTTAATTTAATAGGATTTCTTGCATTATTTTTATTAAAATTGACTAATTGCACTTGAGATTAGAAGGGTATTATTTTGTTATTTTTGTAGGTAAATTGAGCATTTTAATGCAAAATACATGCCCATTATTTATTGAGATCAATTGAAGCGAGAACTCAAGAGTCGAGAAAAAATACGAGAAGAATTAATTGGGCTTGAGAGAAGGAAAAGAAAAAAAAGAAAAGAAATTAAGGCCCAAAATGGGCCCATGGCCCAACAAGTGAATTTAGAAAAAGGAAGGCAACAGTAAGCGTGGGCAGCAGAAGAAAAAGACGTGAATTGATGATGAAAGGAGCGATTTTTGCAGTAGTGAAAATTCAGCGATTTTTTTGAAAATTAAAAAAGAAAAAAGAGAAACACGTTTTTGGGAAATAAATTAAAAGAGCAACTTTGAGGCAGAAAGAAAGAGGAGAAGCAGCGTGGACAGTGAGAGAGAAGGAAGCAGTAGATAGGGACGCAGCAGTAGGAACAAGAAAGAGAGTAGACGTTCGATCATTCTTAGGATTTTTAGGATTTCTTATTATATTTCCCACACATTTCCTCACACATATTAGAGGCATACTTTTTCCTTAGATTTACACACAATACACACATAGTTTTAGGTGTTTTTAATTTCATTTAATTTCTTGCAAGTTAGAAGATAGTTTCTTACAATCCAAGTGTCACAAGGTGAGCATCTCTCCTTATTTCATTTATCTATTGGTTAATTTCTTTTTAAATATGTTTTCCCTAATTTTGAGTTTCATGGGTTTGTTGCTTAATTTCATGTTTGGCTAAATCTTGTAGTGTTTGGGTGTAATGACCCTTAGATGAGTTGATTATGGTGTTAATATGATTGGGTGTTTCAATTTTGGGGCTGATTGATTACTCACTTGTGCTTTGCATGAATTAATTGCTTGGTTATTTCTTGAACCCTTGTTTGATGAATTAATTATCACAAAGATATTTGGGTAATTGATTTTTTTGCTAGGGTGTTAGATTTTAATTGTGTGATTGATGTCAATATTGGATTAACGCAAGGATACTTGGTTAATTTCATTAGATACCGCATTTGAGTACATTAATTGCTTGGTTTAATTGCTAGTAATTTGTGAGAGAGGTTAGAATGTTATCTCTAACAATCTTACGTGCTTAATTGATCATATATTGCCTAGGCTTACAAAGTACGGTTGTATGTGAATTTTGCTAAGATATCCTATCGTCACCCCTTGTAATTGATTCCCGATTGTATGTTGTCATAGTTGGCCAGAGTCTTTGGTGATTTGCACCGAACACTCTTTACTTTTATTTGATATCTCTTTGGTAGATTACTTATTTGCTTTATTTTATTGTTTAATTGCTTTCTTGTCATTTAAATATTTGCATATCGATGATCGCTTCTATAATACTATGACAGCGTTTAATCTCATGGCTTCATTATCCTCATAGTCACAAGTGGGTTCGATAAACTTGGTGAAAATTCTATCCACTCACTATGCCAAACACTTTGGCTCGGACGACGGTGAATCCCGTTGTCGTAGGGGTTTTTTTCACCGTCGTCTATCAACCCGATGTCTTAGGAGTCTGGACATACGACAACATTTTTCACCGTTATCGTAGGTATTTCTTGATTAATAAAGTTATGACAACGGTTTTCCCGTTGTCGTAGGTATTACCACAACGAGTTAATTAAGTTATGACAGCGGTTTTCACGTTGTGCGTAGGTATTACCACAACGGTGAATGAAGTTATGACAGCGGTTTTTCACCCGTTATCGTAGGTATTTACCACAATGGTGAATAAAGTTATGACAAGCTTTTCATCGTTGTCGTAGGTATTTACCACAATGGTGAATAAAAGTTATGACAACGGTTTTTCACCGTTATCGTAGGTATTTACCACAACGGTTAATGAAGTTATGACAATGATTTTTCACCGTTGTGCGTAGGTGTTTACCACAACGGTTAAGAACCGTTGTCATAACTCATTTCACCATTGTCTTAGGCTTTTACCACAACGGGTTACTACCTCGACTCTGTTTTTTCCGTTGTCTTAGCCATTATTGCTTAGATTTTTCCTGTTGTGAATTATCTAATTGGACGATAATATAAAATTAAAAAAAGCATTAAAATAGAAATCAATTCATCATCATACATTGTTTAAACATCATGAAATGTAAATAGTCTAGTGTTAAACTACAATAACATGTTCAAATGTCAAAAAAACTAAACTAAAATAAAAATAACAAACTTCTTCTAATCATCACCCATATACTGCGAAGCAATCGGCCCACTCTTCCCGCATGTCGTCAATTTCTTTTCCAGAGTAATCCTTTTGTGAAAGCTGTGAAAGTACAAATAATAAAATTCAATAAGTATTATCTTTTAGCCACCAATTCAACCATCCAATCAAATATTCACCACATACATAAATATGATCAACACAAATTATTCTTACCACTTTGATTGCATCAAATCTGTTCCCACCATTCCATTAAACTCGATTATATCCTTCATGTAGCGTAGTACAAAATAACCACATTGAAATACATCGGTGTTTAGGTGCCTAGGTAAGAAAAAATTCGTTTAAACACTTACACCTTTTTGTAAGAAAACACAACTAGATATATATAATTTTTTTACCTTAATTATATTCCATGCAATATTTTCTTTGGTCTCTTACTTGAGACACCCGCATTAAAGATATATAATGCCCCTACAACAATAAATAATTAACCAAAAAAATGTTACAATTCCCAATAATATGTTTATTGCAATTATATGAAAAGGAATGAACTTACATGTCCACAGACTTTACTAGTATCGAACCTCAAACTTCTACAGCGTCCCTTCACTCCTGTCAAATTCACTGCTTCTCTTAGAAAGTTACTCTTGCTCCTTGAAAATTTCGACCTTGTTGCGTTTCTGTTCAACTGGAGTATCTGTCTTCACAGGCTGCAATTAAGTAGCAAAATCAGCAAATCAAAACATACAAAACTATCTGTTTAAAATTTTAAAGCTCGGAAATTGCTTGGTTATGACCAATAAATAACAGAGTGCTGGGATGAGTGACTAATTTGGGGACTTTTTTTTGTCAAAATTAAATTCTTGGGGCTTAATATGCCACATAAGCGATACCAACTCATTGATTGGTTATCACATGGAATTCCAATTGTTCAAATGAGTGACATGTGCAAAAATCCGACAACATAATTAATATAGGATTAAAATTGCAAAAACCAATTCGTACAGTACTGAAATTATCAAGGCCTAATAGGTGCACGTCCAAATTAGCAGTTTACTCAATTTAGTGACTTCCATGCTAAAGAATGTATACTTGTACCGATGCAAAGATGTAAACAGTATGTTGTGCAACAAATGGATTTTAATTATGCATCTAATTATGTGTAGCTAATATATGGGATACTTATCACCTTATTTTATGGATAAAAAGATAAAGAAAATCAACAGCACTTCTTGTGAACTGCATTGGGGACATAAAGAAGGATACTTACAGCCACAGTACAAGCAACATAGCCTGGTTTTCACGAGGCTCAATTCTGGAACAAAGTAGAAGCAAAGCTGAAACATACCAAGGTATTGCAGCCAGAAAGAAACCGATAATGAACCTGCAAAAGATATAGAGTAGCTCTCTTTTCACCAGTTGAAATCACTAAACAGTTAATTTACAACTTATACATAGAAAGAAGCGCACACTTAATTATCATACACCATAATTGGAAATGAAAACCTACACAAACAAATTTATTTAAATAATTCAAATTCAACCAACCTGAGGTTGCAAAACTTTCTGCTCAAGTACAACTGCCAATCTATTGGAGATACTCCAAATTTCTCAACGATCTCGTACGTATGTGAAAAATTCTTGCATTCAAAACTGCAGTTAGGGACCTCATGTGGTTTTCAACTCAAGAAATAACCCTTCAAATATTGACTTTCAGCTCAAAAATTAGTTTTGAAAAATTAATAAAAATTAGTTTGAATGTATTTGTGAACCTGAATTTGTGCTTGAGGTGATTCTTCTTTCTGCTAGTAATTGGCTTTGGCACTCCGTGTGTGCTTCAACCAGAAATAACTTCTGTTTTTATTTTAAAAAATAAAAAAATAGAAAATGGGAAAAAATTGACCAACATACAATATTGTACAATCAACCAAAAAATTAACTTCTGTTTACTATAATAATAAAATATAAAATAAACCAACAAACAGAAAAGCAGAAAAAAAATTAACTTTTTAATTTACTATAATAAAATATACAATCAGCCAACATTTTTATTGAATTTGAAAAAAAGTTGATAGAAATGGATTTGGATTTCCAAAATCCATTAACATACATTATCACACTTATACTTATTTAATAAATCTCAGTCTAATTTTCACAATTCTACCCTGCTTCCACATAAGCATTGTCTTTTAAAAATGGGGGACAGCTTTGATATTTCCACCCCATCATAGTAAATTTGAATTCTGTATGTCTCTATTGGAGGTGAGGGGGACTAGTGCGTAGCAAGTACTGAAAGCTATCCAACATTTATTTAGTTACACTTTGTATCTATTGATGAAATTTTTCAATAGGTCATTGAGTTAAATGAACCAAGGCATGAAAAATGGCACACAGCCAATGGAGACAATGGTTCTGATGCATGGAGTTAAAAATGCAATGTTGAGGAACATGTGCTTGCTTTGTTTACCCTTATTTTATTGTGACATGAGAAGCAGCAGCATACAATAAAAGAATGTGCAAATTAATGATTCCAACATACTTTACATAGTTGCAATCAGTTGAAAATGTTTGGAGAAAAGTCATCTTTCGTCTCAACAAGATTACTCCAGCAAAAATATTCTGCCAAAAAGTTAAGCACCAATTACTTTTCAAATGAGTTTCAGAAGTGACTACATAAAAGATCCTGCACTTACCTTACCTTCCTTAATCTTATTCATCCAAGAAACCAGTTTAGATCCTTGGACACTAAAAGAGACAAAGATACAAGAGTTACTCAAAAAAAAAAAAGCCAACACCATGTTATTGATGCCTTCCACAAAGGTTCACACTTGAACAAAGAAGATCCAGAGCTAAAAAGATGTTCAACTTTCAGGAGTACTTCCCATAGATTAGCTGACTACAACATAATAAACTATTCCCAAGGTAGACAACTTAGGAGTAAAATCGAATACCAGCCTACCACAAAGCTGAGGAACATATCACACAACCTAAAGTGTAATAGTAAATGAGTCATGCCCAGAACAAAATAATTTGGGGGACTAGACTGCAGTAAAATAAACAGGTTACACATAGATAAAACCAAAAATTACCTCAAAACAGTAACTTCATTTCCAATGGTAAAAATTATATGAAATTACAAGAATTTTTTTACTCAACAGGTGTTTGTATACTAATAATATGCGACAAAACTGGTACAACAATATCTTATAATATCTTATCAATACACATCTTTCATCAACTTCAAATGTTTTGAAGAGTGAGGGCATGATCTCGATTTGATTGATTTCCAAATATACATAAGAGTATCTTCTAAATTATGAAACCAAATGTAAAAGTGATACATGTGAGTTGGACAGATTTTTTATAACTGGTATAGTGAAACATCTATATGGCATTTTATAACTGGTAAGGAAACATCTATATAACTGCCAAGCAAATATGGCATTTTAACATTGGCATTTTCACATAACATATTCACATAGACATTTTCACAAACACATTATGTATAAGTATAAGAATTAAAATAGCATACGCACACTAAATTCATTGAGGTGCCAAACACAGAAATAAGCCGAAATAAAAGCCACACATTTCCCTTATAAAAATAGTTAGACAACCAGAAAGAAGTTTAAACTTCAAATTTCTAACTTAATTAGGTTTTATATATAATAACTTGATGTCAATTGATTCAAGCTATAATTAAATAAATAATGATAGTGATAAGTAATACTAATAGTATAGTTGAAGCATACACGCCAGATAGAAAGAAAAAATTAGTTGAAACGCACACATCACTTCCAAAATACACGCATATTGTATACGTACTTGATAAACAACACACACATTCACACACGCAGGATTCAGGTACGCCGGTGTCTTACAGATGGTGGAAGTGAACAACGCCGCTCTCCTCCCTCTCGTTTCCGGTCTCGAGCGAAGCGGCGGTTGATGTGGCGGAGCAGTATGATTGATGGAAATTGGTTGAGTGATTTGTTTATATCTCATGAAAATTTCTCTTAGTACAGGAAGTCAAATTAGCGGCGGAAGTGGTGGTTTGAAATTGCAGCTGATGTGGCGTTGGCCAGACGGCGGAGGTGAGTGGGAAGCAGTGTAGGAATGGGAGCATACACACACACTGCACGAGCGGGGGCCGCGCGGTGGCTCATGTGAACTTGAGAGGCACGGTTGAGGGCTCGCGAGCGGCGGTGGCTCGATGCGAACTTAGGAGCACGGGGAAGAGGCCCGGGGTGACAAGCGGCGGAAATTTGGAGGTGAGTAGCTCACGGCGGTGGTGGATCAGGCGGGAAGTGCGCCGGTGGTGAAGGGATTGAGCGTGAGAGTGGAGTAAAAAAACCTTTAATAAGTGTTGTTTATATACTCCCCAAAATTAGAAATTTAAAAAAAAAAAAGGAAAAAACGAAAGGCTGACAAAAACGACAGCAATTGCTTATACCCGTTGTCTTGCAGTACGAACTTTAGAACCTAAGACAACGGTTTTTACCTAAGACAACTGGTTTTATGTAAGACAGCAGTTTTGACCCAAAAACCGTTATCTTTTCTCCGATATCATAGACCATTTTTGGCATAGTGCATGGGGTAGATGGACATGTCAATATTTAGGAATGAAAATAGAGCATTACCCATGATAGTAGATGCAAGATCGAGAGTGAAAAACCCACAATGAAATATGCAAAAAAATGATAAAGGGAAAGATATCACCTTAATTGATTGAGTTTGAAAAGCAAAACCAAGACCTTCCATGATGCCTTGAAGAATTGAAAACAAAAAGAAATTATATCACGTGAAGGGCCAAACCTCACAACCACGCTCACATGAAAGTCATTTCTGATGCTTACCTAATTCTTTAAGAGCAGATATTGGACTCGTTAACCTCTTCGAGACCTCAGTGCGAAATTGATCCCTCGCGCCTAGTTTCATTTTATTCAATAAACAGGAGTAACACTCAAGAGGTATTATGCTTTCTTTTAGTAGCCCATTAATATTTAATAGCCCAGAATCAAACTCATGCTATATACATAAACTAAATCCTAAACAAATTACACTAAGGCACAACCTCTTTGAGCCTTTTGTAGAGGCTCGGGATGGCACCTCAGGCGCCATTAATAATACTTCTTAAAGACCTAATCCGCACTT
>CM061058.1:30419892-30681103 GCA_030762865.1 Paraleonurus japonicus | reverse complement strand
TTATGGGATAAAATTGAAAAATCTTAAATTTTTTCGGACCTTTTGCGGAAAATTCAAATTTATGGGGCCAAAATGAATTTTAACTCTTTTTGCCCATCACTTTCTTTAAAAAAACATATACGCACAAAAATAAAAAAATTGCACCCCAAAATACTATAAAAGGAAAAAGAGTAAGAACATTGAATTTTGTACCATAATTAGGGCACAGTATTCCTCGCGATATATATTGATCATTATCTTCTCTGATTCGCCAACCCATTACACAATTGTGCCTTTAAAACTGCTCATGAACAATGGAGTTATGATGGCAATAACGCTACATAAAAATATAACTGCAATTAGTTCATGGAGAAATTGATTGCGATTGTTCCCAAACTCCAGAAGCTTTTGCGTCATGCCCTCAGTTCCTCCTGCGTTGTCCCCTCGGTAAGAAAGTTTTTGTCGTTCCCAGCGTTATCCCTCGGTAGAAATTAGAGATTTTTGAATTAGGGTGAGAAATTGGATTTTAACAACAATTGAATTTATTTCTTTAGTAAAAAAATAATTTATTAAAAAGACAAATATCACCTTGAGTAAAAGTAATCTGACCGGAAAAAAACTTGAGTTCTGGTACCAATTGGTCAATTATATACTGTACAGGTTGCATTTTGGTAAAAAAAAATAGAGCAGGTTGCAAATTAAGAAATGTACTATAATAAGGTTGCATATTGTAGTTAACCCTATATTAATACCATCATTTTATTTTTATTTTTTATTTTAATTGTAAAAAAATTATAACAGTCGAATACATGCACATCTTCACGATTTCACAAATCTGTCAATCACCATTCATGTTGGCAACAAATCGGCATTCTTTTTTTTTTTTTAAACAAAAGAAAACATTTGGATGTAGCCCCTTCTCTAATTTCTTCATTAACTATCGATTTTATTATTAAATACTTTACTAGGTTAAAATCCACCATACGAAAAAATCCTTAGTCAAGGAAAATGTAAAAAAAAAAATTATTATGAAGAAATTTATTTTGGATGCCTTTGAGATGAAAGGATCTCAAAAAGTCAAGAATCCCAGTCCACCAATAATAATTCTAGTGAATATGTATGCTGTCGCAATGCCTTCTCTAAAAATATGAGAAATAACTAGTTTATGTTTGACCTTATTCACAATTGTAGCAATCCAGATTTTAATGGCTAGTTTGCTTTACACGACGAAATTAATAACTGATTATCGGATTAGTTAGGATTATATATATATTTATATATATATATATAGATATTATATCATTTCGTACATTTCAACATCATATGCAAGTATACTGTATGCATATCATCAAGATAAATGGTACATAATCATATATTTGTGTGATAATCTATTACTTTACGGGCGTATACACTTAATTTGTATGTACTGTTGTAGTCGTGACTCTATTTTCTCTATAATTAATTTGCTATAAATTTATATTATTCTTACATATATATATGATCATGAATTGGTTCTCGATTTATCATTCTTTTGGGACCAAAACTACAATATTCTTGGGACAAAAAATTTAGAAAAAACTGCAGGACCAAACGTGTCAAAAAAGGATAATTTTGCAGACCATCTTTTGGAATAAAAATGAAAGTTACCACCCAATTAATATTATTCTAGTAGTATATATGACTAGGACTTGGCTCTTTATTTAAGGTACAACTTAACAACATAATAATGTAACGTATCAAAGAGTTGGGTGAAATATGTATAGATAATTAGAGCTGAGAAAAAATAATTGATAAAGACAAAAAACACAAAATGCAGTTTATTAAAACATGTGAGGATTCACCTAGAACCCCCAATTATTATTGTTCCACCGACACAATAAAAAAAAAACAACAACGATAACAGAAATACCATAATTATACAATTCAACACACTTCAAACAAGAAGGTGGACTCCTTTAGGATATATTTTGTAATTGGGCAAAAGTCCTTCCATGACATCTTCGATTTATATCCACCTTCTTCTAGGGGTGATGTTTCAGCACGTTTCCATCTGCATATGTATAAAAATTAAGAAAACTCGTTAAAATATTACAAAAGAATATAATACATTGTTGCATAATAATTACTTCCTAATAAAGATGAATCAAATCAAAACTAGTTAGATGTGTAATGTCATCAATTAACATGAAAGAGTCAAATAAGTTAAATCAGGAAACGGAATAGTAAAAAAGCAATAAGTCAATATATATATTTACTTCAATGGTCGACGTGGCCATTCTGGAATCCAAAGGCCAAAAGTAAACATGGTTAATTCTATGGGAGAAATTAAAGAGAATTGTCAATATAGAGAAAGAGATGTGTTAGTTCGGTGTTAAGAATGAAGTGAAGGGTAGTGGAAGCTTATATATATAGGAGAGAAAAGCTAGCTTATATGGTTCATTAATTCTTTTTATTTTATTTTAGTCAGCATAGGTAATTAAGATAATTATTTTATGGGGCACTCTTGTGTGAGACCGTCTCATGCATGAGACGGACATGAGATGGAGTCACTTTTTAATAAATTACTATCACTTTTTCATAATTTGTTATCACTTTTTAATAAATTGTTATCACTTTTCATAAATTGTTATCACTTTTTAATTTGTTATCACTTTTATACTAATTTGTATCACTTTTTTAAAAAGTGAAAACAATTTATTAAAACGTGATTCGGTCTCATGCATGAGACGGTCTCATACAAGTTTTTGCCTTATTTTATTTGATGTATTAATATAATTATAATTATAATTATTTCTCCAACGAATATATATTATATTGTGGCGAAAATAATGCCAACAAATCTTCTGATTGATATAACATGCAGGCCTTACTATTCCAATATAATTTATTTAATAGTTATAGAAAGTGATGTGAAAACCCACCGATAGGTTCATCCTATAACTTATTATATACCTTTTTTTTTCCTGAAAGGGACTAATTACATACTTTTAATAGCTCGGTGTTCTTTGTTTTTAGTTTCAAGTTTTTGATTGATTATTTTTAAAGCTACTCCCTCCGCCCGGAGTTATCTTCATGTGTGAAGAGGCACGTTTATTAAGAAAACTTAAATTAGAGTAGGAGAGAGAATAAAGTGTAAAGGTATTAACCAGGGCTTAGCCCACCTAGCCACTAGGTTCCTCACTTTAGTGGGAAACTGGGTTTGATTCCCTTTGGGAACGAATTTGGAGTTGGAGGTATAAGGAGGCTTGGAGAATTTGGAATTGTAAGAAAATTTGGTGAACTACCTTCTAACCACCGACAACTAACATTTACCGATAAAAAAAAGTGTAAGGGTATTTTGGGTGGTTGTATGAGATAAAGTGTAGGAGAGAAAATAAAAGTAGAATAAGTAAGAGTGACATTTTTTAAATTTAAATGATATTATGAGGGTGTAGTTTATGGAGGGTATTCCATTTTAGGGGTGTGAAGTTAATTATGGGACGTTCCGAAAAGGAAAGTGTGAAGTTAATTGCGGGATAGAGGGAGTATTATTTACCCAATATATAGGTTATTTTTAATGCTATTATTTCAAAGCGTCTCGTGTTTTTAAGTAGAACTCCTATAAACTCGGGTTCACGTGAACTCTCATTTTAGAGTGTCACCGAAGTGCCTCTATTTACCAAATAAAATATCACTAATTTGAAAATGCTTGATTTTATGTGTTATTTTTTTTTTTTCAGAATCACTAAACAACAATATTTTTATACTAATCAACAACATTTTCGTGTACTAAACAATGACACTTCAAAAATACCTTTATACTAATCAACAACATTTTCGTGTACTAAACAATGACACTTCAAAAATACCGTGAAATGATTCAATATTTTTTATTCCTATAAAAGTCTAAAGCTAGTGCAGAGGCATGAAATCAATTCATTTATATTAATTCTCTATTACTCATTTTCCTCGCAGACTGGATTCTTCTTAATTCGACCCTTCGAGAAGTAAACCTATCGGGTCAATAATTTAATATTGTTGAACTGTCGCTTATAGCTGGATTTGAACCCATACATTTGACTTTAATGTAAAAGAATTTTATCTTATGATGAAAATCTTAGAACTTATAGATAGGTATGTACGTAAATTGTAATAATCCCAAGGCATGCACCAAAAACAACGACGTTTGATAAAAATTGGACGTAAATTGAGCAATGATGAAACTTATGGAACTAAAATGAATATTTTTTACTATCTTGGGACAATTTACGAAAAATATTAAAGTTATGAGAAAAGATATGTCTCAACTCATATATATATACAACTAAATATTGAACCTCCCCATGTATGAGCTACTTTTTTTTTCCTGAACACGTATTTATTTTAAATTTCCCTCTATCGTTTAAGTTAGACTGGAAAATATGTCCGTGATTCATGTTGCAAAACATTAAAAATCGTGTATCAAATTGCAAATAAAAATTATATTGTAATTGATAAACAAAAAAGTCAGTTAATCAGGGAATTTATTTGCAATGCCATTAATTTTAGCCACAATAGCTAAGATAATTATTTTATTTGGTGTTAATTATTTTTCTATAAATATATGATATACAATTAATGGAGCGAATCATGCTGATCAGCGTGCCCATTTATAAAACTCACATGCTTTCTCAACCACTCAATGAATCACTTTTATTTAATTAATATAGCACATGTTTACAGGTCCAAGATAATATTGATATATAATTTATTTGCAATTAACGTCTTTATTTCCCTCAAAGAAATTATATTTTTTTGTATTGTGGTTGTGACTTGCTTTTTTAATTATTTGACTGAATTCAAATTATTCTAACAATGTATATGATCATGTATAATTAATTTTATGGGAGAAAGAGAGTAAAAATTTTATGTATGACCACGTTCTTTGTGCATGGACACATAAAAATTGGGTTAATTGCACATTTGGTCCTGTAGAAATTTTTCAGTTTCACAGTTGATCCCTATGTTGGTAAATAGTACTTTTATATGCATATTTGGTACTAACCGTTGACTAAGTTAACGGATTCCGTTAAGTGCTGAAATTGTGGGACTAAAAGTGCAAACTCGCTGGACTAAAAGTGCTAATTTGCGGGACTTAAAAGTGCAAACTATAATGGCACGTGTTATTTACGCGCTCAAAATCCATTAAATATTGACGGAATATTAGTATAGGATCAAATATGCATGAAAAAGTACCATTTTGAAATTAGAAAATTCTTACGGGACGAAATGTGCAATTATCCCTATAAAAATTAGGGAAAAAGATTTTTTTTTCCGATTAACTTTACGAATTTTGAGTTTTTGTCCTATTGACTTTTAAATTTAGAATACAGGTTGTAATTTTATAATTATAACCAACGTATGGGTCATTTTTGCTTATATGTAAATTGAATTAATATATCATCATATAATTTTTTTACATAGCCACGCCTATCAGGCATCAACTGTATACTACACTTAAAAACATTTCAAATTAATTACAATATTATCATGGCCTGCATGTTATATTAACATAATATATATTTACTTCATTGGAATAGATGAATGATATTTGTGATAAAAGATTTGTTTTAGCTCATATATATATATATATATATATATATATATATATATATATATATATAATTATGTTAACTCAGAATCGAGATATTTGGGATAAGAGATGAGGTAGACTTTTTTCTTTGATTGGTAAATGTTAGTTTTGTTAGTTCACCAATCACCCACACACTTCATGATAAAAATTAATATTTATTAAATATAATTTATGCACCCAATAATATATTTTTAGATAAATAATTATACATTACTAAATAAAATAAAAATCTTGGTGGCCGCGTATTAAATTGCCCGATTATTCAATTGAAAGAGTCTAAGATCTGAAGACTCGCGTGGCTTATAAATTAAGTGAGATATTTTTGTAAAAACATTAATTGAGATGTATATTTTCGGTTTTTATATACATCTGTCAATTCCGACTTAATTAAATATGTATTTTTGAATTATATAAATAAATTAAAATCAACAATTTTTTTTTCTTTTTCAAATTAAATTTGAAAGTCAACAGATATGTTTCCTCTCCCTCTCCTATATATGCTTAGGCATAAGCTGCATTTTTCTCTCATCTAAAATATATACTATTTCTCTTGATTTCTCCATTAATTAATTCTCTATTCCTTTCTGCAAATATGTTCGCTTTCGGCTTTTACATTCACGGAGTGCCTCCAATGAAGTAATCATATTTTTACATAGGATTAAGTTAGACTTGAAAAAAAAATCTGTTTTTCGACTTGCAAAACATTAAAAATTGTGTATCAAATTACAAATAAAAAATTATATTGTAATTGATAAAAAAAAGTCAGTTTACCAGCGGAACTTATTTGCAATGTCATTAATTAATTTTAGTTACCATAGCTAAGATAATTATTTTATTTGGTGTATAATTATTTCTCTAACAAATATATAATATACAATGGTGAAAATAATGCTGATCAGCCTGCCCATCTATAAAACTCACATGCTTTCTCAACCAACGAATCACTTTTATTTAATTAATAGAACACATGTTTACAGGTCCAAGAAAATAATTGATTTAATATTTATAATTTAATTACAATATTATGTTCGATTGGAGGATTAAACATATACTTCCTCCGTCCCATAAACATAGACTTACAGGTATTTCCACACAGATTAAGAAATGGAAGTTATTTATAACATTAAATTTCTGTTTTATTTTACATTTTTACCCTTTTGATTTCAATAAATAGTTAATACATGCTTTTAATATCTACTCTTATATTGATTTGGAGAATAACTAGATAGAGTAATAATTAGGGGCATTGGTGGAAATGAAATAGTAATGATAGATTAAATATAGAAATCAACCTATTTTTGTGGGTCACAAAAATAGAAAGTGCCCAGTTTGCAACTCAGTGCAAGAGACAGCTCAACACCTCTTCAGTTTCCATCTGGTATGCTTGCTTTAACTGGGTGAATTCCTTTGCTGTAATTTCAAACAATATTGGCAACCACTTGGCCCTGCCATTGGGTCATGGGTATGTGTTATTTGGAGAATTTGGTGGGATAGAAACGAGCTTATTTTTGAAAAGTAGATGGGAGCTTATCTTTGTAATTATGTTCTAAATGATTGGTTGAGTGATCCGAGAACTATCTTAGAGAACTTGTAGGTTTTTTTAAATATTGTTTAATGAATATTTTTTTCCAATAAAAAATAGAAAATAGAAAGTAAGTCTATTTTAATTGGGTGAGAAGTATATATTATAAGATAAAGTCTACTTGTATATTAATGATCGGCACGTTGCTGCCATTTAATTTCAAGTGTTAAAATTTTAAATCAAGATATATTATCTTGGAAGAATCAAGATCTAGAGACTTAATTGCGTGGTTGAGAAAATAAGTGAGAAAAATAAGAAAAATATTGATGTCGCACCACGTTCTTTGTGCATGGACATATAAAAATTAGGGAAAAAAGATTTTTTTTTTTCGTGTAACTTTACAAATTTTGAGTTTATGTCCTATTGACTTTTAAATTTAGAATACAGGTTGTAATTTTATAATTATAACCAACATTTGGGTCATTTTACCTTATATGTAAATTTTAATATATCATCATATAAATTTTTTTACTTAGCCACGCCTATCAGGCATCAACTGTATACTACACTTAAAACAATATTATCATGGCCTGCATGTTATATTAATTTAAAGAAGTTGCGTGGTGATTTTTATACTTGAACCACCACATAATATATATTTATATTTGTCAGAGAAATAATGATACAATATTGTCTCTTACTTAGATCATGGACAAAAGAGAAAAAGAGAAGGCCAGGCGACCTATTAACTTTATTGAAATATGATTCACGCGCGTACCTTGATAAAATTGAAATTCCTAGCTAGCACGTGTGAGAAACGGATTGAAAACAGAACAAAAAATGGGCCAAAATCGAAGAATATGGGCTGAAAATGGAGCTGCTCGACCCCGGACCCTTTTGATCGAGCACTTGTTCTCGCTCGAGCAGGATGGTTTTTCCATAGATCCTAAAAACAATGGGTGCTGCTCGACCGAGGCCTTTGGTCGAGCAAGGCTTCTTGGTCGAGCGCCTTCATGAACAAAAACATTACACGCTTTATGTGTTGTGAGTGCCTTTGCTCGGTAGAGCAGCTCTAAAATCTTAAAATCTGCGTTTGCTGCCCTAGGGACACCAACAATTACTTTGGATTATTTTGACCTTGCCTTTCATTTACACATTATAATAGTTTAGAATACACGAGTCAGATTTTTACATAGCAAGTGACTCGGCCAAACCAATCCGACTCGGCCGAGTCACATACCATGATGCCCGAGTTGCCAGGAGCAGATTGCAACTGACTCGGCCAAACCAAACCGACTCGGCCGAGTCACTCCTTGCTTGTGCCCGAGTCACTTGAAATGAGTTGGCATTTTTGCGGGTTTTTGTGTATTTTGGGCGAAATTTAGGCGTTAAGGGGCAAATTAGCAAATTAAGATCTCCCACGTACTACCCACTATATATACTTCCTCTTCTCAGCCTTTAAGGGGATCCCACACACTTAGAACATTTCCTTAGGTATTTTCAGCACCTCTTTACACACAGTAACACATAGTAGTAGGTGTTCTTACTTCTCTTTCAATTTCTTACAAAGTAGAAGATAGTTTACATACAATCAAGTGTAATACACATTTACAAGGTGACTTCCATCCTTATTTCATGTATCTATTGGTTTATTTCCTTCTAATCACGTTTTTCCCTAATTTGATGTTTATGGGTTTATTGCATTTAACTATGATTAGCTAAACTCTTTTGTGCTTGGGTGTATTGACCCTTAGATGAGTTGATTTTGGTGATTTTATGATTGGGTGTTCATTTGTTGAGGTGATTACTTGTCTTAATGATGCTTTGCATGATTGAATTGCATGGGTGAGCTTTGATCTTGTGTTTATTGATTTAATTTTCTCAAGGATACTTGATTTATTGAATTGATGCATAGGTGTTAGGTTTGCTTTTGTGATTGAAGTTAATATTTGATTAACTCAAGGATACTTGGTTAATTAACCTAAACCTCATTAGGGCACATTGATTACTTGTTGAATTGCTTGTAATTAGTGAGGGGGTGAGAGTGTTGTCTCTCACATTCCTACATGCTTGATTGATCATTTAGAACCTAAGCTTACCAAATACGGTTTTATTTGAATTATTTATTGGTTATCCCTATTATCCCTCTTTGAATGAACACTTGATTGAATTTGATCCGAAATTGACGAAGTCTTTGGTTATTTGCCCCGAGCACTACTCTCTCCCACTTGGTATTTCGTTGTTAATTGTTTTGTTTAATTGTTTTGTTGAATTTGAGTTGTTTATTTGGTGTTTAATATCGCAAACTTGACTAGCCTCTATAATTCTAGAAAACGTACAATTTCATGGCTTCATTTCACCTCTAGTCCTTTGGGTTCTATAATTTGGTCTTAAAACTTCTTATCACTAGGAATTACACACGATCACGGTACATATGATCATGACCTAGTTTTCTATTTAAGATAGAGCTTAACAACGTACTATTAAAGTGTCGGTTGAAAATATGTATAGATAAAAAAATTAATAAAGAAGAAAAACACAAAACAAAAAATTATTAAAACATGTGAGGATTCTCGTAGAACCCCTAATTATTATTGTTCCAGCGACACGACAACAATAACGAAATACCATAATTATGCAATTCAACACATTTCAAACAAGAAGGTGGACTTCTTTAGGATATATGTTGTAATTGGGCCAAAGTCCGTCCATGACATCTTCTCTGGGATATCCACCTTCCTCTGTGAGTGATGTTTCAGGTATGCGTTTCCATCTACATTTGTATAGGAACAAATTAAAAAAACTTGTTAAAATATTACAAAAGCGCGCGTACACAAAGTAACAAATTTAAAAACTTTAGTATCAACCATGCATGACCAACATACATGTGTCCCTATAAATTTTATGCTGGGGTAAAAAGAGATAAATAAACGATTTCTTTAAGTAACTAGTTGTATAAGAATATAAATAATTGTTGCATGGGGCTTTCTTAGGTCAGTTAGGGTGTCGCCCTTACTAACATTAGTCAGTTATTATAGGCCATTAGATTTAAGATCTAATGGTTTTAAAATTAATGATCTGCTACCTTTTGCACTAAGCCTCGCACTAGTCATCGTTTTATGTCGCAATAGCTGTCGCCTGTCGCACTTTTATGATTTATTAATTAAATTTAATTATTTAATTTAAAAATCAGATTTATTAATTTTTATCATCCCACCCACTTTGTTCATCGCCTCAATCGCATTTCTTTTTCTTTTCCGATCAATTGATGGGTCAGTTGGAGAAACAACATTAACAACCTTGAAATCTGACTTGCTGCGTTGAATTTTAGGTCGAGAAAAGGGTGTGTGGTTACTGGGTTTTTTAATGTGCGTATGTGATTTCTTGCGGGAGAGACAATTCACAATATTTTAGCGTCGCCGGCAGCGCCATCATCGTTCTTCGCCGCTGCCTTCAACGTCAGCCGCCACCACTGAATCAATTAGATGATTGTTGCAAGGCCATAAATTGGAACGGTAATTATTTTGTTTAATTGGCTTTCTCAAATTCATCATCCTAGAGAAAGACTTGTCCCTGTTCCTGACTGTGCCTTGAGTCCAATTGGACTTCCTTTAAGGCCGGTAACCATGCCATGTCTTTCTCTGATGTATTTCTATATGGTTTTTCTAGCACATGTCCTAGTTTAAGTAATCAAACAATTGATTTATGGCTTCATAGTTATGTATTCATTTGTTCTACTAGTTGGGTTCCAGATATTACTATTCAGTTTGATTGTTTTGGATTGAACAGAGAACAAAAATTGATTTGGTCATTTGGCCTACATCTACTGATAAAGTGCCAAAATGACTAAAAGAGACTTACATAACTCTCTTCTCAGTGTGCTCTTTATCTGTCTTATGATTCTCTGTAAGATTTTATTAGCTGCACTTTGTCAGTATACCAGTTTTATATTTTGGTAGAGGGTGGAAGGAATAGAGAAGTCGTTGACCAAGCACAATACCGATTACAAGATAGTGATAGGACAAAAGATACTGATGTTGTATTGATCATTATAATTGAAGAAGAGGAGGATTTGTGTTTTGAATTGTAAACTTCCACTTACCTTATCTCAAGTTAAGGCTCAACTAAGGGTTCTGAAAAGAAGGGAATCTAGTATAAATATAAATAACATAAGTTTAGAGAATACAACTTGAGAGAAGTTGAAAGAACCCTGTAATTTTCTTATTCATGTGTCGTCTTTGAGTGTAGGTTCGTCATGAATGCACTTTTTCTAAATTAGTTTGGTGCAATAGAAATAGTTTAGATTCCTCTTTCTCTTCAAAATCTTCATTTTGATTTTCCTTTATGTCCTGTCTCCAATATATGAAAGTGACCTGAAATCTGCACCAGCGCTTATATCATCATAGTTCGATAAAATTGATGGTGAGATTACACTCTGGAGTATTTGAGTTTATTTCGGAATTTTTCTAAGATGAAGCAGAATATGTAAAATGCTCAAAAAATTAGATTGGTTCGAAGCAGTGAAGTTTAGTTTGGTATTACTATGTGGTTTTGTTAGATGTGGATTGTGGATTCATATGGTTATTTGTTTTTTCATTAACTTATATACGTATAAGCCACAGGTCAAATGGGCACTAGTTAAGGTGAAGGTTACTAGAATCTTCAATTGCTGCTGGTGTTGATTAGCTTCATTTTGTGGGAATGTTTGTTTGATTTTTGGAGTTTAAGAATCGAATAAACTTTGAATTTTTTGATTGTTTGTTGAATGAATGTCATTGTGTAGGTAGGAGGTAAACAGGTCTGTATGCCAATTCACTTCATTATATCTTTTTGCATTCCATACAAACTTTGATTAGGTGATGTCATTCTGTGTTAATTCGATAGGTATATGAAGATATGGGGATATAGGAGAAAATATTTGAGGAGAAAGACACTAAATTGATAGAACTTTGCTTCCAATCACAGTGACTAAAATGAATTCCGGGATTTGTCTTTCACTAAAGTGAACAGGCTTGGATTGCAGGTGTTTAGATTGATCAATCTAGCAATCTAGTTTAGAATTGACGAAGTTGAATAGCTCAAGTGGTTAGAACCCCACTACCTGATGCTGTAAGGTGGGTTCAAATCACCATTTCACTAATAAAAATAAAAGAATTGATGGATTTTAGGCCTTAGAATAGTTAACTGTTCAAAAAGCTTTCAGTTGGCCTTGAATTGACGAAAGTCACGAAACATTGATGAACTATTAGTGTTTCATTATTTAGCTCTTTAATATGCAATTTGTCTCTGTATAGGTTTTTGTTATTAAAATCTCAAATGCTTCTAAATGGGTTTTGATTTTCAAATATTTAATGGCCTCTCTAAGGTGGTCCATATTTTCCTGTTTTTCAATTTAACCATCCACCCTTTTGCCCTCACTCTCATATATGGTCTTGATAAGACTATCACGTCGTTTGGTAGATTGATTGCACAGGTTTTTAACTGCTTCCTATCATTCTTTACCCGCTGAAAATTCATTTCCTATATTTGGGCTTTGTGTTTCACGAAATAAAAAATGTTTCCTCTTGCTCAATGGTATCTGAAAGTGGGGCCTCAAAATTACATCAATTCAATAAGTGTATGCTTGTTTTTCCTTACCCATTCCTTGTCTCTTTTTATTTCTTCATGTTATATTGTGGTTATATTCGTAGTTGGGTTATTGGATTTTCTTGGAAGTGTTTTGCTTATTACCTATGCCGTGAGGTCATGATTTTGATGAATGTACGTAGATTTGGTAAAATAAGCGTGTGGGGCTAAAAGAGCTGTTGTGTGTTGATTAAATAGAAAATCTCTCAAATTTTATCAGAATCCAATTGTAGGGTGCTTTTTTTTTTTTTTATTTATTTACTTATCAGTTTTGTTCTTTTAGCATTTGTTTAAATTTTTGTAGTAATGTTCTTTTTTTATGATCAAGTGAGTAGTGGTTTAATGAAGATATTGGATGATTATATTTTTTCGTTGTTACTCGTGAAAATGGGGTGATTGCATTAGGAGTTCAACTACTAGAGCACATTCATCATTCTTGTCTGTTATAATAAGCAATCCATTAAGAGAGAATTGCCAAAAAAGAAAAATAATGTCCTTAATTTCTAATTTGGACAAAAATTAGTGTTTTGTGGTTTGTTTGCTTACATACAAAAGGATAAGATTAAACAAGTTAAACAGAGACAGGAACCTGCTTATCATTGTGAAGACATATAGAAGAATTATCAATCAATAATGTCTTGTCCAAAGCAACAGTCCCTTTTGAAGTGTCAGCCTTATCCTCGTAATATAAGAGCTCTTTTGTCTCGGGATCAATTGCCATAAACAGTTCCGCGGTTCCAAGGCGTGATTGATGAGTTATTGGAGATGTCTTTGACTGTTTAATTACCATAATCATTACAGCGTTGCTATCCTTTTTCCTTCTCTCTTTGTGTTCTTTAAGAACCTGTGTTAGTGACATGTTGCTCACGGTGTCTCCGCTAACAAGAATGAAGTCTCCGTGTATCTTCAAAGAGAACGAAACATAGTCAACTTTGTTAATTTTGAACTCAAAGACAGCAGTAAGACTATATATCTAAAAACACCATCTGGCGATTAGGACAAAAATACGAGATAAGTGCATATCCACCTCGTGTACCGAACCAGGATACTAAACCAAAGTTGCATTTGGATGAAAGGATTTGATTTGAGGAAAATATTTCCAATGACTCAAAATTAGAGGATTCAAAATCCATGACAATCGTAACATATAATTTAATGGGTTCAAAAACCATAACATGGTAGAGGGCTTTATTATAGAATTCATATCTCCAATCCATCAACCGAAATTGAGTCAAACGAAGATGATGCAATCACACATTTCTTTCTATGTAGTGATGGCATACAACTTTATCCTTCATAGTTAGTTACCTCTCTAACTTAACGAGCTAAAGATAGGCATGCATACAGATATAATGTGAATCTGTTTTAATTTTTCTGACACTTAAAAAGAATTCCATATAAAAAGGATCTTATATTCAAATTTCCCAGTATTGCCAGAATATTATTAACAGTGGCAATGGATTGTTTCCCCACCAGAAACCAAACAATTCAGGAAAAAGACAACCGCACAAGATTGCTAATAGTTCTTCTTCACTATGATGTACCAACTATGGCCAAGTAATCAATGTTGAACAGAATGTCACAATCACAGGGTTAAATGCCCAATGACTCAAAGCTCACACCTTACTTCATGCCATCATGTCCAATATGAATTATAAAATCAGAACTAGAAAATGCATTAAGATTTTAAGAAATGATAAAGGATTTGCTGAGTACTAACAAGCATATTATTTTTAAACAAGTCAAAACTAGCCAAGTTTGCTTCTGTTTTTTAAGAAAATTATTTTACCATATTCTTCAATTTTTGCTTAACAGCATAAAGGTAATATTACCTTGTGACGTAGTTTCCTCTGTTATTAAATGGAGATGGTAAACGGAAAGCATGAGTCTTAAAAAGCAACCAAAACTTATAAGAAGAAACAGTACATGTATGGGTGCCTGCAAGTGAGTGGTAATAATTGGAAATTCAAACTAAAGCATTGCAGTAAAGAAGAATTAACTAAATCACAGTCGAGAAGAATATGAAAATGTTGAAGACATATCATCTATGTAATCAAAAGATGCCCTTTTCACCTTCTGCTAATTAGCAAGTATGAAAACCTCTCAATTAAAATAGAAGCATGATTGATAGATATTATATGAAAGCATTTTCTCATGTTTCACCACTCTTAAATTATAACACAATATTTCCTAAAGAAAGTTTTTGCATCAACTCCTAAACCTACACAGAGACTAGCTTTCCCATTTAATAACAAGGTAAAATCAAAATGGAGAGACCGACCTTCTCCTGTTTCCAATTTGGGAGAAGTTCATCCAATGCTCGAGTCTCAAAAACATTTCGTATAATAAACAATAGTATAACATACCATGACTAAGAAGCTTGCGATGAGTGAGAGGAGAGAGAACCTTATTTTGGGCGGTGGTTGAGCTCCCGAGCTAGGATAAAAATGTATTTAATGGACTAAACCAAAATCAGAAGGCAAGAATCCAAAGGTCGAATTCAAAAATTATGGCAAACATTAAAACAAAGATACCCATAGACCATATATGATATAACTACGGCGATTAATGACACTTGAAAGAAAATGCATACCTCATATAATTTGGTGGCACTACATTACAAAATTATAAATCAAATTAAATTTCTAATTAATCAAACAAGACAGAAGTGGGATTAAAATTTTGGGGAACCTTGTGGCCAAAAGAGAAGCCGAACTTTATACAAAAAAGCACATCGCACATTTCACCAACCTCAATTATTTGAATTTAAATCAATTCGCCACACCATAGGTAATACACACACAAACACGATGATGAATTATCAATTCGCCACACCATAGGTAATACACACATCTTAAACTTACCTGCAGCTTATAGAGCAACTAAGGCATTCGAACAATACGGCGGCGGAGCTAGAGCCTTTGAAACAAGAAGACGATGGCGGCTAGGGCACGAAGGAGGCGGCGGCGCTAGGGCACGAAGGAGGCGGAGGTAGCGGCGCTAGGGTACGAACGGGCGATGACGGCGTTAGGACAGCGATCCATGGCGAATTTCTTCAGCGAGAAAGATCGGCAGCGAATTGATGGCGATGGAGAAGGTCGATGACGCTGGGTTCGCGCAATGATTTTGAATTGAATTGGAAAATGATTTTTTCTTAAACTGAATTGGAGAAGGCGGATTAGCGTACGTATTTGTTACTATTATATTTTAAAACTGTTATTTGAATTCTTTTAAGTTTTATCAAAATATAGTGATATAATGATTTTTTAAGTGTAATAAAAGTGGTAATTTAATTTAATAAATGTGTTCATTTAAATAGTTAAATATATTATTAATTTTTTTAAATATATTAAAAGAGTTGATTAAATTTAGTAAAAGTGTTATTGAAATAGTTTAAAGTATTATATGATTTTTTAAAGTATATTAAAATTGTTAATTTTATTTAATAAATGTATTATTAAGTGTATTAAAAGTGTTGATTAGATTTAATAAAGGTATTATTGAAATAGTTAAAAGTGTTATTTGATTTTTATGTATTAAAAGTGTTCATTTAATTTAATAAAGGTATTATTCAAGTATTTAAAATTGCTATATGATTTTTTATCTGCATTCAAATGTTGAATATATAAGGGTATTATTCAAATAGTTAAAAGTGATATTTGATTTTTTTTTTTAAATGTATTAAAAGTGTTTATTTAATTTGATCAAAGTGTTATTCAAATAGTTATGAAAATTCATAGTCTACTTTAAGTACACCTGTGAAAGTGAAGTATTGAATTGTTGCATGAGAGATAACTTGAGCATGAGGAGATGATATTCCTACCAACATTTTGTGATGTTAATTATGGCTTTTATAGGTGAAAAGAAATGGAGGAAATTAATGTGGTCGTGATTCGAAATAATCTTGTCATAAGAGGGGAGTTGCCCGATAAATATAGGATTGAGTTTGGGGACGAAGAGGAAAAGGCAATTGAGATCTATAGCCATGGAGCCAAAAATTCGGAGGACTAGATATTGGGATGAAGAAGGGATGCAAGGAATGGGTGTTGACGAAGATGTGAGACAGCTCTTTCAGCGAGTCGGGGTGTGGAATTTCTTTGAGAGAAGGCATCCCACTTATAAGAAGTTTACATTGGAGTTCTTGTCTACTCTCTCGGTGCAAAGAGACCAAGGAAACTTATACCCCAAGAGCATCAAGTACAGGCTCAACAACACCGACTACGGACTCACCACTCATCGGTTGAATGAGGTCTTTGGTACTCCGAGGGGAAGGAACGGGACACTCTTTAGTATTCGAGCCTCATACGAGCCGAAAGCGATTTTCGCGAGGACCTCACAGCCACCGAGGCAATCGTGATGGAGCCCTACAACCCTAGCATTGCCAAGCCTACGTGCCTCCGGAACCCTACCATGTGATACATTGACAAGATTACGAGTCACTCATTGTTGGCTCGTTCGGAGAAGTCGTGTGACAAAGAAAGAGTTGTACATCATGTGGTGTGTAATAACCCAAAACCAATTATAGGATTTTATATTTAAATCACTAAGTTTAGTGATCATTTTATTCTTTTCCATTTTTATATGTGGTTTTCTTAATTTTTATCCAAGCGATGAACGGTTTTTCGACCCAAAATCTACCGATACTTTTCAAACTCACATCCGTAATCCGGATTTGTTTAATAATGATTAATTACCAATAGTCCTTTAAAGGTGAGAAACACTCAAGAAAACCCTAAGAAAAATGTTTGTTCTCCGTCGCGCGTTTTAATAAATTTTCGGAGCTGAAACTCGAACCGAAAATACCAAAAATTCAACGTCGAGATCACAATACTATTTTAAAGAGTGGGCTGCCAAAAGGACAGCCCAAAACCCCCAAAACAGCCGGCCATGTGAGGCAAGTAGGAGTAGTGAGCCTAGCATGTGCCTATTAACCCAAATATCTTCCAAAAATCCTAGAATAGGTGTACCCCCTAAGCCTATTTTTCCTTATTTTCCTCCCCACCACCCAAATAAGCCGTCCCTCTCCCCCTTCTCCTCTATATATAGAATTTGCTGCCCTTTGGGGCTCTCAAGAAAAGGAGGAAAAATCTCCAAGGGTAAGTCCCTAAACCCCCTCTTAAGTCTTATATTTCCACTTAGCTTAGGAATTCAGGAAAAATATGGTATGAGGCCCTAAGAACTCCTTTTTACATGATATGATCTTATATGGAGTGCTTGGGTTGGAATTTTGGTGTTTGGAGTCAAAATGGTGAAGTTATACTTGAAACATGAAGCTGCCAAAACCATGCCCTAACCACTGACCCGTTTTTGTAAAATTTATTCGGACACTTTCCACCCGTTTAAAAATCATGAAAAGTATTCCTAGATGTAGTATTTGAAGTGCATAATAAAATACTAAATTTTCGTGGTCATTGAAGCTTTGTAGACTGAGAATAAAATCGTGAAAGATTATGTGTCGGAAGTAATCCGAAACTGGGAGCAGTGACTCATTTCTTTTATTTCTCCCCTTTCTGATAGTTATAAAATTCTAGGAATATTCTGGGATGTTCCACTTTATGTTTTGTAAATCATAGTCAAAAACCATAATTTTTCGTTTAGTACTTCATGTGATAAAATTCGTTTTCTGAGTACCTGGTCGACGTTCGACGCATAGGGTTATTCTGTGTTGCACGAATTTATTTTTCCAGTTAGACTATTGTATAAATCATGGAAAAATTCATGGATGTCCTACAACCAGTTTATAACAAGTTTCTTAAATTTGGTGATTTTTAAACAAGTATCCAATAAGTTATGAATTTTCTCGTAAGACATGTCCAATAACCAAGCCAAAGCGATAGATTAAATGTTCACGATTTTTCTGGACAGAATCCGTAGGTCAAATGGCTTGGGTCCCTGAATGAAAGTTGTTCATACTTGAGTGCTTCATCACATGTTTTAATTTCATAATTTTTGGATGTTTCTGCAGAGAGTTAAGGTCACTGTTTTTGACGAAACAAAAATTTAGAGTCCTTATTACAAAATCTGCTATAGTTTCGTAACTCAAATGAACTCGGACCCTTAATAAACTTTGTTCTACACTGAAATATATACAACATACTAAAATTTCATAATTTTCCAACGAGTCTAAGTATTTTATTTTATTTTATTTATGCATGTATAGGTATCGTTTCTTCATTTGACTAGTACTTGATAAATTAAATGGCCAAAACTTTTAATAAAGTGCATGTTTGAATATCGAATGTTATACATGATACTTTATGAATACATATACTTGAGTGTCTTACATATTTTTCTTAAAAATGAACGAAACCGAATGTTCCAAATTTGTGACCCACAAACCGTAGTACACCAACAAAGCCGATTGGACATAGGATTAAACGCATAGAAGCTTTTGATAAAATAAAGTACCTCTTCTTCATCAATGCCTAGTTTTTAGAAGACACAATAAGATCAAGAACCTAAGTTTCCAATGGACAAAAGATCTATCGAACTAAACATACGGATTGTGCTAGGTAGAGTACAGTAGGAACCGAGACCGAGACTTTTGTACGAGAGGCCTAAGCAATCAAGAAGTTAAACTTTCTCTTAAAAGTTCTCCAGGTGGGTGACACTATCTGTATAGCCGATTAATGTTATATAGTGTTGTCGATTTTCTGAATCAAACAAAAACAATTTTCTCGAAAGACGCGAACAACTCGAAGCATGCGAATGCACAACTCCTAACTATAAGAATATACGAGAACAAGTTTCTTTTACTTTGATTATTTATTTTTACATGTTACATACGAGAGTTAGTATCTCTATTGATCTCGTAGAGGCGAAGCCCTATATAAACGGTAGAAATAAGGTTGGAAGAGGGTTTGGATTGTGTGCGTAAATGCCACTAGTGCCACCTCACGGGAGCAATAAGGATGGTAGAGGGTTTGGATTGTGTGCGTAAATGCCACTAGTGCCACCTCATTTGGGACAGAGAATTACGGGTCTCGGACGTATTAACGTGTCATTCCACAATGTGATTACGGGGATCGGACGCACTAGCGTGCCATCTCAAATGTGCTATATATATATATATATATATATATATATATATATATACTAAGCGTCAGTAAAGAAAGATAAATCCCTTAATCAAGTAGAAGGATGAAAATCTTATAAGCTGAAGATTACCTTGTACAAATGGGATAAATGACGCAACGCATAACTAAAGATAAGAGAAGAATAAAAGATTCAATTATTTCGAAGTTTTTCTGTCAATATGTAATGACATACGGAGTTACCCACTGAGATTCCTATCTCACTCTCCCAAACTTAATATTTTCGGGTTGCGAGAATGAGGCAGGAGAGCTGCGATGAAACGACCGCTTCCCACTCTCTCTTAATTAATAAATAAATCGTCTTAGTAACTTTTCAACCTTTTGTAATGGATACTTTATTAATTCTATATTATTATCTCCCCCGGGAGTTGTACTCTTGAGATGGTTTGATCAAAGTAGATACTTGATCTTTTATTTTAAAAGAGTTTCTCTTCACCAAGTAAAGTGTTTGTAAATTTTTCCGCTGCAACTTAATCGTTTGTCATTCAAAGGAATTTTAAGCTCGCTTTTATGTTTCACTAAGTGACGACTCGGGTTTAGGACGTCAAACCCCGAAGGTCGACTTTCTGAATTCCGGGCGTTACGGGTGGTATCGAGCCTATGTTAAAATCTTCGGACCAAAATAATTATTTACCTTTAATTTCAAAATTTTACTTAGGAAATATATAAATTTCAATCCTTAAAATTTTGAACCTTAGAAAATGTTACTTGTGGGAGGTTGTCTGACATGCAAACCGGGAACAAGCCTCAAGGTATGCGACGTTTTGCAAAAGATTGAATAATAAAACCCTTACAAATGAATAACCAAGAAGGAACATGAAATCTCAAACAATTAACTACGAGAAAGAAATGTTCTAAAGGAAAAATACGCTGCCTTGATCGACTTTACTTGCGCATGAACGTGAAATCTACATGTTTACTTGCTTTCTTATATTTTGGTTTTATCTTTTCATGTGAGCACTTGTTATTTTCTCTTTATACATTACCACTATTTTCTTCTTTCTAGTTTTTTACCATAAACCATTCGAATCCCTTTTGTTCAGCAAGCCGGACCTTTTATAGCAGCCTCGTATCCCTCGTGTAGTTGACTTTGCCATATATATCTAATGTCTATTTTAGTTAAATTATTTTGTTTTAAAGCCTCGCATCTTTAAATTTTCGTTGGAGCCTCTATGTCTCTCCATTTAAACTTTGAGAACTTGTCTTTCTCATGTCAATTATATATGTATGTTCGTCTCACATAGTTTTGTGAGATATTCTATCCTATCCGTTATATTTTTATCTTAATATGTACAATATGTGTTATTACCTCTCTAACATGCATCGTCGAGCTCAACAACCGTCTTTCTTTGTGACCGGCCGGTATGTTTCGGTTTTACCGTGTGCTCCCATGCATGATTGACTTAGTACCGTGTTGTTAAACTTGAGATTCTCTTGCTTTGAATTTGAATCATACGTATGTATTGTAATATATTTTATTCTTTTCTTTTCGGACCTACCCTAGATTTCGATATAATCCTAGAAATAGATTGGTTAAGAAAGAATAAGTTTGTCATAAGATGTTCGAAAGGGAGATAGACTTTGAAATAATGAGTGGCCAGCGTTTCACCTTCAATGAGACGAAAGCGAACCGGAGTAAGGATGATCTCTGTAATAAAAGGCTGTGAAGCTACTACGCAGAGAGACAAACCAGGATACTTAGTCAGCATATCAACAACGACTAAGGATACGAACTCGCTGCCGAAGTGCGAATCGTAAGAGAATACCACTGACGTTTTCCCGAAGAGTTATCTGGATTACCACCGGATCGCCAAGTAGAATTTACCATCGACTTAACACCCGGTGCTACACTCCGTGTCAAAGTCACCATATAGAATGGCACCTAAGGAATTGCAGGGAGCTAAAGGAGCAACTGCAAGAATTAGTGGATTAAAAGTACATCCGCCCAAGCGTGTCACCTTGGGGAGCGCTTGTACTTTTTGTGAAGAAGAAGGATGGGTCACTCGAGAATGTGTATCGATTATAGAGGGTTAAACCAATTAACCATCAAGAACAAATATTCTCTCCCAAGAATTGAGGACTTGTTCGACCAATTTGAAACACGCGATAGTGTTCTCAAAAATCGATCTAAGGTCGGGCTATCACCAACTGAAAGTTAAAGAGAGTGATATCCTAAAGACAACTTTCGTGACAAGGTGTGGACATTATGAGTTTATTGTCATGCCTTTTGGAGTGACGAATGCCCCGATCTTCATGGATTTGATGAATCGAGTATTCCATCAATACTTGGACACGTTTGTCATTGTTTTCATCGACGACATCTTGGTGTACTCGAATGATGAAAAGCAACACGAAGAAACCTCGGGATCTGTATTGGAGACACTAAGACGTGAGAAATCAGTACGCTAAGTTCAGCAAGTGCGAATTCTGGATTGATCGAGTCATGTTTCTAGGTCATATAATCTCGGCAAAGGGGATTGAGATGGATCCGGCAAAGTTGGAGGCCATAATGGACTGGAAGACTCCAACTAATGTCAACAAAATACGGAGTTTCCTAGGCTTGGCGAGGATACTACCGGAGATTTATCCAGGATTTCTCACGCATTGCAAAGCCTTTGACACATTTAACAAAGAAGAGTGAAAAGTTTGTCCGGACGCCTACCTGTGAGGAAAGCTTTCAGAGGCGAAGAAGAAATTAACTTCCTCGCCGGTGTTGACCATTCCCGACGGATCCGAGGGATTTGTCATCTACATAGATGCGTCCTTATCAAGGTTGGGATGTGTCCTTATGCAAAATAGAAAGGTCATTGCATATGCATCCCGCCAACTAAAGACTCACGAGCAAAACTATCCCACACATGACTTAGAATTAGCAGCCGTGGTTCACGCGCTAAAGATATGGAGACACTACCTGTATGGTAGTAAGTGCGAGATTTATACAGACCACAAGAGCACTGAAATACTTCTTTACGCAAAAGGAACTAAATATGCGTCAAAGAAGGTGGCTCGAAGCGGTAAAAGATTACGATTGCACTATCCATTACCATCCCGGAAAGCGAGCGTTGTGGCCGATGCACCGAGTAGAAAAGAAAGTGCGACGCTCAGCGCCATGCCAACCGAACAAGAGTCGCTGATCGAGAGATTTTCCCGAATGAAGTTAGAATTCTCTAATCAGCATTGCGCAAGGGAGATGATTTTCGCTCACCGTGCAACCGACCTTAAGAGAAAGAATTAAAGAGGCGCAGAAGAGTGATAAATTCCTCGAAGGAATGAAAGAACGGGCACAAAAGGGACTATTCAGGGGTTTCATCGTAAGTCCCGATGGAACCACGATGTTTGGAAATAGAATCGTGTGCCAAGAAAGGAGCAATTGGCGAATGAGATCATGAGAGAAGCCCACGACACACCATACACCGTCACCTGGAGAGAGGCGAAGATGTACCGGGAGCTACGGGAAAATTTTTGGTGGAGAGCCATGAAGAGGTCAATAGCTCATTTCGTGAGGAAATGTCGACTGTCGGCCAGATTAAAGCAGACCACCAACGACCATCGAGATTGCTTGAACCCATTAGAAATACCGGAATGGAAATGGGAGAATATCGCCATGGATTTTGTCACTTGGTTTTCCCAAGACGGTGAAAAATCATGATGCGATATGGGTCGTAGAGGATGGACTCACTAAATCGGCTCATTTCATTCCCATCCGTATGACCTATTCAATGGATAAGCTTGCTCAATTGTACGTAGTTGAAGTAGTCGAGGCTGCATGGTGTGCTAGTCTCGATCGTTTGAGATAGAGACCCTCGTTTCACCTCAACCTTTTGGGGAAGTTTGCAACAAGCCTTAGGGACGAAGCTAAATTTCAACATCTGCGTATCATCCTAAGACGGATGGTCAATCGGAAAGGACAATTCAAACCTTGGAGGACATGTTGAGAGCTTGTGCTCTAGATTTCGAAGGAAGTTGGGAAGCTAACCTTCCTTTGGTGGAATTTGCTTATAATAACAGCTACCAATCAACAATACAGATGGCGCCATACGAAGCACTTTATGGAAAAAAAGTGTAGATCGCCTATTTGTTGGGACGAAGTTGGAGTCGGGAAAATCTTAGGACCCGAACTAGTGGAGAAATCGGTGGAGACCATTTCATGGATCGGGAAAAGATCTGGATAGCATAAGACCGTCGAAGTCATATGCCGATGTACGGAGAAAGGATTTGCACTTTGAAGTCGGGGACAAGGTATTCTTAAGAGTTGTGCCAATGAAGGGGTTAGTTCGTTTTGGAAAGAGAGGTAAGTTGAAACCTCGCTTCATAGGACCTTTTGACAATTTAGACAAGGTCGGAAACGTAGCTTACCGAGTGGCTCTGCCACTAGAATTGTTCCAAGTACAATGTGTTCCACGTATCCACATTTAGGAAGTACTTGTGTGACCCAGGACCATGTAGTCGATTTTAAGAATCGAGCCTAAGTCGCAGCCTAACTTACGAAGAAGTACCTGTGGCTATCTTGGAAAGAAAGGTTCATACCCTAAGAAGGGAAGTTCCTTTAGTACTAGTTCAATGGAGCAGACATGGGAAGGAAGGAGCTACTTGGGACAGAGAAGATGAAATCCTAGCTAAGTACTGCAAGTGTCTTCAATCCAAGTAAGTAAATTTCGAGGACGAAATTTCTCTTAAGGGGAGTGTAGGATGTAATAACCCAAAACCAATTATAGGATTTTATATTTAAATCACTAAGTTTAGTGATCATTTTATTCTTTTCCATTTTTTTATATGTGATTTTCTTAATTTTTATCCAACCGATTTAACGGTTTTTCGATCCAAAAAGATACCGATACTTTTCAAACTCACATCCGTAATCCGATTTGTTTAATAATGATTAATTACCAATAGTCCTTTAAAGGTGAGAAACACTCAAGAAAACCCTAAGAAAAATGTTTGTTCTCCGTCGCGCGTTTTAATAAATTTTTGGAGCTGAAACTCGAACCGAAAATACAGAAAATTCAACGTCAAGATCACAATACTGTATTAAAGAGTGGGCTGCCAAAAGGACAGCCCAAAACCCCCAAAACAGCCAGCCATGTGAGGCAAGTAGGAGTAGTGAGCCTAGCATGTGCCTATTAACCCAAATATCTTCAAAAATCCTAGAATACGTGTACCCCCTAAGCCTATTTTTCTTTATTTTCCTCCCCACCACCCAAATCAGCCGTCCCTCTCCCCCTTCTCCTCTATAAATAGAATTTTCTACCCTTTTCATCTTCCACACAACAAAAGCTTTGGGGCTCTCAAGAAAAGGAGGAAAAATCTCCAAGGGTAAGTCCCTAAACCCCCTCTTAAGTCTTATGTTTCCTCTTAGCTTAGGAATTCAGGAAAAATATGGTATGAGGCCCTAAGAACTCCTTTTTACATGTTATGATCATATATCGAGTGCTTGAGTTGGAATTTTGGTGTTTGGAGTCAAAATGGTGAAGTTATACTTGAAACATGAAGCTGCCAAAACCATGCCCTAACCACTGACCCGTTTTTGTAATATTTATTCAGACACTTTCCACCCGTTTAAAAATCATGAAAAAATTCCAAGATGTATTATTGGAAATGTAGAATAACATACTAAATTTTCGTGGTCATTGAAGCTTTGTAGACTGAGAATAAAATCGTGAAAGATTATGTGTCGGAAGTAATCCGAAACTGGGAGCAGTGACTCATTTCTTTTATTTCTCCCCTTTCTGATAGATATAAAATTCTAGGAAAACTCTGGGATGTTCCCCTTGATGTGTTGTAAATCATAGTCAAATATCATAATATTTCGTTTAGTACTTCATGAGATAAAATTCGTTTTCTGAGTACCTGGTCGACGTTCGACGCATAGGGTTATTCTGTGTTGCACGAATTTATTTTTCCAGTTAGACTATTGTATAAATCATGGAAATATTCATGGATTTCCTACAACCAGTTTATAACAAGTTTCTTAAATTTGATGATTTTTAAACAAGTATCCAATAAGTTATGAATTTGCTCGTAAGACATGTCCAGTAACCAAGCCAAACGATAGATTAAATGTTCACGATTTTTCTGGACAGAATCCGTAGGTCAAATGGCTTGGGTCCCTGAATGAAAGTTGTTCATACTTGAGTGATGCATGACATGTTTTAATTTCATAATTTTCGGATGTTTCTGCAGAGAGTTATGGATTTTATAAGTTAAGGTCACTGTTTTTGCCGAAACAGAAATTTAGAGTCCTTATTACAAAATCTGCTATAGTTTCGTAACTTAAATGAACTCGGACCCTTAATAAACTTTGTTCTACACTGAAAGATATACAACATAATAAAATTTCATAATTTTCAAACGAGCCTAAGTATTTTATTTTATTTATGCATGTATAGGTATTGTTTCTTCATTTGACTAGTACTTGATAAATTAAATGGCCAAAACTTTTAATAAAGTGCATGGTTGAATATCGAATGTTATACATGATACTTTATGAATATATATACTTGAGTTTCTTATATGTTTTTCTTAAAAAAACGGAACCGAAAGTACCAAATTCGTGACCCACAAACCGTAGTACACCAACAAAGCCGATTGGACATAGGATTAAACGCATAGAAGCTTTTGATAATATAAAGTACCTCTTCTTCATCAAAGCCTAGTTTTTAAAAGGCACAATAAGATCAAGAACCTAAGTTTCCAATGGACAAAAGATCTGTCGAACTAAACATACGGATTGTGCTAGGTAGAGTACAGTAGGAACCGAGAGGCGAGACTTTTGTACGAGAGGCCTAAGAAATCAAGAAGTTAAACTTTCTCTTAAAAGTTCTCCAGGTGGGTGACACTATCTCGTATAGCCGATTAATGTTATATGGTATTGTCGGTTTTCTGAATCAAACAAAAACAATTTTCTCGAAAGAGGCGAACAACTCAAAAGCATGCAAATGCACAACTCCTAACTATAAGAATATACGAGAACAAGTTTCTTTTACTTTGATTATTTGTTTTTACATGTTACATACAAGAGTTAGTATCTCTATTGATCTATTGATCTGCAGAGGGCGAAGCCCTATATAAATGGGAGAAATAAGGTTGGAAGAGGGTTTTGATTGTGTGCGAAATGCCACTAGTGCCACCTCATTTAGGACGGAGAATTACGGGTCTCGGACGTATTAACGCGCCATTCCACAATGTGATTACGGGATCGGACGCACTAGCGTGCCATCTCAAATGTGCTATATATATATATATATATATATATATATATATATATATATATATATATATATATATATATATATATATACTGCTTCATAAAGAAGATAAATCCCTTAATCAAGTTGAAGGATGAAAATCTTATCACCTTTGAAGATTACCTTGTACAAATGGGCTAAATGCCGCAACGCATAACTAAAGATAAGAGAAGAATAAAAGATTCAATTATTTCGGATTTTTCTTGTCAACTGCGTAATGACATACAGTTACCACCGAGATTCCTATCTCACTCTCCCAAACTTAATATTTTCGGGTTGCGAGTGAGGCCCGGGAGCTGCGGTAGACGACCGCTTCCCACTCTCTTAATTAATAAATAAATCGTCTTAGTAACTTTTCAACCTTTTGTAACGGATACTTTACTAATTCTATGTTATTATCTCCCCACAGGAGTTGTACTCTTGCCAGATAGTTTGATCAAAGTAGATCTTGATCTTTTATTTTAAAAGAGTTTCTCTTCACCAAGTAAAGTGTTTGAGAAATTTTTCCGCTGCAACTTAATCGTTTGTCATTCAAAGAAATTTTCTGGCTCGGTTTTATGTTTCACTAAGTGACGACTCGGGTTTAGGACGTCGGACCTCGAAGGTTGACTTTACTGAATTTTGGGGCGTTACATGGTGCCTATTGGATAGAGCACGGTTCGGCGTGGCCGCCACATTCATCATTCGGTGTGAACGCCTCCGGTATCATAGAGTGCAAAGAGTGGTGATAGGAGGGCTCATCACCTGATTGTCCTTCATCACGGGATTGATGTCGGTAGGTGGGAGCCGGTACCTATAGGAAGTGACATTGACTTGAACATGAGGGCTCTACAAAGGATGAGAGTGGTTGAATGGATTGGAGGAACTTGGTGCTTGAAGCAAAACGGTGGGTCCTACTTTTCCCTGCCAAACCATGAGGCCACAAGCGTATTCGGAGGAAGACGGAACCTAAATTTGAGTGGACACCTGCTCATGCTGCGATTGTACGGGGAGTTTGTGAGAGAAAATAGAAGAGCGGTGAGAGAGCGGGGATGGTTGAACCACGGGGAGAGGATGTGCCCGATGAGATGGAAGAGGATGCCCCTAGAGCTCGGGAGGAAGGAGTAGGAGGAGCTCAACGGGGAGTTTGCTTTGTGGAAGAAGAGCAAGGAGGAGTACCGGGTCCGATGTGGCACCTCACCTAATGAGAGTGGAATAGGCTCGTGACACAAGTGGATAACTTGAATGTCCGATTTGATGGGTTTGAGGAGCGTGTGTTCGGTGTTCTTGACCGAATCGATCAATATCACATAAGACAGGGCACTACCCACCACCACCACCTCCGGAGGAGTGAGCTTTGAAGGTTACACGTTTCTACCATTGAGTGTTGAAGTTGTTATATGCTTTACTTTTAAAGTAGTGGGGGTAGATTCGTGCTTTGTATTATCTTATTTTGTACCTATGAATTTTAACTTGATTTGTTGTTTTGAACATGGATGTTGTGGAATTCTTTCCTTGGACTCTTACTTAGTTTGAGATGTTCACGTGTGTTAAACATGTTGCTTGATGGTTTTGATATTGAGAGTTGTGGCTAGTCGTGGTAGGAAGTCTTTTGAATGGTCTTTGATCACATTGGTAGCTAGAGAGATTTGAGCTTTTAAGCTGGGTCATTTTACAGTATTGTTAATTACGAGGGGATCACTCATTGTGAAAAATTCTAGAACTTGCCTAGAGTCTTGCTTGAGACGACCTTTGTGTGCTACATTGGAATATGATTTAGGCCATTTTTCGTATTGCAAGTCACTTGGCCAAATGAATCCTACCTTGAGATGCATTTCCGTAGTTAGCCCCTTTGAGCCAATTCTACCATTTCTTTGACAACTACAAAATGTAACCACAAACCCTACATGTCTTTGAGCTTTATATTGTCCCTATTCGATTTGTGAGCTTCAAAGAGGGTATGTGGTGTGGAGAGAAAAGAAAAGAATAAGTTTGGATCAATAGCAACTTGTGGATAAAAAAAAATAGACCCATGAGGGGTACGAAAAATGAAGAAAATAATTGCCTTGTGAGAAAAAGAAAAGAGAAAATAGAGAAAAATGAAAACAAGGAAAATTGATGTAAAAGTGTTTGAAAGATAATGTGGAAGGAAAAGAAATCAAAGGGTAAAGAAGTGAAGAAAAGAAAAAGAGTAATTTTGAAAGGAGAATGTTTGATTGTATAAACTCTTGATGCTCACAAGTCGAGTTAGTCACTTTGCCCAAAAATCATTCCACCTTGTCCAAAAAGCCAACGTTACATCCATTGTAAGTCCTATTGATTCTTTTGTTGCACACTTTGTAGTTGTGGAGAGAGAGTAGATGCTAGGCAAGCATATGGTGATTATTTTGCATGAGTTGATTAATGAGTGTTACATAACCTTATTTTCACTTTGAGTGTTGAGAGAAACACTTCCCCTTGTTAGAAGGTGAATTGAACACTTGTAAATTGCACTACTTGCCACGACATGTCTCACTCTCATGTTGGAACCTATTGAGCTTAAGTGTTGAATCACATGTTGAGTCACTCGATTAAGTATGGATGATTAGGAATGAGTTTCATAGCCTCTCTCCCTCTGTCCTATTTTCTTTCGTTGCTCGGAGATGAGCAACACTTTAAGTTTGGGGGTGATTTGTGTGTGAAATGCATGATATTTTTGTGTTTTATTGATCATTTCTATATAATTTCATGCACTAACATCCATGATTTGGACAAAGTTGAGTTTATTTGGTGGAAAAGGAAAATATGTGATTTAGTAGGTAAACAAGGCCTTTCGGAGGGTATGAAGATGCTCATGCGAAAGTCGGGACGAAAATGATCGAAAAGCACAAAGAAGACTGCTGTGTGGCTCACTAGACCGGTCTAGCGGGACGGCTAGACTCTAGTGAGATGTTTAAAGTGCTAGATGATTTGCAAAAACGCACAAATGCCGCTGATCGAGTCACCCCACTCGAGTGGTCGAGTAGGGGTGAAAAATCAGATTATTCTTTGGAAAGAAGACCTCACTCGACCCGGTCGAGTGAGGCGACTTCGGTTGAGTGAGGTGAAGGATTAGATTTGTGCTGGAAAATGACCCCGCTCGACCGGTCGAGCCGTGCCACTCGACTCGAGCGGGAATGAGGAAGAGTTACTACACGCTTATTAAAGCCGCTCGACCGGTCGAGCCACGCGACTCGAGTCGAGCGAGCTTGATTTTAAAGCTGTGTTTGGTAACTTCGATGAAAATGTAAAGAAATGAAGGAAAATTGGATTTTGGAGAGAAGGAAGCCAAATGAGACTTAAGGGTTGTTAGGGAATTTGAAGGAAACTTGGAAAGGAAGAAAAGGGGAGAGAGGCAGCAATACACGCGTACACGGGGGGCAGCCATTTTTTTACACACACTCACACACACTTAGAGGTATTGGGATTATTTCTTTCATTTCTTCATCATTTTGGGAGTAACAAAAGATGTTTTGAGCTGGGAATTTCATAGCATTTCATCTCCAAGAGACTAACCTTTCTTTTCCTTCTCTTTTATTCTAGTTTTTAGTCATTTATCTTTTGTAATAGCATAGATGATGTTTGTTGTTAGCTAAACCCACTTATTCTAGGGATTTGTGGATCTTATTTTGAAATTTATGGTTTAAATTTTGGTTTATTTGGTATTTATTGTTGATTATGATTCATGTGTTGGATTTATCATGATTGAAGAGTTTATTATTATTGGCCATGATGATTGCTCTAATTATTATTGCTTGGGTTTAAGATTGAGAAATATAAATCCATCAATTGACCTCTAATGCATGACCCATTTGATTATCACTTGAGAAAGGGATTAATTAGTGAGAAAGTTTTAGGAATCCAAGGTGTTTATTGGGTTGATCATATTAATAAGGTAGAGATACTTGTTAATATTGATTTTCCTTGGGATTGATTGGATAGAAAATTACTTTCAATTCTTGCTTAGTGATTCACTTTGCATAGCCATTCCACCAAATCCCTAAATATTTTCTTCGTATCTCCTTCTTCTCCCACGCTTCGCATACATTTTCTTCATCCTTCTTCCTCAATCGGACATGGCTGCGATATGATTCCCCTTGCCACATTAATCCACATGCTCACGGTGAAGCTTTCCTCCACTAACTATCTGATATGGCGTCGACAAGTTCTTCCCGTTTTGTCTTGCCATGACCTTCTCTTCCACGTTGGACGGCACCATCACTCCGCCATCTCCGACGGTCCTCAACGCCATCGGCAACGAGTCGCCGAACACGTAATACGCCTCCTGGAAATCGAAGGACCAGCGCGTCCTCTCTCTCTTGCAGTCCTCTCTCTCCGACGAGGCCCTCGCCGAGGTCCTTGGCTTGTGATTCGGCCCGTGATGTCTAGGTCGTATTGGAGGCGATCTACAGCCCGTCGTCGAAGTCTCGAGCCCATCATCTCCGGGATGAACTCCATCTTCTCCGGTGTGGTACGATGTTGATTATGGAATTTTCGCGTAAATTCAAACTTCTTTGTGACCCGGTTGGCCTCTATCGGGCGGCCGATTCTCGACTCCGACAAGCGGCATTGGTATCTCCGGGGTTGGGTCCTTCGTTTCGCAGCTTTGCCGACGTCCGCTTGGCCCTTTCCCCGTCGCCGACTTTCTCCGACCTGGTGCATCAAGCAAGAAATTATGAATTGCACACCTTGACCGAGCCTGACCCACCGACTCGGGCTGCTTTCTTTGCCTCAAGTCGCGGCTCCTCCAACTCCCACGATAATAGTGGTGGTCGTGGAACATCTGCTCCCTCGGCCGTGGTTCCCGTGGTCGTGGTCGTGGTCAAAGTAAGCGTCCTCCTCGTTGTCAAATTTATCGAGGGGAGCATTATGCCGATAAATGTCCAAATCGGTATGTGAAATCTTCATCTCGTCCGATGCGCATTTGGCCCAAGCTTTCAATGCACAGTGTTCTCTCAAATCTGGTCAAACTTCTGATTGGTATTTGGATACCGGAGCCTCTGCTCACATGACTACGAATTTGGTGCTCTTGATTCCTTTGAATCCTATGATGGTAATGGACGTGTGGTTATCGGTAACGGTTCTTCCCTTCATATATCTCATATTGGCTCATCTAAAATTTCGTATACTATTCACTTGTCTAATGTTACGTAGTTCCGCATCTTACGAAGAATTTGATATACATAGCAAATTGACATTTGATTATCCTGTGGATGTGTTGTTTTCTCATAACTCATTTGCTATTCGAAGCGGAACACTCGGGAAATTCTCGCAAAAGGGAAGTGCGGTGACGGACTTTATGTTTTGGAACATGGATCAAGTGCTTTTGTTGCTACCTTAAGGTCAACATTGTCTAAAGCTTCTTTTGAATTATGGCATTCCCGTTTAGGACATGTCAATTTTAGTTTAATTCGATTGTTGAATAAGAGAGGACACTTATCGATTACGTCTTTCTTTGCCAAAACCTGGCATATGTTCTTCGTGTCGATTAGCCAAAAATAAACGTTTTCATTTAATTTGAATGATAAACGGTCTTCTTGTTTTGGACTTAATACACTGTGATTTGTGGGGTCCAGCCCTGTGACTTCTAAGGATGGTTATCGTTATTATGCATTATTTATTGATGACTTTTCCCGGTTCGAGTTGGATTTATCCTTTACGTACAAAGCATCAATTTTGTGATGTCTTGATGCAATTTCATACCTTTGTGTGCAATCAATTTTCGGTATTGTTAAAGCTTTTCAAAGTGATGGGGGTACCGAGTTTACGAACCACCGTGTTCGGGACTTCTTTCGGGCCAAGGGTATTCATCATCATTTTCCGTGCCCTTACACACCCTAACAAAATGGCCGTCTTTGAGCGAAAGCATCGTCACATTACTGAGACTGGACTATCTATGTTATTTCATTCTCATACTCCCTGTTTCCCACCGGGTTGATGCCTTTTGTTCCACGGTTTATATAATTAATAGGGTGCCATCTCGCTTTGCTAGAAAATAAGTCACCTTTTGAATTGCTTTTCGGGGTTGTTCGAACTATGCTAATTTCAAAGTTTTTGGTTGCCGGGTTTATCCTTGTCTCCGGGATCTTGCTCCATACAAGTTGGCTCCTCGTAGTCATCCTTGTATTTTTAAGAGCTACTGCGGTAACTATAAGGGATTTCGGTGCTACGATCCTGAATCATCTCGCATTTTATCACGCGACATGCACAATTTGATGAGTCTGTTTTCCCTTTTTGGGCTCTACGTCTTCCACTTGTCTCCAATCTGGATATCTCCTCTTTTTTGAGCCGGTTGTTGTCTCTCCGAATCGCACCTCCTACTCCTTTGGCTTTGGATCCGTGTCGTATTTGTCCTTCCTCCGACACTGTCTCTCCAACACACTGCTCCCCCTCTGCACTTGAGCTAGCCCCGGCTCCTACTCCGGCCGCTCCCGCACAAAGTGTGGTCTCTCGTCATCCGATGCAAACTAGATCAAAATCTAGCATCTTTTGGCCTCGTTATATGGTCGATATATCTACCACGGCTCTTCTTTCGGCTCTTGTTTCCACTTGAGCCTAAAGGCTTCAAATTTGCCGCTAAGCACCCACATTGGTTGGCCAGCTATGCAAGAGGAGATCGATGCTCTTCATTCTAACCACACCTGGGATCTTGTTCCTCATCCACCCAATGTTAATCTAGTTGGCTCCAAATGGGTTTTTCGCACCAAGTTTTACGCTGATGGATCTATTGAGCGTCATAAAACTTCGTTTGGTGGCTCGAGGATTTACTCGGGCTCCTGGTCTTGACTTTTCTCATACATTTAGTCCCGTTGTTAAGGCTGCAACGGTTCGCATCATTCTAGCCTTGGCTGTTCATAATAGATTGGCCATTGCATCGGCTAGATTTTAAGAATGCCTTTCTTAATGGCTTTCTGTCCAAACTGTTTACATGGCTCAACCTCCAGGTTTTGTCGATCCAAAGTTCCAGATCATGTTTGTCGTCTTCGTAAGGCTCTTTATGGTCTCTCGGCAGGCCCCTCTCGGCATGGTTCCAACGGTTTAGCTCTTTCTTATACGGGTTGGGCTTCACTTCTTGTCGAACGGATCCTTCATTGTTTATGTTCCATCGTCGAGTCTTCTACTATTTACTTGCTTATGTACGTTGATGACATTATTATTCTGGGAATGATGTTGCTTTGTTGAAACGTTTTCTCTCCAAAGCCAATTCTGAATTTGCTATTAAGGACACGGGTCAACTCAACTACTTTTTGGGATTAGAGGTTTCTCACCTCCGTGATGGTCTGTTTCTCGGTCAAGCCAAATGCGCTCGTGACATACTTACTCGTGCGGATCTTCTCGACTCTAAGCCTATTGCCACTCATTTAGCTGCCGGTACTTCTTTGGTTAGCTCGGGGTCTTCATTCTACGATCCGTCTCTTTACCGCTCTCTAGTTAGTGCACTACAATACCTCACTATTACTCGTCCGGATCTCTCCTTTGCGGTTAATCATGTCGGCCCGGTTTTTACACAATCCTACCGTCAAACGAATTTTGCGATATGTAAAGGGCACCATTAACTATGGCCTTACGTTTCGTCGATCGTCGATCTTTCCCTTGTCGCTTATTCTAATGCCTGGGCAAGATGTGTCGAAACTCGTCGTTCCACTTACGGCTACTCCATTTTCTTGGGAGGGAATCTCGTTTCTGGAGTGCAAAGAAACAACCTCTGTGTTCCCGATCCGGTTGTGAGTCGGAATACCGTGCCCTTGCCAATCTGCTCGGGAGGTTATGCAGGTTACTCATTTGCTTCGAGAACTACAGCTTGTTTCTTCCGCCAAACCTCTCCTACTTTGTGACAATCGAAGTGCCCTCTTTTGAGCGAGAACCCGGTTGCTCATAAATGCGCCAAGCACATCGACATAGATTGTCACTTTGTTCGAGAACTTGTCTCTGCTGGTCGTTTAGCTGCTCGGTTTGTTCCTTCGGAATACCAGCTTGCGGATATGTTCACTAAGAGTCTTCCCGTTCGAGTTTTGAGTTACTTCGTTCCAACTTGTGCGTTCGTCCCCATCCGACGCTCCACTTGAGGGGGATATTAAGGAATAGAATTAATTTACATTATTTCCTTGTACAGATTCATACAATCTTTGACTTTGTATCTCTAATTATTTCTTACCTTTTGTAAATCCCTCTGTATCATTACTTATAGTGAATTAGTCGGTAATCACCATTAAAAGGTGAATCAAATCTCCTTCTTACAGTTTGGATTTAGCATAATTTTTTCCAATGTTTTTTTCAAGTCTTTTAGGTGATGTTCGTTATGGGTTGTAAATGATTTTTAAAATCGGTTTTTGAAATCTAGTGGTTTTTAAAATCCAGGGTATTTTAAAATGTGTGTTTGTTTTATGTTTTTGAGTGTGGTAGGATTTTACTTTATGATGTAAGAGTGAATGATATTGTATTATAATATTATTTGTTGGGTGTAACTTGAGTCAAAGCTGGTATTGGGTGGAGTGGAAGTAGAATAATAGTTAATTGATAGGTTTTATAGGTTATTTATAAGGGTGTAGTATTAGGTTTCTGCAAACCAAATTTTAAAACCCAAATTAAAACGGGTTTTAAATTTCAAAACCCAAAATGAACATGCCTTAGAAATTATTGCTGATCTGCGTGCTTTGAGTTCTGTTGTTGATCTGTTAGATTATGGGCATTCTTCTGATATGTTTCATCCGTCGTGTCTTTAAGTTTGAATATTGTGAAGTGTTGAGATTCTTAACTGTGACTATCAATTGCTTCTGACTTGTAAGTAGAATGGGAGAAAGATATTTGAAGGCTTTGAAAATCTGAAATGTATTTCTCAAGTTTGTGTTTCTGCAATACAATGCAAAATATGTGAGATGACTCGTAGACTAGAACTTTGAAAGCTATATTTAACTAAGTTTTGTTACTCCAACAGAAAAGCCTCTTGTTTTTCCGATTCGTGCCTTTTGGTTGACCTGCAATGGTAATTTGGAAGAGGGGCGGTTTTTGTTGGGAATATTATCTATATCTTTTGTTCTTCTGCTTATTTTGTGTCTTGGTATTCATCCAAATAAAAAATGGGATGGCTACTCTTGGTTAACTGCTGTTTCATCTTTTAGGTTGAAATTAATGGGCAAATATTGGGCAAGGGAATTGGGCTAACCTTGGATGAAGCCAAATCTAAGGTATTCCACTAATATTACACCTACCTACTCATGTTGTGTATATTTATTATTTATTAATTTTCTTAGTACACCCTCCGTCATGCAATTAACTTCACACTTTCTTTTTCGCAACGTCCCACAATTAACTTCACACCCCTAAAATGAAATACCCTCCATAAACTATACCCTCACAATACCATTTAAATTTCAAAAATACCACTCTTATTTTATTCTACTTTATTCTCTCTCCTACACTTTATCTCATACAACCATCTAAAATACCCTTACACTTTATTCTCTCTCTCCTACACTATTAATAAACGTGCTTCTTCACACGTGAAGATAATTCCGGGATGGAGGGAGTATTTGGTCTTATCTTAAAAATGTAACTTATTTTTTTATATAGGCTGCTGAGAAGGCTCTTGGTGTTGTGAAATCCATGGTGGGTCAGTTTCCTTACACCCGTCAGGCTTCTCCAAGGTGAGATATCTATATCCATATATATATATATATATAGAGCAATTAATTTATTCTAGGGATAATTACTAAACTACCACTTTAGCTTCTTGGTATTTGTATTTGCCCTTGATTGACTATAGTATATATGTATGTATGTATTTGGTGTTTAGATTTATGCTGCAGCAGGAGGCAGGAAATAAGAGGGTAAGATTACCTGCAGAAGAAGGTTCTAGAATGTTGTATCGAATACCAACCACCCGCCAACCTTAGATTAAGAAGGTTCTAGAGGACAGGGCAGGAATTTCTGTAACTTGGGGTCGAGCTGCTGCTAATTTGAAAAACTACATGAGGCTGCCATCGACCTCTACCAGAAGCAATTAAACAAGTCTCTGAAGAATCGTGTTGGTCGAAGATATGCTCGATCACACTTTGGGTTTACGATACATACGAGGCATATGCTAACTGATCGGACGCAATAGCTAGGATGAATTGAAGTGCAGTTTTGTAACACAATTGTACATAATTCTCTGATCAAGGGCGGGTAATCAATGTTGTATGTTGTCTTTGTTAGTTTTAATGAGAGATTATTTTGAAGGCCATTTGAAGAATTATATATATGTTGATAAAAATCAATTCAATTGATTATTAAGTTGCTGAGACTTTTTGGCTATCTTGATTTAAGAAGAAAGATTTTTTTTTAGAGAGCAATTTCTTTGGTTGGATTTTTGCTAAAAGAGGTTACTTTTAATTAGGTGATATATATATTACCTTGTCTGTTAATTTCACTTTTATAGCATGTTTGTGATTTGGTTTCTCTCTATAAGATAATGTCTTGAGCTAATTTCTCTAGTGCTTGGATGGTTTTGTCAAAAATAAAATAAAATAATATAAGCTAATTTTTCAAGTTTATTGTTGATGGGAGTTTCATTGAATTGTTTGTAGCAGTGTTTTTATAATATGATTGGATTATTTTGTTTATTTTTTTATGTTACATTAAAATATAAAATAAGTATGCATTTATAAAAAAATTTAAATTTTAACATAAACATAATAAATCATAGAAAAAATGGAAAATAAAAATAATAATAGAATTAGAAAATAGAATAGAAATAAGCATTAATAACAAAAAAAAAAGACGTTACAGCTTTTTAGATTCTGCACGTTTTTTTCTTTTTACGAAAAATAAAGGATATCATTGATCAAACTCGCCTTACATTTTTGAGTAATTAGATTCTGCACGTTAGAACCTAGACTTAGAAGTAGTAAACAAAAGTAAAACTAGTAAATAAGTTAAAAATCAATTTGAATTGGTTGTTAATTTCATGTTCTAGCCGGTTGATGAGATCCCGAATTAGGCTCGATGATTTCGATGCCCCAACTCAGGTTGACAAGCAACGAATTCCTCAACCCCACGTAATTTCGATGCCCCAACTCGGGTTGACAAGCAACGAAACCCAAACCGATTCTCTAGCTCGGGCTAGAAAGTATTCGATTAATAGCTATAAAACTTCTTCTATTTTATTCTCATCTCAAATGAGCTTATACAAGTAGTTATATAGGCATCAATTCCACCTAACCAACTAACTAACTTCTAACAACTCCAACTAACAACTAATAAGAAAATACAACTCTTGCAAATTAGCCCCTAATAGGCAATAGAAAAGTTAAAGGACTAAATACAAAATTCGTGGTAACTCAATTGCTAGGCTTGTTGGCTAAGTTCTCATCACCGATTTTTCGCACTTCAACCTAAAAATGTTTTTTTTTGGGTTGAGGGAGGGGTATTGGAACTGAATTTTTGGCCGGTTCCTTGTTGAACAATCCGTTCGAATCTGTAATTATTGGTTTCTAGGCTTAGTTGATGTTATAGTTGCAAATTTTGTGGCATAATTACAACTTAATACAAATGTTGGTTCCAAAACGAGTTAAACAAGTGTGGGGATGGAAGATACACCAATATACAATTTTTTTTTCCCTTTTGACAAGTTCCATGTGTTTCGGTGAGTTAGGTGGCTTGAAAAGGTAACCCGAGGACCAAGTTATATACACCCCCAAAATTGAGTAGTCCAACAAAAACTTGGTCAATTTATCAAAAACTTCATTGTCTATCCCGTACTCTTGCACAAATTAGCAATCAAATACTAACCACGGGAGTATGATATTGTTTATAGCCGGGGCGGATCCAGGATTATGAAATCGGGGACGATTAGATAATTTAAAATTATTTTGTACATAAACATTGTCTTATATTTAAAATGCATAAAATTAGATTAAATCTACATATAATAAGATATTTCATAGAGTTCAAACAAAATTATACTAGTTAGTAGTTACAACCGAGTTCGACGAGTCTTCATTTTCTGAATCGATCCATAACATCTTCATCGGAAATTTGTAGGAACACATTTCTCTCAATGAAAGTGACCAAACAATCATTTAACAATTGATCACCCATGCTATTTCCCAACCTATTTTTGATATACACTACAAAAAAACAGGATTTAAAGAGGGGGTTAAAGAGGGTTTTAACGAGGGCTAGGGGTTAGCGAGGGCATTAACGAGGGAAAAACCTCGCTAAAATGCTCCTCGTTAACATATCCCTCGCCTCGGCCCTCGCTAGTTGCCGAGGGGCTAAAGCCCTCGTTAATCTTGGCGAGGGACTTAGCGAGGACTTGGCGAGGGCGCGGCCCTCGGTAATTAGCGAGGGCTTTGCCCTCGTCTCGCCCCTCGTTAACCCTCAACCTAATAAAAAAATACGGCCAGGGGGAATCGAACCCACGACCTTGGCCGCGGACCCAACTCACCCAATAATCCTCAATTTTCATCACAGGCGGGTTTCGAACCCGCGACCTCCGAGCATGGAGGCATAAGGGGCTGGACGCTTTACCGTTTGGGCAAGGCTAGTCATTCGTTATATTTTTCCTTTGAAATATATTTATATCATATAATTGTTATAATTGTTATTATTATCACATATATATTCAATTAAATTGTTAATTATATATTTACTATATATTATTATGTTTATAATTTTTAATATTATCACATATATATTCAATTATATTATATATTATCATGTTTATAATTGTTATTATTATCACATATATATTCAAGTAAATTGTCAACTATATATTATCATGTTTATAATTATTATTATTATCACATATATATTCAATTAAATTGTTAACTATATATTTACTATATATTATTATTTTATAATTTTTATTATTATCACATATATATTCAATTATATTATATATTATCATGTTTATAATTGTTATTATTATCACATATATATTTAATTATATTATATATTATCATGTTTATATTGTTATTATTATCACATATATATTCAATTATATTATATATTATCATGTTTATAATTGTTATTATTATCACATATATATTCAATTAAATTGTCAACTATATTATCATGTGTATAAATATGTACTCTTAAACAATTAAAATTTATACTCTTAATCAATTAAAATTATTCATCATCTTAAACAATTAAAATTCATACTAATAGGCAACCCAAAATAATAAAAATCAACTAAAGTAATGCAATTTATTATACAAAATAAATTTTCTATTATTATAATATTATTATTATTATTTATTTTTATTAGGATTTGTAAAGTAATGCAATTTAGTATACAAAATAAAATTTCTACATGAATTTTGATCAATGAGCACACTAGTTTTATCCCACATTGAGTGGGAAGGAAAAATGAACAAAGTTATTGAGGGTATAAAATAAAGAGTAGTTTCTCACTCTCACTCACTACTAACCTTGTCCCACATCGAATGAGAATGAAAACTGAACACAATTATTGAGATTTAAAATGAGGAATAGTTTCTCACTCTCACCCACTACAAGTTTTATCCCACATCGAGTGGGGATGAATAATAAATATGGTTATTTGGTTATAAAATGAGTGGTAGTTTCCAATTCATTTGTGAACAACAAGTAATTTCACATATAAGTTTAATAATAAAAAATAAAAAAATTTAATAATATTTGGGCCTTAGCGAGGGGGCCCGACCCTCGTTATGTTTATGGGCTAGCGAGGGGACCCGCCCTCGTTAAACACAATTTAGGCGAGACGAGGGCCCGCCTCGTTAAGTTTATGGGTTAGCGAGGGGCCCGCCCTCGTTAAACACAATTTGGGCGAGGCGATGGGGCCCGCCTCGTTAACTAGCGAGGGGGCCCTGCCTCGTTAATTTTTTTCGCTGCCGAGGGCTTAGCCCTCGTTAATTAGCGAGGGCTGTTTGCCCTCGCTTGTGCCCTCGTTAACTAACGAGGGCCCATTTCCTTCGCTAACGCCCTCGTTAAAACTTCCCCTCGTCTCGGCCCTCGCTAACTAACGAGGGCTTTAATCCTCGCTAAAAGCCCTCTTTAAAATGTGTTTTTTTGTAGTGATAGGTCATTCCCGAAAATACCCTTTCCACACCTGCAGAGCAACTGGAAGAATCAACACCAACTTGATCAGCAAATAAATTGTCGGGTATGTCACATGCTTTTTGGTTTTTACAAGCATCACCGAAAGGGCGCCAATATCATCCAAATCCTCAAATCTATCATCTTTTTGCAAATCTTCAATAAATATATCAAGTTGGTATTCAAGAGGCATCAGATCAATACCTAAAAATTCAAATCTCAACTATTATCTATTTGCATCTTTTCAATAATATATGAAATTAACATTCAAGAATCATAAAATCAATACCTGAAAATTCAGATGGATAAAATGTGGCAAGTTTAAGTATTTTCTTCTTATCATAAGAAGAAAAGCCATCTTGAGGACTTCAGCAAGCCATGCATTTAAGCAATTTAGAATTAACCTCGTCAAACCTCTCATTGAGCTCTATAGGTTGCAAATCAATCACCCCCATAAAAATTTGAACCCAAAATGTTGAAGATTGGTCTCTTGTTGAACAAAACGTCTTGATCTTCCTAGTGGCGTATAAGAAGCATCCATATCGGGAACAACAATGTTATATTTATTGCAAAATGAAGTGTCCTTATCCAAAAGAGTTTCCCATCCATTATCTCTTGTTTGTTGCAACAATTGTTTAGCCAATGAAATTTGAGTCATGGCATTAACAATATTTAATTTGATCTTTTTTTGTAAAGCAAGACACAAATTATTATAGAAGATATATATATATATATATATATATATATATATATATATATTATAGAAGATATCATAAATAAGATATTAGGTGGTGTTTACATGAGAAAAGATTTAGAAAGTGACACTGGCTCTAAAAATGTGTTAAATACAGAAATGATCCCAAGAAAATTTTCAAATTGCACATTTAGTACTATTCTCGAAAATGATTATTTTTTATGTTTTTTAATTGCAAAATTATTTTCACAATAATTAATTTTTAAACTTTTTTATATAAAAATGACTATTTTTTATATTTTTCTTGTGAGACTACTCCTATCCCCTCCAAGAGTAGGACGTACGACAATTTTCAACATTATCAATTTCAGGATGAAATTAATAAAAGATTGATATCATATTGTTTGAGAAATGGAGTTATCTTATTTTATTTAGAGGGAAAAATACATTTTCAGGCCCATAACTTAGGAAGGGTTGTAATTTAAGGACAATAATTTTTTGAACTTGTGAAAGTACAATTTTTTTCTACACATTAGACTGGTAAGTTTTTAACTTTTGTAATTTTAGGTCCGTAAATTATTTTTTTCTGCACATTAATGCCCGTCATTGTGAGAAAAATGACTGTATATTTTTGTTTTTATATACGTGGGTCAATTCCGACTTAAATATGTATTTTTGAATTATATAAATAAATTAAAATCAACAATTAATTTTTTTCTTTTTAAATTAAATTTGGAATTCAACAAATATGTTTCCTCTCCCCCTCCTCTCCTATATAAGCATAAGCATAAGCTGCATTTTTCTCTCATCTAAAATATACTATTTCTCTCTTTCTCCATTAATTCTCTCTTACTTTCTGCAAACATGTTTGCTTTTGGTGTTTTAATCTATGTAGGGTCTCCAATGAAGTAAGTAATCATATTTTTTTCGATTATTGCTTTTCTAATTACTCTTCCAATTATCATCAACTCTTTTAACTTATCCTTCTAATATTTATGATTTCTTGATTTAAAAACATTTTAATTCTTTCATCTCAATTAACGTTACGCCTAGTTTGCTACTTAATTCATTTTGATTTCTCATTAGTGATCGTTTGTATTTTAGCACTAAGTATTTTACGACCAAACAAAATATCGAACCCAAGGGACTAGAAGTACAATGGAGCCTCAAAAACATACGTTTCCATGGAATTATAGCGGCTAATCGGGGTTCAAACACATAAATCAACAACAAAACAAACAAGAGCAAGCAAAAACAAAAGGAAGCAAATAAAACTCTAACGAGTGCAAGTGGTGTGTGAAACGATCGCTCGGGTGTCTTCCTTACACAATCCTTCGGGTATCACACAAATCGATCACAAATCAAGGCATGAAAATGGCAAAACTAAGAGCGATCACATAAATTCTAGCAAGCTAGCTCCTAGGACCGGTGATCACCTAAACACGTTCACAATCGGGTACTAATGTCTAGGGTCGTCCCTTCACTACACACCTAGGCATGCAATGTCCACTATTGGGGAATCTAGCAACTAATCCACCTCTCGGTGTAATCAATTACGATCAAAATCATCTAAATCAATCAATTAGTTCACTTAATCCTATCCTAAGCATATCCAACTCTCGTTGTAACATACCAATTCAACGAATCAAACTAATGAAATCAATTAATCAAGAGATCATCACAAAGCCCACTAGTAGAAGCATTAAGACCACAACACATGCCAATCAAAGTGATTAATTCATGATCAACACCAAAATCATGTGTAATTCCATCACCCAAGCAATCAAGAGGGTTAGCCCATGACTAATTTGATCAACAAAATAGAAATCAAAGCAAGAGAAACATTACCCATGATGAACTAGATGAAAGCAATAATTTGGGAAATATCACCTTAATTGTGTTGATACACTTTATTGAATTAAATTCTATGTCTAATTTGCAAGAAATTAAAATAAAATGAAGAACATCTATACTATGTGAGAGTGTGTGTGTAATTTCTAAAAATCAGTGTGTGTTGTGCGTCATTTTCGTGTAATATTCTATCTAATCTAATTTCTCCCAAAAATCTCCTCTGCCAATCTGTGTGTTGTGCGTGTATATTCTATTCTCCTCCTTAATCTCCTTTCGCTGAAATGTGCCTTCAATGTGTCATCCTTTGATTGGCTGAAAGAAGAAAAAGAACCCGCTGGAAAAAACGTGTTTGCGTTTTTCTGTTGGGTATAACGCCTCGACTCGAGTGGGAGGAGGCGTCTCGGGTCGAGACGGATGTGGCGCTGGGTCGAGATGACGCTCGAGACAAGCTCGAGATGATTTGGGGATGCTACGTAAATTGGGCTTCGTCTCGACGGTCACGAATCGAGGCGGCGACGATGCTGGAACAGTGATGACGAATCGACGGCGACGGCGCGCTGGACTGCGGATCTGCGGCGGCGCTGATGGGTTTTGCGAATCGGCGGCGACGGTGCTCGCTGCTGGTGGTTGTGTGGCGGTGATGGGAAGATGAATTTCGACGGCGGCTGTGGCTTGAGGCGCTGCGGCGATGGGTTCTCGTTGTTGGTGTGGTTTGTTGGTGTATGGTGGTTGATGCGGTGGTCGGCGGAGGCTGGGAACGCCGGATTTGTGGTGGATATGGTGTTGCTGCAGATTGGGGATTGCGCTGGTGCGATGGATGTGTTTGAGAACGACGATTGGTGTACTTATCAATATGGTGAGTGCAGTTGGTGGGTGTATTTCCTAATTCGAAGGGTGCAACTCGGTTTTGTCTCTTTTTCGCCGTCCCAACTTCGTTCGACCATATCTTTTGCATACGAGCTCCGTTTGACCCGATTCTTTTTGCATTGTGAAGCTCTCTCAGCTCTCATTTCAGCCATATACTTTCTTATTTGGTTTAAAGACGTTAATTGCCCTGGAATTATTCTCCAAAATCGTCTCAAACCTACAAATTAAATACTCAAAGCACCAAATCAAATAATTAAATGCAATTAGCCAATTAAATGTGAATTAACATGAAAATAATATCAAATTGAGATAATTAAGTACACAATGATTACACAATTTTCACATTAATCAATTAGTTAATGTATATTCCCCATTATTAATAGTTGTGCTTATGTAATAATTTAACGATTTTTATACATATACAGATGGAAACGTTCCTAATAACAAATACTCCGGAGGAGAAGGTAGATGTCATGTGATCTGCTTAGAGCACTACAAAAACTGTAAAATACCGACGGACCGAATTCCGTCACAAATACCGATAAAATACCGACAAAATACCGCCGGAATTTCAAATTTTAGATTTACCTACAAAATTTTGAATTTTTTATAAACAGTGTTTTTCGATTTAATATTCGCCGGTAATTACCGACGGAATAGGTTCGTCGGTAATTACCGACGGAATACCGACGAATATCCATCGATAAAAGATTGATATCATACTGTTTGAGAAATAGATGGAGTCATCTTAGTTTATTTAGAGGGAAAACTATATTTTTAGGCCCGTAACTTAGGAAGGGTTGTGATTTAAGGACAATAATATTTTGAACCTGTGAAAGTACGGTTTTTTTCGACACATTAGACTGGTAAGTTTTAAAATTTTGTAATTTTAGGTCCGTAAATTATTTTTTTCTGCACATAAATGCTCGTCGTTGTGAGAAAAATGACTATGTTTTTGGCTTTTATATACGTCGATCAATTCCAACTTAAATATGTATTTTTGAATTATATAAATAAATTAAAGTCAACAATTAATTTTTTCTTGTTTTTTTATTTTAAATTAAATTTGAAATTCAACAGATATGTTTTATATATTATATGTTGGCGCGATTAGTGCCACCAAGTCTGCTGATTAACGTGCCCAAGTATAAAAATTAAGTGATCACTTTTAATTAATATAACATGCAGGCCTTACAATTCCAAGATAACTAATTTATTTAACTGTTATAGAAAATGATGTGAAGAGATGTAAAATCAATTCATTTATATTAATTTTCTATTATTCATTTTCCTTGCAGACTATATTCTCAATTAGACCCTATGATATATAGACCTATTGAGTGAATAATTTAATATGGTTGAATTGCCGTTTATAGCTAGATTTGGACCCAGACGACTCTATATCATAAAAGATTACATCTCATAAAAATATTAGAACTTATAGATAGGTGTGTAAATTGTAATAATCCCAAGGCATGTGCCAAAAACAACGACGTTTGACAAAAATTGGATGTAAATTGATTAACAATGAAACTTATATGGAACTATTATGAATTTTCTTTTTCTATCTTGGAAAAATTTATGAAAAATGTTAAAGTTACGGGGAAAAATATATATTTTAACTCATATATATATTTATATAAATATATAAATAATATTCAATAAATGAGCTACTAACAATAATCAAGCAGTCAAAGCACAAAAATAAAAGCATCAAAACCCATCAATGGCAAAATCAAAATCATAGAGACATAATCATACACCCAAAGCATAAAAACTTAGCCCATAGCTAAGTGAAGCATATCAAGAGCTAATGATGGAAATAGAACAAGACCCGTACCTAATTTTACCATATGAAAACTTAATTGAAAAGATAATACATTAAATTCCTTGGAATTAAAATAAGCACTTGATGATTCTTACAATAAAACTTGATTCCTTGCTTGAAGATGAAATTACAATGAAAATAAACTCTATTCTATGGCTAAACTATGAAAACTTTGAAAGGAAGAAGAAACCTAATTACAAGTGTGTTAAAGTGTGTAATTGTTATTGTTGGAGAGTGGGGAATTCAACTGAATTGAGGGGGTATTAATGTGTTGGGCTTGGGCAAGGGTAAGAAATTGCAAGAAAATCCCTGAAAAATGGTGAAATTCGCATATTTCGCACAAACAGTGTCTTCACTCGGCCAGGCTCACTTGACCGAGTAGGGAGGTTGTGGCGAGTGGGAGTCTTCTGGGCAAAAGTCACTCGGCCGAGTGCATCTCACTCGGCCGAGTGACTTTGTCACTTCAACTTTAAATCTTCATAACTTGAGCATCCAACCTCCGATTGACTCGATTCTTTTTCGTTGCGACCTTCTTTCAGCCCTCTTTACAATGATATCATCCATAACTTGATTGTAGTAGATATGTTGATCTCAAATTGCTCCAAAAGTCAATGATTAACTACACATTTAGCAAAACAATACCAATTCTCTCTATCAAGTGCAATTAGTCAATTATGAGTGAAATAAACATGATAATAACGTCAAACTGAGATGATTAAGAATACAATAATCATGCAATTTTTACACTATTCAGTAGCCCCTTCTCTATTTCCTTCATTAACTATTGATTTTTATTATTAAAAACGTTACTAGGTTAAAATCCTCCATAGGAAAAAATCCTTAGTCAAGGAAAGGAGAGCTCTTCCAAAATTATGAAGAAATTTATTATGGATGCCTTTGAGAAGAAAGGATCTCAAAAAGTCAAGAATCCTATTTCACCAATAATAATATATTCTGTCGCATTGCCCTCTCTAAAAATATGAGAAATAACCATTTGTATATCCTCAAGTGTATGGCTGACCTTATTCACAATTGTAGCAATCTTCAACGAATAAGTTTTTCAAAAGGTTGAATATAATGTTCATAGTGATACGAATATTTAATTTAGTCTATACAACTAGTTTCTTAATTTCTTAGTTTAGCACCTGATTAGTGTAGATGCTTCTCTCCTGCTCTCTCTATCCGGATTTTAATAGCTAGTTTGCTTTACACGACGAGATTAATAACTGATTATCAAATTAGTTAGGATTATATATATATATATTGTCAATTAGTACATTTCAACTTCATATGCAAGTGTATTGTATGCATGTCATCAAGATAAATGGTACATAATCATATATTTGTGTGATAATCTAATACTCTACGGGCGTATAAACTTAAATGTACTTTATATTCTTTATTTATGATCAGGAATTGGTTCTCGATTTATCAGTCTCTTGGGACCAAAGCTGCAAATTTCTTGTGATAAAAAATGTCGAAAAATCTACAGGACCAAAAGTATCAAAAAAGGACCATTTTGAAGACCACTCATTCTTTTGGAATAAAAAATGTAAGTACCACCCAATTAATATTATTCGAGTAGTATATATGACCAGGATTTGACTCTTTATTTAAGGTACAACTTAACAACATAATAATGTAACGTATCAAAGTGTCTGGTGAAAATATGTATAGATAATTAGAGCTGAGAAAAACAATTAATAAAGATAAAAAACACAAAACAAAAGTTTATTAAAACATGTAAGGATTCACGTAGAACCCCCAATTATTATTGTTCCACCTGACACGATAACAAAAACAACAACGATAATAGAAATACCATAATTATACAATTCAACACCCTTCAAAAAGAAGGTGGACTTCTTTAGGATATATTTTGTAATTGGGCCAAAGTCCTTCCATGACATCTTCGATATACATCCACTTTCTTCATATGTATAAAAATTAAGAAAACTTCGTTAAAATATTACAAAAGAATATAATTAATTGTTGCATAATAGTTACTTCTAAATAAAGATGAATCAAATCAAAACTAGTTAGATGTGTAATGTCATCAATTAACATGAAAGAGAAAAATATTTCAAATAAATTAAACCGGGAAACGGAAGAGCAAAAAGCACTAAGCCAATATATATATATATATATATATATATATATATATATATATATATATATTTACTTAATTGGTCGGATTGGAACCCCGATTGAGCCAAAAGTAAACATGGTTAATTGTATGGGAGAAAGAGAATAAGAAATATAGAGGAAGAGATGTTTTAGAGCGGTGTAAGAATGAAGTGAAGGGTAGTGGAAGCTTATATAGGAGAGGAAATTGGATCATTAATTCTTTTTATTTTATTTTAGTCAGCATAGGAAATTAATTAAGATAATTATTTTATTTGATGTATAATAAAATTATAATTATTTCTCCAACGAATATATATTATATGGTGGCGAAAATAATGCCAACAAATCTTCTGATTAACGTGCCAAAGTATAAAAATCAAGTGATCGCTTTAATTAATATAACATGCAGGCCTTACTATTCCAATATAATTTATTTAATAGTTATAGAAAGTGAAGTGAAAACCTACCAATAGGTACAATAAGTTGTAAAAGTTCACACTTTGAACTTTTCTGTTATTTTGACTTTTAAATTTTGGTTTTCAACCTATAACTAATTACATTTTTTTTTGAAAGGGACTAATTACATACTTTTAATTGCTCGGTGTTCTTTGTTTGTTTAGTTTCAAGTTATTGATTGATTATTTTTAATGCTATTATTTACCCTATATATAGGTTATTTTTAATGCTATTATTTAAAAGTGTTTGTGTTTTTAAGTAGATCTCCTATATACTCGGGTTCACGTGAACTCTCATTTTAGAGTGTCACCGAAGTGCCTTTAACAAATAAAATATCACTAATTTGAAAATGCTTGATTTTATGTATTGATTTTTTTTTTTTTAAATTCAGTACTAAACAACAACATTTTGTATACTAATAAAAGACATTTCGTGTACTAAACAATGACGCTTCAAAAATTACTGCGAAATGATTCAGTATTTTTATTTTAATAATAGGATTATCAAGCGAATCATTTTATTTGGCATATATATAAATATTTCTCCGACAAACATAATCATTATTATATAATAATAACAGCAAAGTGCTGATTAACGTGTCCAATTTTATAACATGTTGCGGGTAAATATCAATTTTATTCCAATAAAAGTCTAAAGCTAGTGCATAGTTTTTTTTTATCGGTAAATGTTAGTTTGTTAGTTGTTAGTAGTTAGTTCGTCAAACACCCAAACACTCCAAGAATTTCTCCAAGCCACCTTATAACTTCATAATTCTTTCCCAAAGGAAATCGAACCCGTGTCTCCCACTTTAGTAGTACCCGGTGGCCAGGTGAGAAGCTATTGTTGAGGTGTGAAATCAATTCATTTATATTTATTCCCTATTACTCATTTACCTCGCAGACTGGATTCTTAATTCGAGCCTATCGGGTGAATAATTTAATATTGTTGAACTGTCGCTTATAGCTGGATTTGAACCCATACATTTGACCCTATTGTAAAAGAATTTTATCTCATGAAAATGTTAGAACTTATAGATAGGTATGTACGTAAATTGTAATAATCCCAAGGCATGTGCTAAAAATAACGACGTTTGATAAAAATTGGACGTAAATTGAGCAATGATGAAACTTATGGAACTAAAATGAATATTTTTTACTATCTTGGGACAATTTACGAAAAATATTAAAATTAAGTAGAAAAAGATATGTCTTTAACTTACATATATATATATATATATATATATATATATATAATTTAGGAAAATTGGTAAAAATGCCTGTATGTTGGCGATATTGGTAAAAATGCCCTTTATCTTTTCAACTTTGTGATAATGTCCATTATGTTTTCAAAACTAGGTAAAAGTGCCCCGAAACCGGCTACACTAGGTTTCTAACCGGTTATTGCCGACGTGGCACTCTCTCCCCACCATCTGTCATTTTATTTTCATTTTTTTTTCATAATCCCCTTATATTTCTAAAATATATATCCATTAAATACAAAGGGAATCACAGAGGGAACGGGAAATAAGGGATTGTAAGGTTTATTCAACCAAAAATCCCCAAATTACTTTAGAAGAATCGGAGAGTCCCAGACCTTTGGAGATGCGATTTAGAGATCCGGATAAGATTAAGGAACCTCCTCCTCAATATGGTAAGTTTATTTCTCTTCTCTCGTGTACATTTGGTTATGCGATTAAGGTTTTGCTTTTTTGGGGTGTCCCCAATACATGTGTATTTTTTCTTGGGTTGAGTTATTTATTTCGTACTCATGTGGGTGGGGATGGGGGACCTCAATTTTGATGTGGGTTGGATGGGGGACCTCAAGGTTTTCTATATTACCCCTGCTTCCTTTCCTCCTCCTTTGCCCCTGCGTTTTCTACTTTTCCTTCGCCCCTGCGTGCGTGTTGTTGAGGGGAAAAATTTCCCTCTCTCCTCTCTTCTGCAAATCTAGGGCTTGTGTCGAATGACGAATTGGAGGAAATGTTATGATTTTCCCTCCTATATCAGACCAATCAGCCATTTATGTTCCAAAAAAAGAAAAAATGAAAATAAAATGACAAATGGTGGGGAGAGAGTGCCACGTCAAAGCAATAACCGGTTAGAAACCTAGTGTAGCCGGTTTGGGGCACTTTTACCTAATTTTGAAAACATAATGGACATTATCACAAAGTTGAAAAGATAAAGAGCATTTTTACCAATCTGCCAACATACGGGGCATTTTTGCCAATTTTCCCTATAATTTAATATGGCAGACTTACAAAATATTGAACCTCCCCATGTATGAGCTACTTTTTTTTTTTTCCTGAACACGTATTTATTTTAAATTTCCTCATGCAATATATAGAGAGGAACTCTATAGAAGCAAGAACGTACATCATATGAATTCTTTAAAAAAGAACAATCGAAATAATGATAATGTTGAAATTGCAGATAGCAGCTGAACAATGACATCTATAAAGTTTCAAGCGAAACAACAGGAATACAACAATAGTCAGTTAAAGGTCACAAAGGAAAAGAAATTTTACAAAGCATAAAGAGAAAGCCTTACATTGTCGAATTCAGCTGAAATGTGGTAGTTTTCACCCATTAACCAAACCTGTATGACCAAAAGCACACACAATGAGTTAAACAGATATATTTAAAGATGAAAATAAGTGACAACGACAATCGCAATAATAAAAATTTGAAGACCTGGACTTTAAGCAAATGGAAACCGTCACAATGTTCTAAGACAAAACAACACTTGAGCAACTATTAAACTATGAAATTTAAAGATTTAAAATAAAAAGAATAAAAAACACCTATGTTTAAGTGCTGATGAGTCAAATATAGATCCTCTGAATTTAAAATGATTAGATTCTTGTAAGTTCCTGTTAAGTTCCTAGGTTATTTTTCTATGATTTCAATCGAATCTGATTAGGATCCAAAAAGCAAGCGAAAGAGAGTACAATACCATAGCAGATAGAGCTTGCAACCCAGATGCCTTTAAAAGTTTTGCCCTCTCATCGTCTCCGACTTCTTGGGCCATTTGACAGAGTTTTGGAGACATGTAAATTCCATCTTTCTGGAGACAGAAGAATTGAATCAGCCCAATGATTCAACAAGGGGGCACAAATCACAAGAACTTAAACTAGAATCCCATAAAGCTAATTACGGTTACAAAAATAAACAACCTGATTGTTTACAACATCAAATAGTGTTTGGCACGCGATAATTAGCATATCGTCATGGTTTGATTGATCCAGCAAGGTTTGCATGATAGTAATTACTCTATTAGCGAACAAAGGCCTGACATGAACCATAAAACCTGAGTTATACTAGATATACACAAGGAAAAAAATTACCGAAGGGCAAAGGGCGGAGGGCGGAGGAGGTCGTCGAATTGCAGTCGGTGTGGATGAGGAAGATTGACGTGCGTGGAAGAGTGGAAGAGAGAAAATTAGGGATTAGGTTTAATTACGATTCAATTTTGGATTCCCTCTTATTTTTTTAATTCCCGCTGACATTTTATTTCAGGAAATTGTGTGATGATGTTGTTTTTTAAGAGCCGAAGTTGTTAAGTTTTAAGTTGTGTTTGCTCTAGTGAATTATTCTTCAAAGAATAATGTTTCTTCCTTTCAAGAACCAGAGTTCAATCCTTAGCTCTCCTCTCTTTTTTCTTTTCTTTTTCATCCTTTCTATTTAAATTATGTTCTAAACCAGAGTTCGACACTGGCTCTTCCTAAGTTATAATTTTTTTCATCCTTCTCGTTGAATTTTTTTCTTGAACAAACACAACATCACTTTTTATTTTCATTGTTATTTTTTTATTTTCATTAATTTTTTCTGTACATAGAGCTTATTTTTCCTCATTAAATCAATTAACACTTTAGAATTTATGGAACTCATATTTTCCATATATATGTAGCATGAAACAATTTGAAAATGTTATAAGGTGTTATTTATATAAAATACTTAACCACAAATTATTTATCTAAATTTTTAAAATTTTATCACTCGATATGGTATAACTCAAGTGGTTAGAGCTCTACAACCTATGTTGTAAGGTCATGACTCATGAGCTTGAGTCACCATTTGCTCGATCAAAATAAAAATTGGCCCCTCCGACAAACATTTCTGGTTCCGCCACCGATAAAAAAATGAATAAAGAAAAATAAGATGTCATTTAGAATGTAGGATAAGAGAACTGTATTTTTAAGAAGGCATTTATTATTTGTAACTAATATTTTATTATTTGTAACGACAATTACATATATATTGTTATTTAAAATATAACTTTTACTAACGAATATAAAATTTCAAGTTACAATAACTCATCTTTTTGTAACCATTTAAATATTGGTTACAAATAAATTTGTTACAAGAAATACATTTTCTTGTAGTGGCCTATCAACGGGATGGGTGATTACCGTCATTTTATCGTAGCAAGTATTTGTGACCAATCAGTATATCGAACCCAAGAAAATTAGGAGAGCGAGGATCCCTAGAACTACAAGCTTCATGGAATTATCGAGCCAAACACGGGATATGCTATAAACTAAAACCAACAATTAAAACCAACAAACAAGCTAGAATAATTAACTAAAGCAAGCAAATAAAAAGCAATTAAACTAGAAAGCTAATAACACGAGACAAATACCAAGGAGAAACGAGTGCTCGGGTGCAATTCACCAAAGAATCATCAACTACGGATCAAACAAGATTGGAAAATCCACATGCAAGAGAATTATAGGGTCAATCACGTATGAAACACTCAACCGTCTGGATAAGCCTAGGACGAGCACACAATAAGCACGTAGATTGTCTTAGAGACGACACTCTAAGCCCCTCACTAATTACCCAATTATAAATCAAGCAATTACGTACACTTTATGCCGGTTCTAATGAAATTAACCAAGTCTCCTTGAGTTAACCCAATATTGATATTGATCACACCTCTAATCCTAACACCTAAGCACCGATTTAATTACCCACGCCTCCATGCGATAATTAATCAAGCAACAAAGGATCAAATCATAGATTAGCAATCAACATATACAAATCCCATAAGGATAATCAATCTCTCACACAAAAGGAAAATCCAATCAAATCATCAAAGGATCCACACACCCAAGCACCAAAGGATCTAGCCAATCATCATCAATTCAACAAAACCCATGGCAATCAAGAGTGAAATTAAGAAACTCATACCAATTGCAATGAAATAAAAGAGATATAAGAGAGAATACACCTTGAATTCTTCAATGCTTGAAATTAAATTGCAATTCTTACAAAATCCTCAAATCCTTGCTTGAAATTGAAATAACAATGAAGTAAACTAAATATCTATGCTAAATAACTATTGGGCAATGCAAATTAAATTCTAATCTATGGAAATTTAAAGGCAATTAACTAATCTAGGTTAAGTGTGTGAAAAGGTGTGAGAATGTGTGTGGGAATCCTATCTAATTGTGTGGGAATCCTAATCTAATATGTATTGTGTGTTTCTAATGATGTGTGGAATCCCCTTAGGCTCCATTTGGATGGAGTGATTTGAAATCAAGAGATTTGAGGACAATATAACATACATTTACACAAACTAGAATAGAGAAAAGCTAAATGAATGGATTTGATTCACTCAAATATTAAGCACAAGTGGAAGAAGGGAGAGGATTTCAAATGACTAGGTTTTGTTGGGTATTTGAAATCCTCTCACTTATAAGAAATATTTGTGTGAACCAAATTCATCCATTTAGCTTTTCTCTATTTTGATTTGTAAATGTATAGTATATTATGCTCAAATCCCTTGATTTCAAATCACTCCATCCAAATGGAGCCTTAGAAAATATGAGATGGGATATAAATAGAGGGTTGAGGATTAAGTTTCCAAAAATTGCAAAGAAAGCCCTCAAGATATGAAAAATTGGGGAAAGATACGCTGCAAATCTGTGCATTCTTCAACTCGGTTGGAGATGTGCCTCGGATCGAGGCAGATTTGAGGCATAAACCGAGTGAAACTTTTTGCTTCTCGACTTGCCTCGACTTGCCTCGATTCGGTTTGTGGAGACCTCGGCTCGGATCGAACGAAGAACGCCTCGGTTTGGGCGATTTGGGTGCAGTGTACGTGAGAGGGAAGATTTGAGAAGAGGGGCGACGGTGATTGTTGGGCGGCTGTCGTTGGCTGTGCGGCTCTGATCGACGGCGGAATGCGCTGGAGTCGCGGCGGTGCTGGTGGCGGTGAATCGCGCTGGTGAAGATTGGCGATGGTGGAGAGAGCGGCTACGTCGGCGATGATTGGTGGGTGACGACGGCGATGAGTGTCGCGATGGTTGGTGTTGGGTGATGGGTGGCGTGGATTAGCTGATGGTGTATTGTGGTTGATGGTGGTTGAATTGCAGCAATGGCGGATCTGTGAGAGAATTGTGAAAAAGACGATGGGGGTACACTTCTCAATTTTGTGGGTGAAATTGGTGGGTATATTTCCTAATCCGAAGGGTGCAACTCGGTTTTGTGTTTTTCACCGTCCCAACTTCGTTCGACCGTATCTTTTGCATACGACGTCCGTTTGACTCGATTCTTTTTGCGTTGCGAAGCTCTCTCGGCCCTCTTTCCAACCATACAATTGTTCGTTTAATTTGAATACAAAAAATATCCTCAATTTGCACTCAAAGCTCGTCTCAACCTACACTTCCACACTTAAAACACAAAATCAAATAATTAAATGCAATTAGCCAATTAAATGTGAATTAACATGAAAATGATATCAAATTAAGATAATTAAACACATGCAATTTTCACACTAATCAATGGGTCTGTACCAAGACTAGAAGCCGAGAAGTCGTTGGGTAATAGAGTCCAAACAGTACTAAGTTGTTGATTTACGAAATACCACACTACTCTCTCAGACCCTACACGTCCCAAGAAAGTAGGGGGAGCAGTTGATGTGGCGTAAATATGTTGTGGGCCGACCCGTGCCCATTTGAGGTTAAAAGGCCGAGCAGATTAGCGAGAGCCCAATAAGAAGCCCAAAGGGAGAGATGATGTACTGAGCCCAGAGCCTTGTTATGGGCTCAGGTTCACGAATATAAGATAGGCGGTTAGGATAATCCCTAAGCAGTCTTTGGCGGTTGGCAATAAATCCGCAAAGGGAAGATCATCGATAAGTAAGCTAAGACCTTGTCAAACAGAGTCAATAGAGAGTCCGGAGAAAGATCTAGAAGCGGTTATATTAAGGAAGGAGGAATAGGACGTGGGAGGAGCGCGATGAAGAGAGGGAGAACTTCATCGGAGGGTGGCAATAACCGTCCCTTTCCAGTACTATTTATGTATGATCGGTATGAAGAAGAAGGTACGAATTCACTTATCTACTTATCACACTTTGAGCACGTTATACTATCTCCATTAACACTTATCTAGCTAGTACATATTAGCTCAAAGAGGTCCCTTACGGGTATTAAGGGGCCTCCTTTCATATTCTTTCCGATCACCGACTTGAGCGTCGAGTCCCTACCCCGGGAACCTCTCCGGCATGTTTTGCAGGTATTTGGAGCTCGGGTGTGGGTCCAGTTACACGGTTACGGTGCGTGTTCAAGGAGTGATTCTATCGAATCCAGTGCGGGATTCGATTCTTGCCAGCGTAACATTATTGTACGCATCACTATGAAATTAAAAATTCATACAGACCAAATGTGCAATTAACCCCTTTTAATTAATATAACATGCAGGCCTTAGTATTCCAATATAATTTATTTAATAGTTATATATAGAAAATGATGTGGAAACCCACCAGCAGGTTCACTGTTTTGTTTTTAAAACTTCTTTCCCACTTTTCGTATCCAATTTTGTACTTCCTCCGTCCCGATAAAAACCTCATTTTTCTATTTCGGTCAATCCATTTTTGAAAAAAATGTTCCCAAACAAATAGGTACAATTTTCTTATTTTATACTCTCTCCGTCTCATAGTCGTTGTGACATTTGTCAAAAAGGCCCGTCCCGTACTATTGCATCATTTCCTTAAATGGTAATAAAATAATTTTTCACTTTTAACTATCCCCTTCAAACACTACAATATTATACCATATGCTGCTACTTTTTCCACAATAACCCAATTTAATACTATTAAACAACTCTCTTATTAAAGTTGAAAGGGATAAGGTACAAATTGGACTCTAAACTATTTTTGGTACAAAATTGGACCCCTGAACTAATGTCTCGTGTACAAATTGGACCCCAAAACTATTTTTTTAATAAATAAACACTTTTACTTTTAAAATTGAACAAATAAGCCCTTCAACTAATAGAATAAAATATGGAGACCCTTTCATTAAATGAATTGACATATAATATTATTATATTAATGGATAAATTGACAAAAAGTTAAAAATATTATGAGACAACCCTTACATTAAAACTTAATTTGTACCTGAGACTTTAGTTCGTGGTCCAATTTGTACTTTATCCCAAGTTGAAAAGATTACCGTACCCCATAAAAAAATAACTTATATTATTAAACAACTCTTACATTAAAACTTGTTCCAAACAAGAAATGTCACAACGAGTATGAGACGGAGTGAGTAAAACATATCCATGTCATACTATCAAAATGGTTACGTAATTCAATAACTAGTAATATATATAACATTAGATATTTTCCATGGTGAAAATGCATCTTGATGTGCTTTCTTAGTGATTTGGTGTTAGATTGCATGTTTTTGTGCTTTAATTGTTGATTAATTCATTAAGATAAGTGAATAATTTGAAAGAAATATGACTTGATTTGTATACGAGAAAATGATCTTTTGATTCTCTCTTTTTTATAGGAAATTGAGCTTTAAAGGAGAGAAAACTCAAGATTTAGTAAATATCCTCCATAAAATTGAAGTTCCTAGCTAGTGCACGTGAGAAACGGAACAAAAAATGGACCAAAATCGAAGAATATGGGCTGAAAATGGAGCTGCTCGACCCCGGACCCTTTTGATCGAGCACTTATGCTCGCTTGAGCAGCATGGGTTTCCAGAGATCCTAAAATGGGTGCTGCTCGACCGAAGCCTTTGGTCGAGCAAGGCCTTCTTGAACAAAAACGTTACACGCTTTATGTGTCGTGCTTGATCAAAAGGTGGTCGAGCACCTCTAAAATCTTAAAATCTGAGTTTGCTGCCCTAGGGACACATGCCCTCATCCAAAAGGAGATATAAATACTGCATTGCTTGATTTTTCAAAGAAAGAGAGTTGGTTTTGGAGATTTTGGATAGAAAATTAGAAAACACCAACAATTACTTTGGATTATTTTGACCTTGCATTTCATTTCCACATTATAATTTTTGATAACTCGGTATCCGGATAGAGTTAATCTTCAATGTATTTACATTTTCAAGCAAGGAATCAAGCTATTTTTGTAAGGATCATCAAGTGTTAATTTCAATTTCAATCAATTAAGGTGATATCTCTCCTTTATCATTTCTTGCATATTTCATTGTGGGTTTTCAATTTCGATCTTGCGTCTACTATCATGGGTAATGCTCTATTTTTATACCTAACCATTGATATGTCTATCCAACCCATGGGCTAAACTTATTATGCTTTAGGTGTATAAAATGTCAAGGATAATGGTGTGATATTTGTATATGTTATGCTAGGATTGTGCAATTGATTTGGTGTTTAGCTTCTATTAATGTAAACTTTTGAAAATTAAAGCCCACAATCTGCACAATAAGGCCCGCAATTGTGAGAAAAGTGACATACATTTGTGTATGTAATCAGATAATACCCAAGTGTGTGTGTAATCCTTGAACCATTCGGTACATAACAAACAACTCGTGATCTCTCACAAACCCAGCTTCAAATCTAGAAAACACCGTTTGACCAAGGATTTTGTGAATATATCTAAGCACTGGGCTTCAATTTGTGAGGCCTTGGTTTCGCTTAGGATTGAAAATGGGCCAATCAACCTCATTCGGAGCTGCGATCGACCGCCAGAAATCTGTTGCCTCAAAAACTTCATCAGCCTTCTAGCCGTCCATGGTTCAGTAAGGAAGATTTCTGCGAGCTCATCACCGACAGGTGGTTCTATTCTCGTTCCCTAGCCTGAATTTTATGCTTGTTTCGAATCCCGGAGATTCTGTCCGTGGGCTTCCACCGTGCTCAGTAAATTCCAAAATCAAGCCCTTGTAGGACGGCTTCCCGATCTTCAAAAACTCTCCCCATCCAACTCTCCGAAATAGCTCCTCCACATCTCTCTGTATTCCTAGAGCTTCATCACAATCTTCATCATAATTCTTGGTGGGTCGGAAACTCATGTTCCCAGCTCTATAAATCGGTTCATATACACAATTCCTCCCTCTCCAAAATTTATCCCGAAGTGTTTGGGTTTTAACCCACATCCTTGATAACACAAACCGATGAATCATCCTCCGCTCTTCCGCTGGGTACCAAGCCATGTCATACCTTACTTGCGGTACTAAATCTTCTTCTTGTTGCTGTTGTTCTCCAGTTCCTTGATTAGTGTGATAATTACATGAAATTCATGTGATTTATTTGTTTAATTTAATAGGATTCCTTGTATTATTTACACTAAATTGACTAATTGCACTTGAGATGAGAAAGGTATTATTTTGTTATTTTTGTAGGTAAATTGAGCATTTTTAATGCAAAATACATGCCCATTATTTATTGAGTCAATTGAAGGAGAACTCAAGGGTCGATTAAAAATACGAGAATAATTAATTGAGCTTGAGAAAAAAAAAAAAAAAGAAATTGAGGCCCAAAATGGGCCTATTTGCAATTGATGGCCCAACAATAGAATTTAGAAGAAGAAAGGCAGCAGGGCACGATTTTGAAAAGTAAAGGAGCCAAAAGGAAAAAAAAGTAAAAAAATTAAAAAGAGAAGCACGCTTTTGGGAATGAAATTAAAAAGAGCAACTTTTAGCAGAAAGAAAAGGCAGAGGGCATATGGCGTAGGGAAGCAGCAGGAGGCGTGAAAGTAGGCAGTAGAATAGAAGACAACAACGCAGTAGATAGGCAGGAGAACGAAGAAGACACATTAGCTTAGGGTTTTAGAGTTTTTCTCATTTATCCACACATTCCCACACTCTTTACACTTTCTTAGATTAAATACACATATTATACATATAGTTTTAGGTGTTCTTCATAGTTTTTAAGTTCTTGCAAATTAGAGGTAGTTTCATACAATCAAGTGTATTGAACTCTCACAAGGTGACATCTCTCCTTATTTCATTAATCTATTGGTTTAATTTCCTTTTAATCATGTTTTCCCTAATTTTAATTTTCATGGGTTTGTTGCCTAATTTCATGTTTGGCTAAATCTTGTAGTGTTTGGGTGTAATGACCCTTAGATGAGTTGATTATGGTGTTAATATGATTGGGTGTTTCAATTTTGGGGTTGATTGATTACTCTCTTGTGCTTTGCATGAATTAATTGTTCAAATATGTCTTGAACCCTTGTTTGATGAATTGATTATCACAAAGAAATTTGGGTAATTGAATTATTGGCTAGGGTGTTAGATTTTAATTGAGTGATTGATATAAATACTGAATTAACGCAAGGATACTTGGTTAATTTCACTAGAACCCGCATTTGAGTACATTAATTGCTTGATTTAATTGCTAGTAATTAGTGAGGGGTTAGAGTGTTGTCTCTAACAATCTTACGTGCTTAATTGATTATGCATACTCTAGGCTTACCAAGTACGGTTGTGTGTGAACTTTTGCTAGATATCCCCTATCGTCACCCGTTGTGATTGAACCCGATTGTATGTTGCCATAGTTGACGAAGTCTTTGGTGATTTGCACCCGAACACTCTTCTTTTATTTGATATTTCTTTGCTTGGGTACTTGCATGCTTTATTTTATTATTTATTTGCTTTTGAGTCTTTGAAATATTTGCGTATCCGTGTTAGCTTCTATAATACTATGACAACGCTTAATCTCATGGCTTCATTATTCTCCTAGTCTCGTGGGTTCGATAATCGATTGGTCTTAAAGATTCTTATACTAGAAATTACAACCGATCATTCCTCTCCTTGGATTTCTCCTTCTGGGAGGCATTTTATTTTTCTACACAAAGCAAAACAATGCTTAAGTACCACAATCACATAAATAATAAGGACTCTCTCGCAACCTCAACTCGTTACCAAAATCTTGCATAATTATCAGCAATCTCAAATAACACATCCATCTAATAACAAGGTATGCAAGACCTATCCTCACAACTTCAACCCTCAATCTAAGTATAGCATAACAAATCGAAAGGGGCATGCAAGTATTATCCTAATTATCTCTACATTCATCAAGGCTTGTCCTTTGCAATCAACTTGGGATGGGCTTGTTTCTTGGACAATCAACTCGAACTAAGCTCAATTTTGGTGGAAGGCATGTCCTTTGCAATATATGATCAAAAACCTACAAAATAGACAAAATACCTTCCACAACCATTAAGTTCACAATTAAACTGATTAGGGTGATAATGCTCGTAAAATTGATCAAAATATGCATTGAATTCACCATAAAATCATGCAAGAATCAACCCTAATCAGTGATGTATGAAGATGTTTTGAGTTTTGTGTTGATCTATGAAGATAATTTGAGGCAATGTTTGGTTTGTTAAGCTACTTAGCCAAATTTTACCCCACCAATGTCATTGATTTCCCTAGTAAGCCGATTTGTGCCTTAAAGCCTTATTCTTTGGCAAGCTTGTGAAATTAAGACATTTTTTCTATCTTTATGAGTCTTTGTTTCCATATGATTAATAGAGCATGATTGTTGGCAAAAGAATGGTGAAGTGAAATTGAGATAGTGTGGTGGTATGATTGGATAAGTGTGAATGACATGAAAAAAGAAAGAAAAGAAAAGAGGTTGAAAAATTGAATGGAAAAAATGTAAGAAATGATAAGAAGAAAATTCAATTTGAGCTTGAATGCAAAAGAAGGTCTCAAAAGGTAGATTCTTTGTTGAGTGCATCATTTGCGATTGTGCATGCTAGAACTTGTCTATGAACTTGTTGAAGTTGAGTTTTGTGTTGATCTATGAAGATGATTTGAGGCCATGTTTGGTTTGTTAAGCTACTTAGCCAAATTTTACCCCACCAATGTCATTGATTTCCCTAGTAATTTAATTTGTGTCTTAAAGCCTTATTTTTGGCAGCTTGTGAAATTAAGACATTTTGCCTATCCTTATGAGTCTTTGTTTCCATATTATTAGTAGAGCATGATTGTTGGCAAAAGAATGGTGAAATGAAATTGAGATAGTGTGGTAGTATGATTGGATAAGTGTGAATGACATGAAAAAAAAAAAAAAAAGAAAGAAAAGAAAAGAGGTTGAAAAAATTAAATGGAAAAAAATGAAAGAAATGATGAGAAGAAAATTCAATTTGAGCTTGAATGCAAAAGAATGTCTCAAAAGGTGATGGTGGTGAATGTTATGTGAAAAGAATGAAAATGAAAAAAGAGTGGTGTTTGTTGAAATGAAGTGAAATTGCATTGAATTATATGTTCAACTCTCATTGCTCTACTAACATTGAGTCACTACCAAATTCACTCACCTAATCCAAAGAGCCTTCATTACAACATTTTGAAAAGACCTCTTTGATTTGTAGTTGATGCACAAAATGAATAATTGAGATTGAGTCTTGTTGCAAGCATATGGTGTGTATGGTTGTGAGTTGATGATTGAGTCCCTAATTGCCCCTATACACTTGTGTCATGAGAGATATACTCTTTGGAAGGAGCATTGAGAAGGCATTTGAAATTGCATCTTGTCAAAACATGACATTTTTGAGTATTTGTTGAAACTGGCATTGAAAATTGTGTTCACTTATGAGTTTGATTGTCCAAAGATCATCTTTTGCCATGAGACATAGTTGCAATCAATTCACCCTTTGTATTTATTTGTTCGTTGCTCGAGGAACGAGCAACACCTTAAGTTTGGGGGAGTTGATTAGGGTGAATTATTGCATGATAATTGTGTACCTTAAATATGGTCGAGCCGAAGTTGTGGTAGGCAAATCAACCCGCTGCACTCCAACATATTAGTGAGTGCGCCCACCCACTACACCCACCATCCGGATTAGTTCACCAATTATCTTTTCCAGCAAATCCATCACAGATCGCGCACCCTCACCTGCAAAGAATCATTCCAAACAGCAAATCAACAACAATAGCGCCACCCACCGCCGTGAATCATCTCATTATCGTTGGAAATGCCTTCGCCACCGCCGTGAACCGCCTCTTGCAGCCATGAGTCATGGCACACAACCACCAACCACCATCACCGCAACCCACCATCGCCTCCAACCACAAATCACTCAGCCGTCGCGCACACTTCGCCGTCACTGAAACAGCACCAGTGTGCCATTGCCGCAGTCGCGTTGCACATCTTCAGATCCGCAGCCAACCGCCGCCGTCACGACTCGAACCAGATTCACCCCTCGATCCAAGCCCTGTATTTAATGCCTCAATCTTCACCCAGCCCGAGACCCCCACGCAGTCGAGTTGAGGCGTTAGACCTCCAAATGCCGTAGCTCGCTTAATCCATCCGGGAGCTCGCCTCGACCCAGCTGTTATCCCCTCGGTCCGAACGCTGCCGCTCTCTCGAGTCGAGCAGCCTCACTCGAGTCGAGCGGCATCTGTAGCAGCAGAAAGCGCGACCATGATTTCCAGCGTTTTTTTGTTCTTTTCTTCGGCCAATAGGAGCGTGCCACGTGAGGGAATATTCTCTTGCCTTAGAACTCGTTTTTTACATCAGATTATGAAGGGGATTTGGGGAGAGTTTTTGAGTTATAGAGGGGGATAGCAGCGAAAAATAGAAAATTAGATAGGGAATTCACACACCATTAGATAGGAAATTTATTTAGTTTAACTTTCAGTTCCTGCACTCATATTTTCTCCTTTTCTCGAGCAATTTGCATTTTATAGATAGGTGTCTTTCATTTCAAGCAAGAAACAAGTTATTGTAAGGATCAATTGCAAGTTATTTCAATTAATTCAATCAAGGTGATATTTCTTCATTTATTGTTTTCATCTATTTTATCATGGGTATTGTTTCATTTGCTCTCTTTACTATTGTATTGCTCAAATTAGCCATGGGCTAATCCCTTAGATTGCTTGGGTGTTTGAATTATCCATGAATTTGGTGTTAATCATGAATTGATTGCTTTGATGGGCATGTAATTGGGTTTTGATGCTTTTATTAAAGGACTTTGTATGGATCTTATGATTGATTGTATTTATTAGCTTGATTTATCGAATTTGTGTGTTGCAACGAGAGTTGGATATGCATGTTGGGTGATTGAAAGTGAACTTTTCGATTAATTATGATGATTTTAATTGTGATTGATTGCACCGAGAGGTGGAATAGTTTTTAGATTCCCCTTTAGTAGACATTGCATGCTTAAGTGTGAAGTGAAGAGACGATCCTAGGCATTAGTACCCGTAGTGAACGTGTCCAAGTTTTTAACAATCTTAGGTGCTTATTTGCTTAATTCTCGGTGATCGCTCTTAGCCTGGCCCGATTCATGCCTTGATTTGTGATTGATTTGTGATTTTACCAAAGGATTGTGTAAGGAGAACACCCGAGAGATCACTTCTCACACTTGTACTCGTCTAGAGTTTTATTTGCTTTCTTTTGTTATTTGTTGCTTGCTCTTGTTTGGTTTATTGTTTATTTTCTGTTTTTGCATCCTCGATAGCCGCTATAATATTATGACAACAATCGCTTTTGAGGCTCTCGCCATTCTCCTAGTCTCTAGGGTTCGATATTTTATTTGATCATCAATATACTTATTGCTAAAAAACATGCGATCAGGAGGTTGTGGCGAGTGGGAGTGTTACGGGCAAAAGTCACTCGGCCGAGTGACTTTGTCACTTCAACTTTAAATCTTCATAACTTGAGCATCCAACCTCCTATTGACTCGATTCTTTTTCCGTTACGACCCTCTTTCAGCCCTCTTTACAATGATATCATCCATAACTTGATTGTAGTAGATATGTTGATCTCAAATTACTCCAAAAGTCAATAATTAACTACACATTTAGCAAAAACAATACCAATTCTCTCTATCATGTGCAATTAATCAATTATGATTGAAATAACCATGATAATGAAATCAAAATGAAAAGATTAAAAATACAATATCATACAATTTTCACACTATTCAGTAGCCCCTTCTCTATTTTCTTCATTAACTATTGATTTTTATTATTAAAAACATTACTAGGTTAAAATCCTCCATAGGAAAAAATCCTTAGTCAAGAAAAGGAGAGCTATTCCAAAATTATGAAGAAATTTATTTTGAATGCCTTTGAGATGAAAGGATCTCAAAAAGTCAAGAATCCCGGTCCACCAATAAAAATTGGAAGTTTCCGTGAAAAGGACCAAAATTGAGACCAAAATGATCATAATTTTTATATTAAAAAGAAAAAGGACTAAAGTTAGATTCAAGTAAAGATACATGACCGTTTATAATTTTTTCTCTTTCAGTTGATCATGTGGTGTGGGATTTGCTTGGTTAAATTGAGTTTATTAATCGTTTGCATGCACCGAAAGGGGGTAAATGATTTAGCACCAATATAATAGACATTAAGTTTTCCAAATAAACTTGGGTACTTAATGAAAGAGAATGGGTAGAGATTAGTAACCATTTTGAACATCTTTATTTCCTTAATACCTTAAGAGCTTTTGGTAGTTAATTAGGTGCTAATTAACTCTAGTGATCACCCATGCCTCAAAAGGGATATGTCTTCATTTAAATTGTGGTAGCCTTTAGGTAACATCAATGAAATTGCATATGATAAGTTGTCTTGTCTTGTTGAGCACCATTTGATTTCACATGGATTCCACCCAAAGCATACTTCACTTCATTTGCACTTCTTTCGAAGTTAGTTTATTTGTTTTAAAATTAAGTAATACATTATTTTATCATTTATAATATACTTATAATATATTATCATTTATATTATTATTATAATAATAATTATTATTATTATTCTAATAATATAATATTATCATTTATATTATTATTATTATTTTAATAATATAATATTATGATCATTTAATATAATATACTTATATTATTATCATTTATAATATTATTATTATCATTTATGATATTATTATAATCATTTATGTAATTATTATTTTTATAAAGTAGATTATTTTGTCATTTATAATATACTTATAATATTATTTAATAATATATTATTATTATTTATAATATACTTATATTATTTAATAATATATTATTTTAATAAAATTAATAAGATGAATTGTTTAATATGATTAGGGTGAATTTGTATAGGCTTATGGTTAAAAACGTTACTATTGATTTTCTTAGTCAAAAAAAGTTACTAGGTTAAAATCGTCCATAGGAAAAAATCCTTAGTCAAGGAAAGGAGAGCTCTTCTAAAATTATGAAGAAATTTATTTTGGATGCCTTTGAGATGAAAGGATCTCAAAAAGTCATGAATACGAGTCCACCGATAATAATTCTCATTTAATTTGTATGTACTATTGTAGTCGTGACTCTATTTTCTCTACAATTAATTTGCAATAAATTAATATTATTCTCACACATATATATATATGATCATGAATTGGTTCTCGATTTATCATTCTCTTGGGACAAAAAATGCTCGAAAAAAACTACATGATCAAAAGTATCAAAAAAGGACCATTTTGCAGACAACTCATTCTTTTGGAATAAAAATGTAAGTTACCACCCAATTAATATTATTCTAGTAGTATATATGACTAGGACCTGGCTCTCTATTTAAGGTACAACTTAACAACATAATAATGTAACGTATCAAAGTGTCGGGTGAAAATATGTATAGATAATTAGAGCTGAGAAAAAATAATTAATAAAGACAAAAACACAAAACAAAAGTTTATTAAAACATGTGAGGATTCACATAGAACCCCCAATTATTATTGTTCCACCGACACGGTAACAAAAACAACAACAAAAGATTAGAAATACCATAATTATACAATTCAATACACTTCAAACAAGAAGGTGGACTTCTTTATGATATATTTTGTAATTGGGCCAAAGTCCTTCCATGACATTTTCGATTTACATCCACCTTCTTCTCTGGGTGATGTTTCGTGCGTTTCCATCCGCATATGTATAAAAATTAAGAAAACTTCGTTAAAATATTACAAAAGAATATAATTAATTGTTGCATAATAATTATTTCCTAATAAAAATGAATCAAATCAAAACTAGTTAGATGTGTAAAGTCATCAATTAACAAGAAAGAGAAAAAGTGATTCAAATAATTTAAACCAGGAAACGGAAGAGCCAATATTTACTTCATTGGTGGGATATAAAACGGAGGTAGGAGAACGCCAAAAGTAAACATGGTTAATTGTATGGGAGAAACAGAATAAGAAATATAGAGGAAGAGATGTTTTAGAGCGGTGTAAGAATGAAGTGAAGGGTAGTGGAAGCTTATATAGGAGAGGAAATTGGATCATTAATTCTTTTTATTTTATTTTAGTCAGCATAGGAAATTAATTAAGATAATTATTTTATTTGATGTATAATATAATTATAATTATAATTATTTCTCCAACGAATATATATTATATGGTGGCGAAAGTAATGCCAACAACTCTTCTGATTAACGTGCCAAAGTATAAAAATCAAGTGATCGCTTTAATTAATATAACATGCAGGCCTTACTATTCCAATATAATTTATTTAATAGTTATAGAAAGTGAAGTGAAAACCCACCAATAGGTACAATAAGTTGTAAAAGTTCACATTTTGAACTTTTCTGTTATTTTGACTTTTAAATTTTAGTTTTCATCCTATAACTAATTACATTTTCTTTGTTTTTTTAGTTTCAAGTTAATGATTGATTATTTTTAATGCTATTATTTACCCTATATATAGGATATTTTTAATGCTATTATTTAAAAGTGTTTGTATTTTTATAGATCTCCTATAAACTCGGGTTAACGTGAACTCTCATTTTAGAGTGTCACCGAAGTGCCTTTATTTAACAAATAAAATATCACTAATTTGAAAATGCTTGATGTTATGTGTTGGTTTTTTTTTTTTTTTCAAAATCAGTACTAAACAACAACATTTTGTATACTAATCAACGACATTTAGTATACTAAACAATGACACTTCAAAAAATACCTGCGAAATGATTCAAGATTTTTATTTTAATAATAGGATTATCAAGCGAATCATTTTATTTGGCATGTATATAAATATTTCTCCGACAAACATAATCATTATTATATAATAATAACTGCAAAGTGCTGATTAACGTGCCCAATTTTATAACATGTTGCGGGTAAATATCAATTTTATTCCAATAAAAGTCTAAAGCTAGTGCATAGTTTTTTTTTTTTTTTTTTGTCGGTAAATGTTAGTTTGTTAGTTGTTAGTAGTTAGTTCGCCAAACACCTAAACACTCCAAGAATTTCTCCAAGCCAGCTTATAACTCCATAATTCTTTCCCAAAGAGAATCGAACCCGGGTCTCCCACTTTAGTAGTACCCGGTGGCCAGGTGAGAAGCTATTGCCGAGGTGTGAAATCAATTCATTTATATTAATTCCCTATTACTCATTTACCTCGCAGACTGGATTCTCAATCAACCCTTCAAGAAGTAGGCCTATCGGGTGAATAATTTAATATTGTTGAACTGCCGCTTATAGCTGGATTTGAACCCATAACATTTGACTCTATCTTAAAAGAATTTTATCTCATGAAAATGTTAGAACTTATAGATAGGTGTATATGTAAATTGTAATAATCCCAAGGCATGTCCTAAAAACAACGACGTTTGATAAAAATTGGACGTAAATTGAGCAATGATGAAACTTATGGAACTAAAATGAATATTTTTACTATCTTGGGACAATTTATGAAAAATATTAATGTTGCGAGAATAAGATATGTCTTAACTCTTATATATATATAATATAATATAATTTAATATGGCAGACTTACAAAATATTGAACCTCCCCATGTATGAGCTACTTTTTTTTCCTGAACACGTATTTATTTTAAATTTCCCTCGATCGTTTAACGAACTTGCCCATGACCATGGTAATTGCGAGGTATGTCATGTTGTCATTAATTTTAGTCACCATAGCTAAGATAATTATTTTTATTTGGTGTATAATTATTTCCCTGACAAATATATGATAATTATAATTATTTTGTGTAGATATGTTTGCACACTTACCTTATTAGTTTATCCCATAGTTGTTTGCACACCTATAAATGGAAACACCTTTCAATTTTAACACCCTCACAAAAAATATTTATTTACATCAATGTCATTACCTTTTCAACTCAATTAACTAACCCCTTACTTTACATACACATGATTTCTCAATTATACCCTTCACTTACACATGGTCAACTCCCAAAAAGTGCATTTTCTTAACCTCCATGCCTCAATCAGTGCAAACAAATTTCCTGAGACGGAGGAAGTATATGATATACAATGGAGCGAATCATGCTTATATAACCACTCAACAAATCACTTTTATTTAATTAATATAGCACATCTTTATTTCCCTCAAAGAAATTATATTTTTTTGTATTGTGGTTGTGACTTGATTTTTAATTATTTGACTGAATTCAAATTATTCTAACAATGTGTATGATCATGTATAGTTAATTTTATGGGAGAAAGAGAATAAAAAATTTTATATGCTTCAAGGATAGTGGATAGCTTATATGCTTCATTATTTTTATTTTAGTCACCATGCATGGCTGAGATAATTATTTTATTCGATGTATAAGTATATATATTATATGGTGGCGCGAATACTGCCACCAAATCTGCTGATTAACGTGGCTATGGATAAAAATCAATATAATTTATTTAATAGTTATAGAAAATGATGTGGAAACCCACCAGTAGGTTCACTCTTTTGTTTTTAAACTTCATTGCCCTAGCTTTGTGCCACTTTTCGTGGCTGAATATTTTTTTCACAATTGGGCTTCATATCCAATTTTGTACTCCCTCCATCCCGATATAAACCTCATTTTCTATTTCGATCCGTCCATTTTTTTCTTAAAATATGTTCCCAAACAAATAGGTACAATTTTCTTATTTTATACTCTATCCGTCCCATACTCGTTGTGGAATTTGCCAAAAAGGTCCGTCCCATACTGTTGCATCGTTTCCTTAAATGGTAATAAAATAATTTTTTCACTTTTAACTATTTCTTCAAACACTACAATATTACACCATATGCTACTACTTTTCCCACAGTAACCCAATTTAATACCATTAAACAACTCTCTTATTAAAGTTGGAAAGATTACCGTACTCCCATAAAAATACAACTTATATAAGAGTATTAAATTATTCTTACATTAAAACTTACTCCAAGAAGTAAATGTCACAACGAGTATGAGACGGAGGGAGTAAACCATATCCATGTCATACTATCAAAATGGTTACGTAATTCAATAACTAGTAATATATATAACATTAGATATTTTCCATGGTGAAAAATGCATCTTGATGTGCTTTCTTGGTAATATATATAAAATTGAAATTCTTAGCTAGCACGTGTGAGAAACGGATTGAAAACGGAACAAAAAATGGGCCAAAATCGAAGAAAATGGAGTTGCTCGACCCCGGACCCTTTTGATCGAGCACTTATTCTCGCATGATTTGTCGATAGGTCCATTAATTGAGTGAGCCTATGCAATTTTTCTCCTTGTTCTTTTCTTTTTTTTTTTTTTTTTGCTTGGGGACAAGCAAATCTCTTAAGTTTTGGGAGAATTTGATTAGTGTGATAATTGCTAAAAAATTCATGTGATTTATTTGCTTAATTTGATAGGAATACAAATTCAATTGATTGAAATGGCCCACCACATCAATTAAAGGAGTGGTCAAATAAATTACATTATTATCTTGGCCTGCATGTTATATTAATTTAAAGTCTAATACGGGATTCTTTCATATAGGGAGCTAGCTGATAAATGTGTTGAATATAGTCGATTGAATTAAATTCTAAATCTAATTTGCAAGAAATTAAAAGAAAAATGAAGAACATCTACTACTATGTGTGAGTGTGTGTTTCTCATTTCTAGAGTGTAGAGTGAATTGTGTAGAGTATTGTGTAGATGAAAGGATCTCAAAAGTCATGAATACGAGTCCACCGATAATAATTCTCTATTTAATTTGTATGTACTATTGTACAATTAATTTGCAATAAATTAATATTATTCTCACACATATATATATGATCATGAATTGGTTCTCGATTTATCATTCTCTTGGGACAAAAATGTCGAAAAAAACTACATGACCAAAAGTGTCAAAAATAACCATTTTGCAGACCACTCATTCTTTTGGAATAAAAAATGTAAGTTACCACCCAATTAATATTATTCTAGTAGTATATATGACTAGGACCTGGCTCTTTATTTAAGGTACAACTTAACAACATAATAATGTAACGAATCAAAGTGTCGGGTGAAAATATGTATAGATAATTAGAGCTGAGAAAAACAATTAATAAAGACAAAAACACAAAACAAAAGTTTATTAAAACATGTGATGATTCACGTAGAACCCCCAATTATTATTGTTCCACTAACACGATAACAAAAACAACAACGGTAATAGAAATACCATAATTATACAATTCAACACCCTTCAAAAAGAAGGTTGACATCTTTAGGATATATTTTGTAATTGGGCCAAAGTCCTTCCATGACATCTTCGATTTACATCCACTTTCTTCTCTAGGTGATGTTTCAGTGCGTTTCCATCTGCATCTGTATAAAAATTAAGAAAACTTCGTTAAAATATTACAAAAGAATATAATTAATTGTTGCATAATAATTACTTCCAAATAAAGATGAATCAAATCAAAACTAGTTAGATGTGTAATGTCATCAATTAACATGAAAGAGAAAAAATGTTTCAAATAAATTAAACCGGGAAACGGAAGAGCAAAAAGCACTAAGCCAATATATATATATATATATATATATATATATATATATATATATATATATTTACTTAATTGGTCAGATTGGAACCCCGATTGAGCCAAAAGTAAACATGGTTAATTGTATGGGAGAAAGAGAATAAGAAATATAGAGGAAGAGATGTTTTAGAGAGGTGTAAGAATGAAGTGAAGGGTAGTGGAAGCTTATATAGGAGAGGAAATTGTATCATTAATTCTTTTTATTTTATTTTAGTCAGCATAGGAAATTAATTAAGATAATTATTTTATTTGATGTATAATAAAATTATAATTATTTCTCCAACGAATATATATTATATGGTGGCGAAAATAATGCCAACAAATCTTCAGATTAACGTGCCAAAGTATAAAAATCAAGTGATCACTTTAATTAATATAACGTGCAGGCCTTACATAACATGCATGAGACGGTCTCATACTTTTGCCATTTATTTAATAGTTATAGAAAGTGAAGTGAAAACCTACCAATAGGTACAATAAGTTGTAAAAGTTCACACTTTGAACTTTTCTGTTATTTTGACTTTTAAATTTTGGTTTTCATCCTATAACTAATTACATTTTTTTTTTTTTGAAAGGGAGTAATTACATACTTTTAATTGCTCTGTGTTCTTTGTTTTTTTAGTTTCAAGTTATTGATTGATTATTTTTAATGCTATTATTTACCCTATATATAGGTTATTTTTAATGCTATTATTTAAAAGTGTTTGTGTTTTTAAGTAGATCTCCTATATACTCGGGTTCACGTGAACTCTCATTTTAGAGTGTCACCGAAGTGCCTTTATTTAACAAATAAAATATCACTATTTTGAAAATGCTTGATTTTATTTGTTGGCTTTTTTTTATTTGATGTATAATAAAATTATAATTATTTCTCCAACAAATATATATTATATGGTGATTAGGGTGAATTTGTGCTTGTTTTTACTGTGGTTTAATTGCTTATTCATATATATTTTATGAGCATTTTTTCCCTTATTCGTACACTTGTGAGGTTTTATGGTTGTGGAAGGTTTTTGTTGGTTTTGTAGGTGTTGATCATTCATTTGGTGCGATTCAACCTTCCATCAAACCTCTCCTATGTTCATATTCTCGGTAAAAGTGAAGCATCGACTGGAAATTAGAAAGGCATGAAGATGAGGGTTGAAACGCAAGTGGAATCGTCAAAATCGGAGGTTAATTGCACTGTCTCGAGCTCAACACGAGTCGGGTCTCGAGTGACGGTTCGAGTCGAGACAGCTCATGACTCGAGTCGAGACGTAAGGGAATTTACGTGAGCAAGCTATCATACCTCAAGTGGTGTCTCGACCCTGTCTCGAGTGGCGTCTCGAGTCGAGACAGGTGGTCAACTCGAGTCGAGGACGGCCAGGAAGCTCGAGATGAACAGAGTCAACCTGTCTCGACTCGAGTTAGGCAAATGTCTCGAGTCGAGACGAGGCTTCTCGGAGCGGTTTTGCGTAACTTAATTTTTCGAGGACTCACTTGCAATTTCAGCCTTTTCACTCGAGCCCCCTGCTATAAAAACCCAATTTTCTGAATTGAAGAGGGTAGAACTCATTTGGGAACACAAATCCACACTTAGATAGAATTAGCTTGGATTAGAACATAAAACTCATCTTCCCCTTTCCTTGTTCTTCAATTTCATAGATAGATAGCTTTAATTTCTCATTAGATTAAGTTTACCCATAGCTTATCTTAGTTTAGTTCTTCAATTCAAGCAAGGTACTAGCTATTGTAAGGATCTATTGCAAGTTTTCATCCAATTCAATTAAGGTGATATTTCCCAATTTATTGCTTTCATCTAGTTTATCATGGGTAATGTTTCTATTACTTTGATTTCTATTTTGTTGATCAAATTAGCCATGGGCTAACCCTCTTGATTGCTTGGGTGTTGGAATTACATATGAATTTGGTGTTGAACATGAATTGATCACTTTGATTGGCATGTGTTGTGGTTTTAATGCTTCTACTAATGGGCTTTGTGATGATCTCTTGATTAATTGATTTTGTTAGCTTGATTCGTTGAATTGGTGTGTCACAACGAGAGTTGGATATGCTTAGGATAGGATTAAGTGAACTAATTGATTGATTTTGATGATAATGATAGTAATTGATTGCACCGAGAGGTGAATTAGTTGCTAGATTCCCCAATTAGTGGACATTGCATGCCTAGGTGTGTAGTGAAGGGACGACCCTAGACATTAGTACCCGATTGTGAACGTGTTTAGGTGATCAACGGTCCTAGGAGCTAGCTTGCTAGAAATTACGTGATCGCTCTTAGCTTTGACCATTTCCATGCCTTGATTTGTGATCGATTCGTGTGATACCCGAAGGATTGTGTAAGGAAGACACCCGAGCGATCGTTTCACACACCACTTGCACTCGTTAGAGTTTTATTTGTTTCTTTTTGATATTTGCTTGCTCTTGTTTGATTTGTCATTGATTGAAGTGATTTCACCCCGGTTGCCATTATAATTCCACGGAAATGCATGTTTTTGAGGCTCCATTGTACTCCTAGTCCCTTGGGTTCGATATTTGTTTAGTCGTAAATACTTGTTGCTAAAATATAAACGATCAAAATGACGCCATTGCCGGGATTAGTTGAGGACACTTAGGTGGAACTTGAATTCTAGTTGAGTGGAGTTACTAGTGGCATTTATTTTTCTTGTTTGTTGTTTTTGTTTAAGAATTTGATACTTGTTTTCTTTTGGTAGGTGCATAAGCGAACTTTGAAAATTGATAACGAACCTCTACCAAGAAGAAGGAATCGGAGAAGACCGATTGATGAATTGCAAGAAATGTGCGTTGGCTGGTAATACCACTTAAGGGCGGATAGACCGGTCGGTTCGAAGGAAGTTCTATTGAGAGATCCAACAAGGCCGATCAAGTAACGAATCCCTTCTTTGCATCATGCTTGCCCCCACCAATAAACAACCCGGAACTCTTCGATGCAGCGGGGCCGAGACGACGTGACATACTACGATCACGTACGAAGTCTGCTCTTGGCTATACGGACTAGGATTGACTCACGGAAGCCCATTTTTCACAAATCGAAGGACTTTTGATAGAAAAATGGAAGGGGATCCACTTCCACATAGAGAGGGGGTTGCTAATGAAGGAGAAGGGGAGATAAATATTCAAGGCATCCATATAGAATTGAGAGGTGCCCAACCTCAAAGAGAAGAGATGGTGCATCAAAATCTACCAAATCCCCAAAATCCTTACCCTTACCCTTACCCCTATCCATATCCATATCCAACTCCTCCAATTCAAGGCCAAAATCCATATCCATACCCACCTCCATATCCACCATATCCTCCATATCAAGACCAAAATTACATTGCTCAATACAATCCTCCACCACCACCCTTGCCTAACAATCAAAATCCACAAAATCCCCCACCTCAAAGGGAAGGTAGACCCATTCGTGCTTATTTTGAGCCTCAATTACGGGAATATTATGATGGTTTAGCTAGGCCGAATATCCAAGCTAATAATTTCGAGATCGCGCTGCTATGATCAAGCTTCTCATGGAGAATCAATTTGAGGGAAGAGATGGGATAGATGATCCACACAAGCATTTGGATCGGTTTTGGAGTTGGCGGATACTATGAAGTTTAATGGAGTCACCGAAGATGCTAAGAAGTTGAGGATGTTTGCATTTACTCTCACGGAAAAGGCCAAGCAATGGCTTAGCAAGACTTTACCGTCGGGAGTGTACGCACTTGGGATGAGATAAGTAAAAAATTTTTGCTTAAATTATATCCTCCTTCTCGAACCGTCCAAGCAAGGAATGAGATTGCCGATTTCAAGCAAAAGCCAAAGGAGAGTATAAAGGATGCATGGGAACGTTTCAACAATTTGTTGATATCGTGTCCCCAACACGGCTTCCCGGAGGAGCAAACCATATGCTTCTTTTATTGTGGAGTTGATGAAGCATCTCAACTACATTTGAATGCATGTGCTAAGGGGGACTTCATATTCTTGACCTCATAAGAAGCCATTGAGATTTTAGATGGTGTAGCCAACAATGCCTCCCAATGGAACACCAATCAAGGCCCCAATCAAAGAGTAGCCAATGTGGAGCAAGGAGACTTAATGAAGTCTATGATGATGACACTTATTGATAAGGTGAGCTCACTTACCGCCTACCAACAAAGAGATGTCACTCCTCCTCCAATGATGCAAGATGGGCAAGCTCTTAATCAAGTTGGGCCATGTGAAGATGTAAATTATATGGGAAGGCAACCTCAAGGAGGATATCAACAAGGCTACCAAGGAGGAAAGTAATTCAATCAAGGGCAATTCCGACCCCTTTATCAACAAGGAGGTCAATCTTCTTTTCAACAAGGAGGCCAATTTGCTCAAGGTAACAACTCTTATAACTCAAATGTCCGTAAGAATGAAAACTTTTCATATGCAAATCCTAAGGCCGCCGTACAATTCCCACCCGGATTTGATCCGGGAGCTAAACCGCCTAATGGAGAAGGGAAGCCTTCAACGGATGAGTTGTTAGCCTTGTTGATCAAGAAGACGGAAGAGAAAGATGCTAAGCTAGAAGCAAGGCTAGATAAGATGGAAAGCTTGTTTGGGAGCCAAATTACTCAACATGGTCACCAACTCAAGACCCTTGAATTCCAAATGGGTCAATTGGCTAACACCTTGGGAATTTGCAAAATAAGGGGAAGTTTCCTTCAAATACCGAGGTGAACCCAAAAGAGCAATGCAAGGGAATTCTATTGAGAAGTGGTACTAAGTATGATGGACCATTAATGCCAAGAGAAGGGGAGTTTGAAAGGGAGAATTCTCATGAGAAGAAAGAGATTGAAGAAGAGGGTGGTAAAGAGGAAGAAAACGAGTTTGAAAGATTTGATGAAGATGAGGAGGAAAAAGGGATGAGGAAGGAAGAATCCTTAATAAAGAAGAAGGAAAAGGTGCTAGAAAAGGGGAGTGTTCAACTCGAATTCCAAAGTGGAAATTGGCCAAGGAGTTGAGAAAAGAGAAGAGCATGTGCCTTGTGATAGATGGGGAGTGCCCAAGACACCAATTCCGCCTCCTTTCCCAAAAAGGTACATGAAGCAAAGATGGAGGAAAGATTTGCTAAGTTCTTAGAAATCTTCAAAAGATTCACATCAACATACCTTTGCCGATGCCTTGGAACAAATGCCACACTACATGAAGTTCCTCAAAGATGCGATTTCCAAGAAGAAGAGGCTCCAAGAGCATGAAACGTTGAGTTTGACGGAGGAGTGTAGCGCCTTGCTCCAAAAGAGTGTGCCACAAAAGCTCAAGGATCCGGGAGTTTCACCATTCCTTGTGAAACTGGTGGAAGTGATACAATGTGGGCGTTATGTGATCTTGGAGCAAGCATAAACCTTATGCCTTACTCTATCTACCAAAGGCTTGATCTCGGTGATATTAATGAGGTCTCTATGACACTCCGTTTGCCGATCGATCAATTAAGAGGCCTAGAGGAGTGGTTGAGGACGTGCTTGTGAAAGTGGATCGCTTCATCTTTCCGGCGGACTTTGTGATATTGGACATGGAAGAAAATCAAGATGTGCCTCTCATTTTGGGAAGACCGTTTCTTGCAACGGGAGGCTATGATCAATGTGAAAGATGGAGAGCTTAAATTATGCTTCAACAATGAGGAGATCAAGTTTTCTATCTACAAGACGTTGGAGAAGAATGACCAAGCGGAGAGTGTTAGCTTTGTTAGCTTAACTACGGGGGTCATTCAAGATGAATGGGAAGATTTCTCAAACTCTTCTTTGTCTCTTGATTCATATTCTTTCTTAAATAGAAATTTGCATGCATTGCATTTGGGTGAGTCTAATGAATTTTCTTTGCATATTTCTAATGATTGTAAGGGGAAAGTTGATGAGAAAATGAAGGGATGTGATCAATGGAAAGTGGCAACCCAAATTTCTACCCTTGAAAATAGAAGGAGAAGAGGTGCCTAAATTGGAGGAAAAGAAGGACAAGCTCAAGCCTCTACCCGATCACCTTCGGTATGCTTATCTAGATGAAGAAATGAGGTACCCGTGATTGTTTCTTCTACTTTAAGTGCTAATGAACTTGAGAAATTATTGCATGTGTTAGCTAGGAACAAAGGTACTTTGGGTTGGTGTATTGATGACTTGAAAGGGATTAACCCATCTATTTGTATGCATAAAATAAGGGTAGAAGAGGGTAGTAAGGCTATAGTGCAACCTCAAAGACGGGTTAACCCTTTAATTCAAGAGGTGATTAAGAAAGAGGTGATTAAATTCCTTGATTCCGGTATGATTTTTCCTATTAGTGATAGCCCGTGGGTATCTCCTTTACATGTGGTGAGTAAAAAGGGAGGGATGACGGTGATTACCACCGACTCCAATGAGGTCATTGCTACACGGGTAGCAACCGGTTGGAGAGTGTGCATAGATTATAGAGAATTGAATAAGGCTACATGCAAAGACCATTTTCCCCTTCCCTTTATGGACCAAATGTTAGATCGTGTGAGTGGACATGCATTTTATTGCTTTCTCGATGGTTATTCGGAATACAATCAAATCATGGTTGCCCTCGAAGACCAAGAGAAGACTACTTTTACATGTGCTTATGGAACGTATGCGTGGAAGCGTATGCCATTTGGATTGTGTAACGCTCCCGCAACGCTTCAACGTTGCATGATGTCTATCTTTCATGATATGATTGAAAATGTGATGGAGGTATTTATGGACGATTTTTCAGTTTTGGAAGTTCTTATGATGTGTGTTTAGCTAATCTTGAGAGTGTCCTTAAGAGGTGCCAAGAAACTAACCTTGTCCTAAATTGGGAAAAATGTCATTTTATGGTAAGGGATGGGATAGTTCTTGGCCATCATGTATCTCATGCAGGAATACAAGTGGATAGAGCCAAGGTTGTGGCCATTGAGAAGCTCCCTCCACCCACAAACATCAAGGGAATCCGTTCTTTCCTTGGACATGCCGGTTTTTATAGGAGATTTATAAGGGATTTTTCCAAACTCTCTAAACCCCTTTCACATTTGCTTGAGAAGGATGTTCCTTTCGAATTTAATGATGATTGCTTGTTTGCTTTCAGGGCTTTAAAGGTAGCATTGATTTCTACGCCTATCCTTGTGGCACCAAATTGGGAGGAGCCTTTTGTGGTGATGTGTGATGCTAGTGATTGGGCTATGGGTGTAGTGTTGGGACAAGTGAGGGAGAAAAAGTTTCGAGCCATTTATTATGCATCCAAGACATTCAATTCTACCCAACTCAATTACACGGTGGATAAATTTCGACCCTACCTAGTAGGTGCGAAAACCACCGTTTACACCGATCATGCGGCCATAAGGTATTTGATGACGAAGAAAGACTCTAAGCCAAGACTTATCCGGTGGATTCTACTCCTACAAGAATTTGACTTGGACATCAAAGATAAAAAGGGGAGTGAAAATGTAATTGCCGATCATTTGTCACGATTGGAGCATGATGAAGGGTATGATGAAGAAAGGGGTGAAGTGAAAGAGGAGTTTCCGGATGAGCATTTATTTGCTATCAAAACCAAGGAGGATGGAGAAGAAGGGCCATGGTACGCGGATTATGCTAATTACCTTGTGGTAGGAAGGTTGCCCTATGACTTGAACAGTATGAGAAGAAGAAATTCTTAAAGGATGTGAAAGATTATTTTTGGGACAATCCCTTCTTGTACAAGAAAGGGGTTGATTCAATTATTATAAGATGTGTACCTCAAGAGGAATGGGAAAGTATAATGACTCATTGTCATTCATCACCTTGCAGTGGACATTATGGAGGGAAAAGACCACCTTTAAGACTCTTCAATCGGGCTTCTATTGGCGAAAATGTTCAAGAGTTGCAAAGAATTTGTGATGAGATGTGACAAGTGCCAAAGAAGTGGAAACATATCGAAGAGGGATGAGATGCCGTTGAACAACATTCTTGAAGTAGGATTGTTTGATGTTTGGGGCATGGATTTCATGGGATCAAGCTTCCTAATTCCTTTGTGCAATGAGTACATTTTGCTAGCCGTGGATTATGTCTCTAAATGGATTGAAGTGGTTGCAACAAGGAACAATGATGCCAAAACCGTGATCGAGTTTCTAAAGGGGAACATTTTTGCAAGATTCGGAGTGCCGAGAGCGTTGGTGAGTGATGGGGGTAGCCACTTCGTGAACAAATTGTTGGCTAATGTCTTAACTAGTTATGAAGTGTCACACAAGGTCTCCACACCTTACCATCCTCAAACAAATGGACTTGCGAAGTGCCTAATCGTCAAATTAAAAAGATCTTGGAGAGAACGGTGAGCACCTCAAGGAAGGATTGGTCTAAAAAGTTGAATGATGCGTTGTGGGCTTACCGTGACGGCATTCAAAACTCCTATCGGGATGTCCCTCTATCAATTGGTGTTTGGAAAGGCATGTCATTTACCGGTGGAGTTAGAGCATAAGGCGTATTGGGCCACACGAAAAGTGAATTTGAATAGTGATTTGTGTGGTGAGAAGAGAATCTTACAACTCCATGAGCTTCAAGAATTTAGGGAGAATGCTTATAAAAACGCTAAATTGCTCAAGGAAAAGACAAAAAGATGGCATGACGCTAGGATCACAAAGAAGAAATTTTTCGAGGGTGATGAGGTGCTCCTTTATAATTCAAGGTTGACAATTTTTCCCGGGAAGTTGAAATCGAAGTGGAGTGGGCCATTTAAAGTGAAGAAAGTTCATCCATCCGGTTTTGTGGATTTAGTGAATGAGAAAGGTGAAGAGTTTACGGTGAATGGACATAGAGTTAAACCTTACTACTCCCTTGAGGATAAGGGGGCAGTCCATGAAATCGAATTGAGGGAAGTTTGAACTCTTAGAGTTCCGTCCGGCATAGGACGTTAAAAATAGCGCTGGATGGGAGGCAACCCATCGGTTTTCTTGTTTTCGTGTTCTTTCTTTCTTTGTTTTTGTTGTTTTTAAAAAGTGGATGTTCCCACTTGTTTTGCTTGTAAGTTGTCCAGATTCATTTGGAGATGTGGCTTATTTGCTAGGGACGTGTGCAACTATCGTGCCGGTTTATTAAGGTATACCCAGGCTCGAACTTAGACTTGCTTGTCAATGTCTAAGTTTGGGTGGGTTAGATTTAGGTATTGCACAGCGCACGTCACTTGTTATGTTTTTGAGCTTTATTGTAGGGGTATGCTTAGTGGTGTATAATGTAGAGCTTTTATCCTCTTGTATCTTTTGGTATTGTAGCCTTGTGGTGCCTACTTGTGGGTAGTTTTGTGCAAACTAGATTGCTTGCACTATTGTTCCAAACTTGTAATTGCTTAGCAATGAAAAGTTTGGGGGTGTGCTTTGCGTTTAGCAATTCTCGTTTGCACTAACTTGCCTTTCACGGTTCATGGTAATCGTGGAAAATTTTGTGGAGTTGTTAAGGGTTTTGTGCTTTATTTTGCATATCATTGTTGGATGACTTATATTTGGTGATTTTTGCTGAGAAATGTGTGGGATTTTGGCATATTTGATGCATTAATTTTGGTGTATAAGTGTTGTGTTGAAAAGGGAGGAGAAAAAGGTGAAAAAGTGCTCGAAAGCCTTGTCTCGAGTCGAGGCATTGGACCGACTCGAGTCGAGACGTAAGGAGATTTACGTGAGCAAAGGATCATGCCTCGAGTGGTGTCTTGACCCTGTCTCGAGTGCCGTCTCGAGTCGAGACAGGCCAAGTGGGTCGAGTCGAGACGTAAGAATATTTACGTAGCCAAGCCACCCTGTCTCGAGTGCTGTCTCGAGTTGTGTCTCGAGTGTTGTCTTGAGTCGAGACAGGCGGCGACTCGAGTCGAGACGCAGGCTCAGAAATGATTCCAACTCTTTAAAAGGTAAGTTCCTTTCACTTCTTTCATTCTTGTTCGAACCGAGACGCCTCCTCTTCCCTCAAAACACACGAAACATCCACACTCTCCAAATTCTCACATCATAAACATCCCAATCCACACAAATTAACAATCCCTCATCTCAAACACTTCAATACTTCAAAATCCCTCAAGCATTGGGACGATTTTTCCCATTCCCATTCCTCTCTCGGGTCGAGCCGGAACTCTAAGTGCTTGAAGTCTTCTTGTTTCACTTCTTTATCCACACAAAGGTATGTGTTCTTCACTTTTCTCTATTTAATTTCCATGAATTCATGAATTATTGGTGAACTTGTGTATGAACCCTAGAATTTGGGAAATTATGGATTCTTGGATTAATGCCTAATTGGATGAATTGCTTGATGAATTGTGAATTATTTGTCATGGGTTTGATGATTTTGAGTTCAATTTGAGATGGGTAATTCCAATTTGTGATGAATTTTGAATTTTGGTCCATTAGGTTTCAAATTAGGCATAAGTGGAGATGTTTGGAAATGTTGCATATTTGTGTGAATTGAGAGTGAATTTTGCATGAAGATTGCTTAGATATTGTTGCTAAAACATGAAAGAGTTCATGGTTTGATTTTGATTGGTAATAGTTGAGTAATTAAGATAATCCTTGCATGCCCCTTTTCGAATTGTTTGGAATTATTTTGGCTAAGGGTTGAAGTTGTGAGGATAATTCTTGCATGCCTTGTTATTGAATTGTTGTTGAACTCATGTGTATTGTTCTGTGTTTGAGTTTTGCATAATTTGGTAACAAGTTGAGGTTGTGAGAGGTCCTTAATTATTCAATGGCTTATATACTTAAGTACTCTTCTTGCTTTGTGTAGGAAGAAAAATGCCACCTAGAAGGAGAAACCCACGGAGGGGAGCTCAAGAGCAAGAGGAGGAATTGGTTCCTCAAGTGCCATATGATATGGCGTGGTACCCGGCCGAAGAGCGCCGAATGATACACCGGTTATGCTTTCGGGGATGTGGGCTCAAGCCCAAACATTTTGGTATCAACTTCGTGAGGGTGGCATCGTTTACGTTGATCGGTTTATCGAGATGGGAAACATGAGCTTGAGACCAACTCGGTATTATGATGAGGGATGCACCGAGGCTCTTGGTATTCGGGGAGATGTAGAGGAGTTGTTCCGGAGAGTGGGATGGGGAGATTTTATTTTGATTCGAAGCCATCCTACAAGGGGCTTATGATGGAATTCTTGAGCACGGTGGAGGGTCATGGGCAAAATTCGATGGGATTTGCAACGAGCATCACTTTCGTGACCGGGAAACGAAGATCGGACGTTGACAGCAAGTGAGCTCGCAACAATATTCAACACGGGACCATATTCTGCCCCATCTCGATGACCGGTTTGATGCCACGCACTCGCAATCAATTGCAGCTAGAAATGAGGACGATTTGCCCGGTTTTCATCCAAGCAAGACTAAGGCCTCGCAGATACGTAACCCAAAGGTGCTCCGATATATCCACAAGATCATAGGCCAAATGGTTTCAAGATTTGAGGCCGGGTTTGTGAGAGAGCATGAACTATTCGTCATGTACCGGATGGTTCAAGGCCTACAAACACACCTTGGATACTACTTGATTGATCACTTATGCGTCAAAAGAAACCAGTGAAGAATGTGCAATGTGGAGGATTGATTACTCATCTCGCTGAGCATTTTGGGTGGGATGCCGAGAGAACTCGAGCACAACCTCTTGAAGGACCGATGAGACTAGATTTGTAGGCGTTAGCCAATATGAAGATGCTCAAGAGGGTTCGAAGACATTATTACTACAATCTCGAGGCCGATGGATGGTTCCCACTTCCGAAACCGGAGTTGACCACAATTATTGAGGAAGTGTGGCGAACCTCAACTTATCCTCTCGGGAGCACAGAGCTTGGATGAATTCCGTTGGAAACTTGCCGGATGAGCCGGAGCCTAAAAGAGAACGAGGTGAGTCACGAGGATGCAAGTCGATCGGGAGGATGAAGAACATGAAGAAGAGGAGGAGAGAGATCCACCACCACCGCCACCGCCAAGAAGAAGAGAGCCGATTCTTGAGGTGATGGCACATACCTACCATCGTCATAATGAGTATCGACACTCTTGCAGAGCAGCGAGAGATTGCATAACAGGATGGAGGCTCGACGCACGATTACCGGATTGGAGCAAAGAGTGGTGGGGTTGGAGCAGAGCAGAGGCGCGGCGGGAGATTACGGAGGAAATTCTCGTGTCGGATGAGGCGGCTTTAGATGCGGGAGGCGATGTATTCATGGTTCACTTCTCAAGGCTATTTTCCTCCGCCCCCACCTCCGAATGCATGAGTGGTGGTATCTCTTGGATTTAATTTCAGTATCTCTTCTCTCGTGATGATTGTATTTGAATTGAAAAGATTGTTTTTAATCTTGATTTGATGGGATGTATTAATGATTGTGTGATGTTTGTTTGTAATTTATTGGATGTTTGTTGATGGATTGTGGATGTTGTTTTTATTGTTGATTCGATGATTATTCTTGAGCTTAGTTGTGGATGATTGTTGAAAATCTTTGAGTTCATTTTTGTGAATGAATGTATTTGGGAGGAATGATTTTTAGATGTTCAAAAGGCATGTGAATTGATAGTGGAAAGTTGAACTAGTGAAGTGAAATGAGTGATGTGTTGATTTGAAGCTTGCATGAGATAATATGTGTAGTGGATGTGTGAGTAATCATGCTTGAGTTCATGTTCATGGAAACCGTGTGAGCTTTAGAGCCTAATGATCCGTGCATCTTTACGGTTTCATTCCTTGTTGAGAGATTCGATCACATTTGTGCATACTAGAACTTGCCTCAAGACTCGTCGAAATTGAGTTTTGTGTGGAATTCGTAAAAATGACAAGAGGCCATTTTTGGTTTTTAAAGTCACTTAGCCTAAAAATTTCCCACCAAAACAATAATTTCCATAGTTAGCCAATTTGAGCCTTGAATCCAAATTTTCTTTGGCAAGCCATGTGAATTATAGTCATCGTTATTCATTTTTAGCCTAATTGTCCATATACTTTTAGTAGAGCATAATTGTTGAAATGATGGTTGAAAGAAAATATTGTGTGTGGAAGTTGATAGCAAGAGATGAATAGAGAAATTGAAAAGAAGGGTTGTAAGAAAGTAAGATTGAGTGTGCAATGAAGGTGAAAGAAAAAAAAGGAAATGTGAAAGAAAATTCAAGTTAGAGTTGAAAGTGAAAGACAAAGAGACTCTAAGGAGTGGGGGTGTTTGCATTTGATGAAAGAAAAAAGCAAAAGAGTGAGTGATGGTTGATGAATTTAATTGAAGTGTATTGGATTGTGTTGTTTAATCAACTCTTATTGCTCTACTAATGATTGAGTCACTTTGCCAAAAATTCACCCACCTCGTCCAAAGAGCCTACGTTACAACCGTAAGGAAGTCCTCTTTGATTTATGTTTGAAGCACAAAAAGACATAATGGAGATTGAGTCTATAGGCAAGCATATGGTGGGCATTTTTGTGCATTGATTTTTGAGTGCATACACGTCCAAAACTTTTTGAGAGTTTGATGATCTTATGCTTTCTAATGCTTGATGAACTTCTTGAAATCAAATTCACCCTTTGTGCTTAATTGTCTCGTTGCTCGGGGACGAGCAACAATCTTAGTTTGGGGAGTTTGATTAGGGTGAATTTGTGCGTGTTTTTACTGTGGTTTAATTGTTTATTCATATATATTTTATGAGCATTTTTCCCTTATTCGTACACTTGTGAGGTTTTATGGTTGTGGAAGGTTTTTGTTGGTTTTGTAGGTGTTGATCATTCATTTGGTACGATTAAGCCTTCCATCAAACCTCTCCTATGTTCATATTCTCGGTAAAAGTGAAGCATCGAGTGGAAATTAGAAAGGCATGAAGCCGAGGGTTGAAACGCAAGTGGAATCGTCAAAATCGGAGGTTAATTGCACTGTCTCGAGCTCGACATGAGTCGTCTCGAGTGACGGTTCGAGTCGAGACAGGCTCATGACTCGAGTCGAGACGTAAGGGAATTTACGTGAGCAAGCTATCATACCCTGTCTCGAGTGGCGTCTCGAGTCGAGACAGTGGTCAACTCAAGTCGAGACGGCCAGGAAGCTCGAGATGAACAGAGTCAACTGTCTCGACTTGAATCAGGCAAATGTCTCGAGTCGAGACAGCTTCTCGGAGCGCTTTTGCAGAACTTAATTTTTCGAGGACTCACTTGCAATTTCAGCCTTTTCACTCGAGCCCCTGCTATAAAAGCCCAATTTTCTGAATTGAAGAGGGTGGAACTCATTTGGGAACACAAATCCACACTTAGATAGAATTAGCTTGGATTAGAACATAGAACTCATCTTCCCCTTTCCTTGTTCTTCAATTTCATAGATAGATAGCTTTAATTTCTCATTAGATTAAGTTTACCCATAGTTCATCTTAGTTTAGTTCTTCAATTCAAGCAAGGTACTAGCTATTGTAAGGATCTATTGCAAGTTTTCATCCAATTCAATTAAGGTGATATTTCCCAATTTATTGCTTTCATCTAGTTTATCATGGGTAATGTTTCTATTGCTTTGATTTCTATTTTGTTGATCAAATTAGCCATGGGCTAACCCTCTTGATTGCTTGGGTGTTGGAATTACATATGAATTTGGTGTTGAACATGAATTGATCACTTTGATTGGCATGTGTTGTGGTTTTAATGCTTCTACTAATGGGCTTTGTGATGATCTCTTGATTAATTGATTTTGTTAGCTTGATTCGTTGAATTGGTGTGTCACAACGAGAGTTGAATATGCTTAGGATAGGATTAAGTGAACTAATTGATTGATTTTGATGATAATGATCGTAATTGATTGCACCGAGAGGTGAATTAGTTGCTAGATTCTCCAATTAGTGAACATTGCATGCCTAGGTGTGTAGTGAAAGGACGACCCTAGACATTAATACCCGATTGTGAACGTGTTTAGGTGATCAACGGTCCTAGGAGCTAGCTTGCTAGAAATTACGTGATCACTCTTAGCTTTGACCATTTCCATGCCTTGATTTGTGATCGATTCGTGTGATACCCGAAGGATTGTGTAAGGAAGACACCCGAGCGATCGTTTCACACACCACTTGCACTCGTTAGAGTTTTATTTGTTTCTTTTTTATATTTGCTTGCTCTTGTTTGATTTGTCATTGATTGAAGTGATTTCACCCGGTTTGCCATTATAATTCCACGAAAATGCATGTTTTTGAGGCTCCATTGTACTCCTAGTCCCTTGGGTTCGATATTTGTTTGGTCGTAAATACTTGTTGCTAAAATATAAACGATCATATGGTGGCGAAAATAATGCCAACAAATCTTCGATTAATGTGCCAAAGTATAAAAATCAAGTGATCGCTTTAATTAATATATCATAAGACTCATAAGAGAATAACAAATATATCATGGGCTTGAGTTGGAAAAATAAGCTTTAAGTATGTAAGAGAGTGACCCAACCCAAAATGATAAGATAAGGGCCCTTTAAGGCCCATTTAGAGGAACCCTAGTATTTGTAGGGCAGTATATATAGGAGGTTGCAGCCTTTGTCCACATTTATGTCACTTCACTCTAAGGTAAGCACAAGCCTTGCACACCTCTCACACACACACTACTACAGCTTCTGCCCAGTTTCCGGCCGGGGACCTGACGTCCGATGATCGATCGGCCGACGCCATCTGAAAGCTGTTTTCAAGAGCTTTTCAGAACATTTTCCCGTTTTCAGATCGGAGTTTTGGATCTCCATCTATGCTCAGTCAAAGTTGGAGGGATGCCTTTATAGGCGGACCAATTTCTATAGTTCATATCTTGTTGCTCATATGTCGAAATCTTTTAATTCTTGTCTTTTTAGAAAGCTGTTTTCAAGAGCTTTCCATAATATTTTCCCGTTTTCAGATCGGAGTTTTGGATCTCCATCTATGCTCAGTCAAAGTTGGAGGGATGCCTTTATAGGTGGACCAATTTCCATAGTTCATATCTTGTTGCTCAAATGTCGAAATCTTTTGATTCTTATCTTGTTAGAAAGCTGTTTTCAAGAGCTTTCCAGAACATTTTCCTGATTGCAGATCGGAGTTTTGGATCTCCATCTATGCTCAGTCAAAGTTGGAGGGATGCCTTTATAGGCGGACCAACTTCTATAGTTCATATCTTGTTGCTCAAATGTCGAAATCTTTTGATTCTTGTCTTGTTAGAAAGATGTTGTCAAGAGCTTTCCAGAAATTTTTCCCGTTTTCAAATCGGAGTTTTGGAACTATAGCTATGCTCAGTCAAAGTTGGAAGGATGCCCTTATAGGTGGACCAACTTCTACAGCTTATATCTTTTCACTCAAGTATTAAAATCTTTCGATTCTGGTCTCATTGGAAAGCTGGTGACGAGACCTCTCCAGAACAGTTTCCTTTTTTAAATCGGACTTATAGAGCTCCAGTTATGCTTGGTCAAAGTTTTAATAAGTTGCAACGGTGCTACTAGAATTTCAAATGGACGTAAAATATTCGTTTCTTATCCGTTTTTAGCGAAATCAGCGGCAAAATGCCAAGAATTTCAGAAATGATAGTTTTCATCAAACTAATCAAATATCCAGATTTTTTTGTGTTAGCCTTTAAACTCCTAAGAAAATACTTCTTTTTAATTGATTATAAGGTTTACTCTTGAGTCACTTATCCTCTTTCTTATAATGCATCTTTCAATCACATACATTGACCATCATTTAGATTAGATTATTAGTAAGAACTAAGAGGTAGAATTTTTTGTTGTTATAGGACTAGAGGAAGGTGAAGTAGGAGAAGGCTTGGAACTAGGAGGAAACAATACCTCTTAATTCGTGCAAACTACTAGGTGGGGTAACTCTCGTTGAACTTTCTTGTTACCTACTTAAATCATATGATTTATTGTATGAATGGTCCTACGTGAATTTGTGTATATGATATATATATATATATATATATATATATATATATATATATATATATATATATATATATATATATATATATATATATATATATATATATATATATATATATATGCATGCTAAAATGTGAGATGCATGCTTTATGAATATGTGATGAGTTCGAAAATATGCATGCTCTTTTAAATGTGAAAATATATGAATATGGATACAAGTTTGTTTGCATGTGTGCATGTTCCACTATAAGGAATATGATTATGCATACAAGAATATTGACATGTGTGCATGCTCAATTGTGAAGATGTATGATTTATGTGTACTTGAATGCTTGTATATATATACATATATATACACGTTTAAATTACAAGATGCATGATACATGGTTGAGACCATACAAGGTGTATTTTATGCGGATAATACCGTAATAGCTATGCTAAGATCACGGGTAAATCCGCACAAGATTTGATCGAAAGATCACTTTCGGGTAGCTCCCGAACAAGATGCTCGAGCGGGTAAAGCGTGCCCCAACAAGATTGATGTGCTCTTATGTGTATTACCTACTATGTATACATTATCTATGTATTATCATTACATGATGTTGAGCATGTCCCTTGATTGTTAACAGATTGTTGAAACTTGAAGAATGCAATATGAGTTGTTATTATGAGATTTTTAAACGTTATGCTTGAGATTAATATGTCTCTCATTTGTTATGTTCAAGGTGTATATTATTTCAAGTAGTTGATCTTTAATACAATATTTTGTGTGATGTTTGGGTGGGTATTTGAGTGAACCCACGGAGTGTTTTCCAGACTCACCCCCTTCCCTTTTCGAGGTAATAACGCATACAAGAGGAATGAAGATGGATGTGAGCCCTCGATCTCCGCAGGCAATCATTTTTTAAATATTGTGTTTTTGAACTTGAAGCATTTGTTGCCTCTTTCAAATTGACCAGCTTAATTGTAGGAAAAACTTTGTGAACCCTACTTACTAATTTATTTCCGCTGTCACTAGTTTTCACTTTTTGAAGTTTTGGTGATGACCACCTTAATTTTTGAATGTAAAAAAAAAAAATGTGGTCGTTACAATGTGGTATCGTAGCGGGTCTACAATTCGAAGACTTGCTCACTAATGTTTTCATAAGATTTTTTCTGAAAGTTCTTACTTAAATGCACTTTGAGACGAGACTCACAACCAACTTCAGTCCGCTGCTCCAACTCGATGCGTTTGCACGTGCGTGTATTAGTTGTGATGTTATATTTGATGTAAATATGTACTTATTTTGTGTGAGTAACTTCGTAGTTGAAATTTGGGATAATTCTAAGGCTAGATTGAGTTCTTACTCATAGGACTAATCGATGGCACGTATGAGACAGAGCATTTCGCAAGTCCATGAGTGGATGAGTAGCGGCTAGAGTAGGTGTTATGAGGAGATACCGTAACTACTCTAGGGCGTGAGGATTCGGTTGGTACTCACATATCTCGCATGATGGATATGTGGAGAGAGGTCCGACGTCTGTCACTTAGTTTTTCCGATAGTAAAACTTGTTTGCGACTAATTAAGACCTTACCCGAGAATTGGCGTGTACGAGCGGAAAATCTTTATTCCGAGATTGTTCGTTATGATATCACAAATGAATCATCGATCATCGGTTATCCCGAGTTCACCTCCATCCTACATAGGGAGTGGGCTTTTGAACAGGACCCTAGAGAGGTCATGCGAGAACCGGCATGGATTCCGGATGATGATGAAGATGGTGAGGATCACGAGGATGATCCTATCGAGGAGGATCCCGAAGAGGATTCTTTTTGGGACGAGCTCATGAGTTTGCCTCTAGGATAAGGAATGATAATGCCAAGAAGAAACCTATTGAAGCTTCTAGTCGGAAGAGGTAGGGAAATCCACCACAGGCTAAAAATAAACAAGCTAAGATTGAAGGGAAGCGTGGGCTAAATCGCTAGTGACATCCCCAAATGTCCTAAGTGTGGGAGGCACCACAAGGGTGAATGTTTGTTTGGGACTGGAATTTATTACCGGTGCGAGAGAATCAAGCCACAATGCTCACGATTGTCCTCATGCAAAGGGCCCAGAGGCCGGTAAAGGGAAAGAGAACCCAAAGAAGCCTAACATTAGGAAAGCTCGTACTTTTGCAATGACCAAAGGAGAAACAGCTAAGAAACACGGAACCATGGCGGGTATGTTACCCATTTCAAGTATACCTGCTCTTACGCTCTTTGATACCGGTGCCACACATTCTTTTATATCTCGCTAAATTGTATGAGTGTTTGAAAGATAAAGACCTCACCGTTATAGATGCTAGTTTAGAAGTTAGTATAGCTTCTCGGTAAGGTTATCATAATCGATAAATTATGTAAGAATATCGAAATTGATTTTGGAGTTAGAGTCTTATGGGCTGACACGCACGTCATTGAAATGAAAGATTTTGATGTGATTTTGGGCATGGACTGCTCCAAACCAACCACGCCACCATCAAGTGTCATGAGAAAGAAGTATCTTTTCGATACCCGGGAAGGAGGAGTTTACTTTCCTTGGGGAGAAATCTGCGTTTCAACCCCAAATTATATCTGCAATGAAGGCAGCTAAATTGATAAGAAGAGAAGGCGTCCAAGCTTACGGTGCTCGTGGCGAGCACCAAGCCACGTGAGCTAACACTGGAAGATGTTCCAATTGTGAGGGAGTATAAGGATGTTTTCCCCAAAGATTTGCCAGGTTTACCTCCAAACCGACAAGTGGAGTTTACAATCGATCTCTTTCTGGAGTGCACCCGTCTCGAAGGCACCTTATCGAATGGCTCCCAAGGAACTTCAAGAGTTGAAAATTCAGCTACAAGAGCTTCTTGACAAAGGTTTTGTACGACCTAGTGTATCCCTTGGGGAGCCCCAAATCCTTTTTGTCAAGAAGAAGGAAGGAACATTTCGAATGTGCATTGACTACCGTGAGTTAAACAAACTCACAATAAAGAACAAGTACCCGCTCCCACGAATCGAAGACCTTTTCGACCAATTAAGAGGTGCAAGTGTGTTCTCTAAGATCGACATGCGTTCGGGTTATCACCAAGTGAAAATTAAGGAGGAAGATATACCTAAAACGGCTTTTAGAAAACGATATGGGCATTATGAGTTTGTGGTTATGCCCTTCGGGCTTAGTAATGCACCCGCAATTTTTATGGATCTCATGAATCGAGTCTTCCACCCTTTCCTTGATAGGTTCGTAATTATTTTCATTGACGATATACTAGTCTACTCTCGTGATAGGAGGCAACACAAGGAACACTTACGAATCACATTGGAGACTCTTGAGAAGAGAGACTTTTTGCCAAATTCAAGAAGTGTGAATTTTGGTTAGACAAAGTGGTTTTTCTTGGTCATATCGTGTCGGCCAAAGGTATTGAAGTAGATCCAACCAAGGTGGATGTGGTTAGTAATTGGGGACACCGACTAACATAAGCGAAGTTTGTAGTTTTCTTGGTTTGGCTGGGTACTAACGAAGGTTCATTGAATTTTTTAAAGATTGCAACACCCTTGACTCGTCTTACCCGGAAAGGGGTGAGTTTTCGGTGGACGAGAAAAGTGTGAGAATAGTTTCCAAGAACTCGAAAGAAGGTTGGTTTCAGCGCCCATCTTAGCCATACCCGATGGTACCGAAGGATTCGTGATCTATAGTTATGCTTCTAAACTTGGGCTAGGTTGTGTTTTGATGCAACACGGGAGAGTAATAGCCTACGCCTCAAGGCAACTAAAGATCCACGAGCAAAATTATCCGACCCATGATTTGGACCTTGCTGCGGTGGTTCATGCCTTGAAGATATGGCGTCACTACCTTTACGGTGGGAGATGCGAGATCTACACTGATCATAAGAGCCTCAAGTATTTCTTTGAGCAAAAAGAGTTGAACATGAGGCAAAGGAGATGGTTGGAATTAGTTAAGGATTATGATTGTACTATCTTGTATCATCCCGGGAAGGCTAATGCGATCGCCGACGCCCGAGTCGTAAGGGTAAAGGTAATGCAGCACTGCTTGTTGATCGCCCAAGAGCATCTTATAAAAGAATTTAGCAAGATGAAGTTGGAAATCATAACGCCACCTACGAGTGCCAACACTATCATAGCGGCCTTAGTAGCGAAGCCTACGTTACGAGAAAAGATCATTGAAGCCCAAAATAAAGATGAATTTCTAGAAAAGTTGAGGAATAAGGTTATGAGTGGTGCCATAAAGGGTTTCACCATAGACATTGATGGGGCATTGTCATATGAAGGAAGAATTTGCGTCCCGAAGGATGACGTTATTCGTAGAGGGTTCCTAGAAGAAGTACATAACATCCCTTACACCGCCCACCCGGGACTACAAAGATGTATCGAGACTTAAAGAAGATGTTTTGGTGGAGGAACATGAAGGGGAGTATAGCATTGTATGTTCAAAGATGCTTAACTTGTCGGCAAGTTAAAGCGGAACATCAACGACCTAGTGGTCTCCTACAACCCCTTGAAATTCCGAGAATGGAAGTGGGAACACATCGCAATGGATTTCGTTGTTGGTTTACCAAGGTCAGCACATGGCAACCATGCAATTTGGGTTATCATTGATCGTGACACAAGGTTCACGTCTCAATTTTGGAAGAGCTTGCATAGGGCTATGGGAACTAAGCTCAAATTTAGCACCGCTTTTCATCCACAAACAGATGGTCAATCGAAAAGGACTATACAAACATTAGAGGATATGCTTAGGGCTTGTGTTCTAGATTTTGGAGGAAAATGGGAGGATTACTTGCCCTTAGTGGAATTTGCATACAACAACAGTTTTCAATCAACTATAGGGATGGCACCTTATGAAGCTCTTTATGGGAGAAAATGTAGATCGCCTTTGTATTGGGATGAGGTTGGAGAAAGAAGGATTTTAGGACCGGAGATAGTCGAGAGAACAATCGAGGCTATAGATAAAGTTAGGGAAAGGATCAAGATGGCCCAAGATAGACAAAAATCTTACGCCGACCAAAGACGGAGGGATTTAGAGTTTGCGGTTGGAGAGAAAGTTTTTCTCAAAGTGTCACCCGTTAAAGGTGTTGTCCGTTTTGGCAAAAGGGAAGCTACGACCAAGATTTATTGGGACGATCGAAATCTTAGAAGCAGCGTCGGGGAAGTTGCTTATCGTCTTGCCGCCACCGGATCTATCCGGAGTGCATAATGTCTTCCACATTTCCATCTTTGAGGAAATATGTGTTTGATCCGAGCCATGAAATCCATCATGAAGGACTTGAAGTCAAGGAGGATCTATCCTACGAGGAATTGCCCATCGCTATACTAGAGCGCAAGATCAAAAACCTTCGTAATCGTGAAATTCACCTAGTTAAGATTCAATGGAGCAATCATGATAAAGGTGAATCAACTTGGGAACTCGAGAGCGAAGTTCTTGCAAAGTACCCCAACCTATCGCAAAATGATATGTTATCAAATTCGAGGACGAATTTTTTTTTAGGGGGTAGGGTGTAACAACACACAAGAATTTTATTTTTTAAAATTATTTTATTATTATTATTAGCATTATTATTATTATATGTATACATAATTATGTGAAATATTCATAAGATGTGCAAATGCATGATATATAAAATTATCCTCTTTGAATTATTTATTATGTAGTAAAACTCATAAGAGAATAACAAATATATCATGGGCTTGAGTTGGAAAAATAAGCTTTAAGTATGTAAGAGAGTGACCCAACCCAAAATGATAAGATAAGGGCCCTTTAAGGCCCATTTAGAGAACCCTAGTATTTGTAGGGCGGTATATATAGGAGGTTGCAGCCTTTGTCCACATTTATGTCACTTCACTCTAAGGTAAGCACAAGCCTTGCACACCTCTCACACACACACTACTACAGCTTCTGCCCAGTTTTCGGCCAGGGACCTGACATCCGATGATCGATCGGCCGGCACCATCTGAAAGCTGTTTTAAAGAGCTTTTCAGAACATTTTCCCATTTTCAGATCGGAGTTTTGGATCTCCATCTATGCTCAGTCAAAGTTGGAGGGATGCCTTTATAGGCGGACCAATTTCTATAGTTCATATCTTGTTGCTCAAATGTCGAAATCTTTTGATTCTTGTCTTTTTAGAAAGCTGTTTTCAAGAGCTTTCCATAATATTTTCCCGTTTTCAGATCGGAGTTTTGGATCTCCATCTATGCTCAGTCAAAGTTGGAGGGATGCCTTTATAGGTGGACCAACTTCCATAGTTCATATCTTGTTGCTCAAATGTCGAAATCTTTTGATTCTTATCTTGTTAGAAAGCTGTTTTCAAGAGCTTTCCAGAACATTTTCCTGATTTCAGATCGGAGTTTTGGATCTCCATCTATGCTCAGTCAAAGTTGGAGGGATACCTTTATAGGCGGACCAACTTCTATAGTTCATATCTTGTTGCTCAAATGTCGAAATCTTTTGATTCTTGTCTTGTTAGAAAGATGTTGTCAAGAGCTTTCCAGAAATTTTTCCCGTTTTCAAATCGGAGTTTTGGAACTATAGCTATGCTCAGTCAAAGTTGGAAGGATGCCCTTATAGGTGGACCAACTTCTACAGCTTATATCTTTTCACTCAAGTATTAAAATCTTTCGATTCTGGTCTCATTGGAAAGTTAGTGACTAGACCTCTCCAGAACAGTTTCCTTTTTTTAAATCGGACTTATAGAGCTCCAGTTATGCTTGGTCAAAGTTTTAATAAGTTGCAACGGTGCTACTAGAATTTCAAATGGACGTAAAATATTCGTTTCTTATCCGTTTTTAGCAAAATCAGCGGCAAAATGCCAAGAATTTCAGAAATGATAGTTTTCATCAAACTAATCAAATATCCAGATTTTTTTGTGTTAGCCTTTAAACTCCTAAGAAAATACTTCTTTTAATTGATTATAAGGTTTACTCTTGAGTCACTTATCCTCTTTCTTATAATGCATCTTTCAATCACACACATTGACCATCATTTAGATTAGATTATTAGTAAGAACTAAGAGGTAGAATTTTTTTGTTGTTATAGGACTAGAGGAAAGTGAAGTAGGAGAAGGCTTGGAACTAGGAGGAAACAATACCTCTTAATTCGTGCAAACTACTAGGTGGGGTAACTCTCGTTGAACTTTCTTGTTACCTACTTAAATCATATGATTTATTGTATGAATGGTCCTACGTGAATTTGTGTATATGATATATATATATATATATATATATATATATATATATATATATATATATATATATGCATGCTAAAATGTGAGATGCATGCTTTATGAATATGTGATGAGTTCGAAAATATGCATACTCTTTTAAATGTGAAAATGTATGAATATGGATACAAGTTTGTTTGCATGTGTGCATGTTCCATTATAAGGAATATGATTATGCATACAAGAATATTGACATGTGTGCATGCTCAATTGTGAAGATGTATGATTTATGTGTACTTGAATGCTTGTATATATATACATATATATACACGTTTAAATTACAAGATGCATGATACATGGTTGAGACCATACAAGGTGTATTTTATGCGGATAATACCGTAATAGCTATGCTAAGATCACGGGTAAATCCGTACAAGATTTGATCGAAAGATCACTTTCGGAGTAGCTCCCGAACAAGATGCTCGAGCGGGGTAAAGCGTGCCCCAACAAGATTGATGTGCTCTTATGTGTATTACCTACTATGTATACATTATCTATGTATTATCATTACATGATGTTGAGCATGTCCCTTGATTGTTACGATTGTTGAAACTTGAAGAATGCAATATGAGTTGTTATTATGAGATTTTTAAACGTTATGCTTGAGATTAATATGTCTCTCATTTGTTATGTTCAAGGTGTATATTATTTCAAGTAGTTGATCTTTAATACAATATTTTGTGTGATGTTTGGGTGGGTATTTGAGTGAACCCACGGAGTGTTTTCCGGCACTCACCCCCTTCCCTTTTCGAGGTAATAACGCATAAGAGGAATGAAGATGGATGTGAGCCCTCGATCTCCGCAGTGCAATCATTTTTTAAATATTGTGTTTTTGAAATTGAAGCATTTGTTGCCTCTTTCAAATTGACCGATTAATTGTAGGAAAAACTTTGTGAACCCTACTTACTAATTTATTTCATTGTCACTAGTTTTCACTTTTTAGGTTTTGGTGATGACCACCTTAATTTTTGAATGTAAAAAAAAAAATGTGGTCGTTACACTTTTTAAAAAGTGATAACAATTTATTAAAAAGTGACTAGGTCTCATGCATGAGACGGTCTCATACAAGTTTTTGCTATTTATTTAATAGTTATAGAAAGTGAAGTGAAAACCTACCAATAGGTACAATAAGTTGTAAAAGTTCACACTTTGAACTTTTCTGTTATTTTGACTTTTAAATTTTTGTTTTCATCCTATTACTAATTACATTTTTTTTTTTTTGAAAGGGAGTAATTACATACTTTTAATTGCTCTGTGTTCTTTGTTTTTTTAGTTTCAAGTTATTGATTGATTATTTTTAATGCTATTATTTACCCTATATATAGGTTATTTTTAATGCTATTATTTAAAAGTGTTTGTGTTTTTAAGTAGATCTCCTATATACTCGGAGTTCACGTGAACTCTCATTTTAGAGTGTCACCGAAGTGCCTTTATTTAACAAATAAAATATCACTAATTTAAAAATGCTTGATTTTATGTGTTGTTTTTTTTTTTCAAAATCAGTACTAAACAACAACATTTTGTATACTAATCAACGACATTTCGTGTACTAAACAATGACGGGATAATTGCACATTTGATCCTGTAAGAATTTTCGATTTCAAAATGGTCCTTTTTCATGCATATTTGATCCTATACTAATATTCCGTCAATATTTAATGGATATTGAGCACGTAAATAACACGCGCTGTTAAAGTTTGCACTTTTAGTCCCGCAAGTTTGCACTTTTAGTCCCACAATTTCAGCACTTAACGGAATCCGTTAACTTAGTTACGATTAGGACCAATTATGCATGTAAAAGGACTATTTGCAAACATAGGGACCAATTGTGAAATTGAAAAATTCCTACAGGATCAAATGTGCAATTAACCTAAACAATGACACTTCAAAAATACTGCGAAATGATTCAGTATTTTTTATTTAATAATATAGGATTATCAAGCGAATCATTTTATTTGGCATATATATAAATATTTCTCCGACAAACATAATCATTATTATATAATAATAACAACAAAGTGCTGATTAACGTGTCCAATTTTATAACATGTTGCGGGTAAATATCAATTTTATTCCAATAAAAGTCTAAAGCTAGTGCATAGTTTTTTTTTTTTTTTTTATCGGTAAATGTTTGGTTGTTAATTGTTAGTAGTTAGTTCGCCAAACACCCAAACACTCCAAGAATTTCTCCAAGCCACCTTATAACTCCATAATTCTTTCCCAAAGGGAATCGAACCCGGTCTCCCACTTTAGTAGTACCGGTGGCCGGGAAAGCTATTCTTTGAGGTGTGAAATCAATTCATTTATATTTATTCCCTATTACTCATTTATTCCCCACCATCTGTCATTTTATTTTCATTTTTTTTTTCAGAATCCCCTTATATTTCTAAAATATATATCCATTAAATACAAAGGGAATCACGGAGGAACGGGAAATAAGGGATTGTAAGGTTTATTCAACCAAAAATCCCCAAATTACTTTAGAAGAATCGGAGAGTCCCACCTTTGGAGATGCGATTTAGAGATCCGGATAAGATTAAGGAACCTCCTCCTCAATATGGTAAGTTTATTTCTCTTCTCTCTGGTGTACATTTGGTTATGCGATTAAGGTTTTGCTTTTTTGGGGGTGTCCCAATACATGTGTATTTTTCTTGGGTTGAGTTATTTATTTCGTACTCATGTGGGTGGGGATGGGGGACCTCAATTTTGATGTGGGTTGGATGGGGGACCTCAAGGTTTTTCTATATTACCCCTGCTTCCTTTCCTCCTCCTTTGCCCCTGCGTTTTCTACTTTTCCTTCGCCCCTGCGTGCGTGTTGTTGAGGGAAAAAAATTTCCCTCTCTCCTCTCTTACTGCAAATCTAGGGCTTGTGTCGAATGACGAATTGGAGGAAATGTTATGATTTTCCCTCCTATATCGGACCCAATCAGCCATTTATGTTCCAAAAAAAAGAAAAATGAAAATAAAATGACAGGATGGTGGGGAGAGAGTGCCACGTCAGCAATAACCGGTTAGAAACCTAGTGTAGCCGGTTTCGGGGCACTTTTACCTAATTTTGAAAACATAATGGACATTATCACAAAGTTGAAAAGATAAAGAGCATTTTTACCAATACCGCCAACATACAGGCATTTTGCCAATTTTCCCTATAATTTAATATGGCAGACTTACAAAATATTGAACCTCCCCATGTATGAGCTACTTTTTTTTTTCCTGAACACGTATTTATTTTAAATTTCCCTCATGCAATATATAGAGAGGAACTCTATAGAAGCAAGAACGTACATCATATGAATTCTTTTAAAAAAAGAACAATCGAAATAATGATAATGTTGAAATTGCGTATAGCAGCTGAACAATGACATCTATAAAGTTTCAAGCGAAACAACAGGAATACAACAATAGTCAGTTAAAGGTCACAAAGGAAAAGAAATTTTACAAAGCATAAAGAGAAAGCCTTACATTGTCGAATTCAGCTGAAATGTGGTAGTTTTCACCCATTAACCAAACCTCGTATGACCAAAAGCACACACAATGAGTTAAACGAGATATATTTAAAGATGAAAATAAGTGACAACGACAATCGCAATAATAAAAATTTGAAGACCTGGACTTTAAGCAAATGGAAACCGTCACAATGTTCTAAGACAAAACAACACTTGAGCAACTATTAAACTATGAAATTTAAAGATTTAAAATAAAAAGAATAAAAAACACCCATGTTTAAGTGCTGATGAGTCAAATATAGATCCTCTGAATTTAAAATGATTAGATTCTTGTAAGTTCCTGTTAAGTTCCTAGGTTATTTTTCTATGATTTCAATCGAATCTGATTAGGATCCAAAAAAGCAAGCGAAAGAGAGTACAATACCATAGCAGATAGAGCTTGCAACCCAGATGCCTTTAAAAGTTTTGCCCTCTCATCGTCTCCGACTTCTTGGGCCATTTGACAGAGTTTTGGAGACATGTAAATTCCATCTTTCTGGAGACAGAAGAATTGAATCAGCCCAATGATTCAACAAGGGGGCACAAATCACAAGAACTTAAACTAGAATCCCATAAAGCTAATTACGGTTACAAAAATAAACAACCTGATTGTTTACAACATCAAATAGTGTTTGGCACGCGATAATTAGCATATCGTCATGGTTTGATTGATCCAGCAAGGTTTGCATGATAGTAATTACTCTATTAGCGAACAAAGGCCTGACATGAACCATAAAACCTGAGTTATACTAGATATACACAAGGAAAAAAAAAAATTACCGAAGGGCAAAGGGCGGAGGCGGAGGAGGTCGTCGAATTGCAGTCGGTGTGGATGAGGAAGATTGACGTGCGTGGAAGAGTGGAAGAGAAAAATTAGGGATTAGGTTTAATTACGATTCAATTTTGGATTCCCTCTTATTTTTTAATTCCCGCTGACATTTTATTTCAGGAAATTGTGTGATGATGTTGTTTTTTAAGAGCCGAAGTTGTTAAGTTTTAAGTTGTGTTTGCTCTAGTGAATTATTCTTCAAAGAATAATGTTTCTTCCTTTCAAGAACCAGAGTTCAATCCTTAGCTCTCCCTCTTTTTTTTCTTTTTCTTTTTCATCCTTTCTATTTAAATTATGTTCTAAACCAGAGTTCGACACTGGCTCTTCCTAAGTTATAATTTTTTCATCCTTCTCGTTGAATTTTTTTCTTGAACAAACACAACATCACTTTTTATTTTCATTGTTATTTTTTTTATTTTCATTAATTTTTTCTGTACATAGAGCTTATTTTTCCTCATTAAATCAATTAACACTTTAGAATTTATGGAACTCATATTTTCCATATATATGTAGCATGAAACAATTTGAAAATGTTATAAGGTGTTATTTATATAAAATACTTAACCACAAATTATTTATCTAAATTTTTAAAATTTTATCACTCGATATGGTATAACTCAAGTGGTTAGAGCTCTACAACCTATGTTGTAAGGTCATGACTCATGAGCTTGAGTCACCATTTGCTCGATCAAAATAAAAATTGGCCCCTCGACAAACATTTCTGGTTCCGCCACTGATAAAAAAATGAATAAAGAAAAATAAGATGTCATTTAGAATGTAGGATAAGAGAACTGTATTTTTAAGAAGGCATTTATTATTTGTAACTAATATTTTATTATTTGTAACGACAATTACATATATATTGTTAATTAAAATATAACTTTTACTAACGAATATAAAATTTCGTTACAATAACTCATCTTTTTGTAACCATTTAAATATTGGTTACAAATAAATTCGTTACAAGAAATACATTTTTCTTGTAGTGGCCTATCAACGGGATGGAGTGCGTACCAAGACTAGAAGCCGAGAAGTCGTTGGGTAATAGAGTCCAAACAGGTACTAAATTGCTGATTTCTAAAATACCACACTACTCTCTCGGACCCTACACGTCCCAAGAAAGTAGGGGGAGCGATTGATGTGGCGTAAATATGTTGTGGGCCGACCGTGCCCATTTGAGGTTAAAAGGCCGAGCGATTAGCGAGAGCCCAATAAGAAGTCCAAAGGGAGAGATGATGTACCCGAGGCAGAGCCTTGTTATGGGCTCGGGTTCACGAATATAAGATAGGCGGTTAGGATAATCCCTAAACAGTCTTTGGCGGTTGGCAATAAATCCGCAAAGGGAAGATCATCGATAAGTAAGCTAAGACCTTGTCAAACAGAGTCAATAGAGTGGAGAAAGATCTAGAAGCGGTTATATTAAGGAAGGAGGAATAGGACGTGGGAGGAGCGCGATGAAGAGAGGGAGAACTTCATCGGAGGGTGGCAATAACCGTCCCTTTCCAAGTACTATTTATGTATGATCAATATGAAGAAGAAGGTACGAATTCACTTATCTACTTATCACACTTTGAGCACATTATACTATCTCCATTAACACTTATTTAGCTAGTACATATTAGCTCAAAGAGGTCCCTTCTTTGGGTATTAAGGGCCCTCCTTTCATATTCTTTCCGATCACCGACTTGGCGTCGGAGTCCCTACGCGGGAACCTCTCCGGCATGTTTTGCGGGTATTTGGAGCTCGGGTATGGGTCCAGTTACACGGTTATGGTACGTGTTCAAGGAGTGATTCTATCAAATCTAGGTACGGGGTTCGATTCTTCTTTGGCGTAACATTATTATACGCATCACTATGAAATTAAAAATTCATACAGACCAAATGTGCAATTAACCCCTTTTAATTAATATAACATGTAGGCCTTACTATTCCAATATAATTTATTTAATAGTTATATATAGAAAATGATGTGGAAACCCACCAGTAGGTTCACTGTTTTGTTTTTAAAACTTCTTTCCCACTTTTCGTATCCAATTTTGTACTTCCTCCGTCCCGATAAAAACCTCATTTTCTATTTCGGTCAATCCATTTTTAAAAATAAAATGTTCCCAAACAAATAGGTACAATTTTCTTATATTATACTCTCTCCGTCCCATAGTCGTTGTGACATTTGCCAAAAAGGCCCGTCCGTACTATTGCATCATTTCCTTAAATGGTAATAAAATAATTTTTCACTTTTAACTATTTCTTCAAACACTACAATATTACACCATATGCTACTACTTTTCCCACAGTAACCCAATTTAATACCAATAAACAACTCTCTTATTAAAGTTGGAAAGATTACCCTACCCCATAAAAATACAACTTATATAAGAGTATTAAATTATTCTTACATTAAAACTTGCTCCAAGTAGTAAATGTCACAGCGAGTATGAGACGGGGAGTAAACCATATCCATGTCATACTATCAAAATGGTTACGTAATTCAATAACTAGTAATATATATAACATTAGATATTTTCCATGGTGAAAAATGCATCTTGATGTGCTTTCTTGGTAATATATATAAAATTGAAATTCTTAGCTAGCACGTGTGAGAAGCGGATTGAAAACGGAACAAAAAATGGGCCAAAATCGAAGAAAATGGAGTTGCTCGACCCGGACCCTTTTGATCGAGCACTTATTCTCGCATGATTTGTCGATAGGTCCATTAATTGAGTGAGTCTGTGCAATTTTTCTTCTTGTTCTTTTCTTTTCCTTTTTTTTTTTTTTTTGCTTGGGGACAAGCAAATCTCTTAAGTTTTGGGAGAATTTGATTAGTGTGATAATTGCTAAAAATTCATGTGATTTATTTGCTTAATTTGATAGGAATACAACATCAATTGATTGAAATGGCCCACCACATCAATTAAAGGAGTGGTCAAATAAATTACATTATTATCTTGGCCTGCATGTTATATTAATTTAAAGTCTAATACAGGATTCTTTCATATAGGGAGCTAGCTGATAAATGTGTTGATTATAGTCGATTGAATTAAATTCTAAATCTAATTTGCAAGAAATTAAAAGAAAAATGAAGAACACCTACTACCTACCTTGTGTGAGTGTGTGTTTCTTATTTCTAGAGTGTAGAGTGAATTGTGTAGAGTATGTGTTCCTCCCTATTCTCCTCTCACCTGCCACCTATTCCCGCTAAAAAAACCTTTTTCCTTCCAAGAGTTGCTGTTCATTTTCTTTACTAAAAACAAAGGTTGACTTCTGCATTTTAACAAAAATGTGCTCGCGATACTGGGCTGCTGCAAGTGCCGCCTCGACTCGAGTCAGGTGGCTCGACTCGGCGAGCAGCGGCGTCTCGAGTTGAAGTGGAAGGGCTCGGATTGAGGTGTGGGCTCGGGTCGAGAGTGTGGCACGGATCGAGGAGACTGGAAGATCGAGTCGTGAGGCGGTGACTGTTGGTGAGATGTGCGGCGGCGGCTGCGACGGATCTGGAAGGTGTGCGACGCGACTCCGGCGACGGCAGTGGTGAGTGAACGTCGGCAAGTGATGATTGGGTGTGATTGGTGTTTCTGTTGATTGGTGATGATATGCAGATCTGGTGATTTGGGGGTGCAACGAGAATGGCAGATTTGCTGAGAATTACGGTGGGTGAACTCATCGGATCGGTGGGTGTATTGGCTGGTGGTGTATTCGCCAGTCTGATGGAGTGTATGCTTGCGTTTTTTTTTCCGCCCGTCCGAACTTCGTTCGACCGTATCTCCTTAATACGTACTCCGAATGACCTGATTCTTTTTGCGTTGCTAAGTTCTCTCGGCCCTCTTTCCAACCCTATAGTTTCTAATTTGATTTAGAAATGTTAATTGCCACTGGAATTGTCCTCCAAAATCGCCTCAAACCTACAAATTAAACTCAAAACACCAAATTAAATAATCAAATGCAATTGGTCAATTAAATGTGAATTAACATGAAAATGATATCAAATTGAGACAATTAAGCACACAATAATCATGAAATTTTCACACTATTCATTAGGTTGGAAGCTAGGCCCCTAATTTATTTTATAACGTGTGTATATATATATATATATATATATATATATATATATATATATATTATAGAAGATAACATAAATAAGAGATGAGGTGTTTACATGAGAAAAGATTTAGAAAGTGACACCAGAGTTATTGGCTCTAAAAATGTGTTAAATACAAAAATGAACCCAAGAATTAAAATTTTCAAATTACTTAAAAGTACTATTTTGGAAAATGATCATTTTGTATGTATTTTAATTGTAAATTTATTTTCACAATAATTAATTTTTAAACTTTTTATATAAAAATGACTATTTTTTACATTTTTCTTGTGAGACTACTCCTATCCCCTCTATGAGTAGGACGAGAATTTTCAACATTATCAATTTCAGGATGAAATTAATAAAAGATTGATATCATATTGTTTGAGAAATAGATGGAGTCATCTTAGTTTATTTAGAGGGAAAACTATATTTTAGGCCCGTAACTTAGGAAGGGTTGTGATTTAAGGACAATAATTTTTTGAACTGTGAAAGTACGGTTTTTTTCGACACATTAGACTGGTAAGTTTTAAAATTTTGTAATTTTAGGTCCGTAAATTATTTTTTTCTGCACCTAAATGCTCGTCGTTGTGAGAAAAATGACTATGTTTTTGGCTTTTATATACGTCGATCAATTCCGACTTAAATATGTATTTTTAATTATATAAATAAATTAAAGTCAACTATTAATTTTTCTTTTTTTTTATTTTAAATTAAATTTGAAATTCAACAGATATGTTTTATATATTATATGGTGGCGCGATTAGTGCCACCAAGTCTGCTTATTAACGTGCCCAAGTATAAAAAATTAAGTGATCACTTTTAATTAATATAACATGCAGGCCTTACAATTATAAGATAACTAATTTATTTAACTGTTATAGAAAATGATGTGAAGAGATGTAAAATCAATTCATTTATATTAATTTTCTATTACTCATTTTCCTTGCAGACTATATTCTCAATTAGACCCTTTGATATATAGACCTATTGAGTGAATAATTTAATATGGTTGAATTGCCGTTTATAGCTGGATTTGAACCCAGACGACTCTATATCATAAAAGAATTACATCTCATAAAAATTGGATGTTTATTGATTAACAATGAAACTTATATGGAACTATTATGAATTTTCTTTTTCTATCTTGGAAAAATTTATGAAAAATGTTAAAGTTACGGGGAAAAAGATATATTTTAACTCATATATATATTTATATAAATATATAAATAATATTAACAATAATCAAGCAGTCAAAGCACAAAAATAAAAGCACCAAAACCCATCAATGACAAAATCAAAATCATAGAGACATAATCACATAAGCTTTATTTATAATTCATACACCCAAAGCATAAAAACTTAGCCCATAGCTAAGTGAAGCATATCAAGAGCTAATGATGGAAATAGAACAAGACCCGTACCTAATTTTACCATATGAAAACTTGATTGAAAAGATAATACCTTAAATTCCTTGGAATTGAAATAAGCACTTGATGATTCTTACAATAAAACTTGATTCCTTGCTTGAAGATGAAATTACAATGAAAATAAACTCTATTCTATGGCTAAACTATGAAAACTTTGAAAGGAAGAAGAAACCTAATTACAAGTGTGTTAAAGTGTGTAATTGTTATTGTTGGAGAGTGGGGAATTCAACTGAATTGAGGGTATTAATGTGTTGGGCTAGGGCAAGGGTAAGAAATTGCAAGAAAATCCCTGAAAAATGGTGAAATTCGCATATTTCGCACAAACAGGGTGTCTTCACTCGGCCAGGCTCACTTGACCGAGTAGGGAGGTTGTGGCGAGTGGGAGTCTTCTGGGCAAAAGTCACTCGGCCAAGTGCATCTCACTCGGCCGAGTGACTTTGTCACTTCAACTTTAAATCTTCATAACTTGAGCATCCAACCTCCGATTGACACGATTCTTTTTCGTTGCGATCTCTCCCACGCATCTTTAATGCTCTCCTTCGGCTTTTGCCTGAATCCGCGATTTCATTTCTAGCTTGAGCGGTTCGGGTCGGAGGATAAAATTTGAGCAAAAATTTTTGACTTATCTCGTCCCATGTGCGTACGCTCCCGGCGGTAAGGTTTTGCTAAGCCATTGCTTGGCCTTTCCCGTGAGAGTAAATGCAAACATCCTCAACTTTTTAGCATCCTCTGTGACATTGTTGTACTTCACGGTGTCCGTCAACTCCAAAATCGATCCAAATGCTTGTGTGGATCATCCATTCCATCTCTCCCTTCAAATTGGTTTTCCATCAAAAGCTTTATCATCGATGGAGCAATTTCAAAATTATTGGCTTGAATGTTCGGTCTTGCAATTCCGTCATAGTACTCTCGTAATTGAGGTTCAAAGTAGGCACATATTGGCCTTCCTTCTCTCGGAGGTGGAGGATTTTGAGGATCTTGAGGTGGTGGATGATTTGGTAGTGGAGGATTGTAAGGAGCAACATGATTTTGATCTTGATATGGAGGAGGATATGGTGGATACGGAGGTGGATAAGGATAGGGATTTTGTCCTTGAGGAGGTGGAGGATATGGATATGGATAGGGGTATGGATAGGGGTAAGGGTAGGGGTTTTGAGCATTAGGTTGGTTTTGAGGGGTCAAATCTTCTCCTGTTGCGGTTGGACACCTCTCAACTCAACGTGTATCCCTTGGATATTTACCTCCCCTTTATGAGCATCCCTTGGTGGAGGTGGATCTCCTTCCATTTCTCGAACAATAGCTCTTCGGTTTCTTCTTCGATTTCTTCTCCTTGGTCGTAGCCGTTATCAATTTTTAAAGTTCAACAATGCACCTACCAAAAGAAACCAAGTATCAAATTCTCAAACAAAAACAACAAACAACAAAACAAGTAAATAAAATGCCACTAGTAAAGCTATCCAACGAAATCTCAAGTTTCACCTAGACACATTCAACTAGTCCTGCAACGGCGCCATTTTGATCGTAGTATTTTAGAGGATAAGATTTTAGTGACCAAATATATCGAACCCAAGGGACTAGGAATGAGATGAAGCCATGAAATAACACGTTTTCGAGAATTATAGCGGCTAGTTAAGATTGCAAAATTAAAGCAACAAAATAACAACACAAATCCAACAAGAAATTAAACGAAACACAAGGCAAAGAGTACCAAGGATGAGATAGTAGTGCTCGGGTGCAAATCACCAAAGACTCGTCAATTTTGGATCATCAACAATCAAGTGTTCATTCAAAAGGGATCATAGGTATAACCAACAAATAATTCAAATAAAACCGTCTTTGGATAAACCTAGGTTCTAAATGATCAATTAAACACGTAGGAATGTAAGAGACGACACTCTCACACCCTCACTAATTACAAGCAAACAACAAGTAATCAATGTGCCTTAATGAGGTTCTAATTAATCAACCAAGTATCCTTGAGTTAACCAAATATCCACTTCAATCACACAAGTAAACCTAACACCTATGCATCAATTCAATAAACCAAGTATCCTTGAGTTAATCAAACCAATAAACACAATATCAAGGTTAACTTAAGCAATTAAATCATCCAAAGCATCATTAAGATAAGTAATCACCTCAACAAATGAACACCCAATCACTAATTCACCAAAATCAACTCATGTAGGGGTTATTACACCCAAGCACATAAGAAATTTAGCCAATCAAGGCTAATTGAAGGAAACCCATGAACATTAAGTAAATAGAAGACATGAACAATCTGAAATTAATAAGCAAAACTTCATATAAATGGTAGAAGTCACCTTGATGGAGTATAATACAACTTGTATGCTCAATTCAATCAGCTATTACACTTGGGTAATGAAAATCTATCAAAATTGTAAGAACACCTATCACTATGTGTTTGTGTGTGTGAAGGAATGCCGAAATTTGAACTAAGGAATTTCTCTAAGTGTAAAATGTGCTCTAAGTGTGGAATCCTCCTTCAATCAGCTGAAATGGGAAGTATTTATAGTGAGGACAAAGTTAAAATAACGAAAATTGCACATAGGTCCCTCAAAAATCGATAACTCGGCCAAAAATCGCACATACCACTGTATCAACTCGGCCAGAGTTGAATCAACTCGGCTCGAGTTGGTCAACTCGGCTCGAGTTATCTGAAATCGGGTCGAGTTGAATGCTGGCTTTTGGGAAGATATCATTCTGGAGCCTCCAACTCGGCTCGAGTTGTCTGAAGTCGGTCGAGTTGAAACCGATCTTTGGCCACAGTGCATTTTGGAACATTTTTCCCCCTCCAACTCGGCTCGAGTTGGTGCTATTCCCGCTCACATGTTCGTAACTTGAACTCACGAGCTCCGATTGATTGATTCTCGTTGCATTTCGACCCTCACTTCTTTGCCTTTCCAATTCTTCACATTATCCATACAAAATCCTGCAACAAATGCAACACTACCTTTCTCGACTATTAGACTCACAATTATGTCAATCATGATGATTAAAGCGATGAAATTAACACAAGTATATATCTAAACACACGTCAAATCATGCAATATATCACCCTAATCAACTCCCCCAAACTAAGAGATTTGCTTGTCCCCAAGCAAAAAAATAAATGATCAAGGGAAAAATTTGCATAGGTTCACAAATATCGTGGACTAATCAACAAAATCATACAATCAAGTGACTTTCCTCAAATGAATCATCAAGCTAGAGAGTAACCGATCACCTTCACATGCATTTTGCTTCAACAATGGCAAATTTGAGCATGCAAACTACCAACTCACGGGATGTGTGTTTCACGCTAATCACTCAAAAGTGTATAGGACAGATATGCACTCAAGTAGTCAATCCACATACTCACAATCATAAATTCACCAAAATCAACTCATCTAGGGATAATTACACCCAAGCACATAAGAAATTTAGTCAATCATGGCAAATTGAAGGAAACCCATAAACATTGAGTAAATAGGAAACATGAACAATCTGAAATTAATAAACAAAACTTGATAAAAATGGAGAAGTCACCTTGATGGAGTTTAATACAATGGTATGCTCAATTCTATCAGCTATTACACTTGGAAAATGTAAAACTATCAAAATGATAAGAACACCTTTCACTGTGTGTTTGTGTGTGTGAAGGAATCTTTGAAATCTAAACTAAGGAAATGCTCTAAGTGTGGAAAGTGTTCTAAGTGTGGAATCCCCTTCAACATCTGAAATTGGGGTATTTATATGATAGGGCTAAGTTAAAATAACGAAAATTACACATAGGTCCCTCGAAAATCGAGATAAATCAGCAAAATCGCGTAGGATCTATATCAACTCGGCGGAGTTGAACCAACTCGGCCGAGTTGGTCAACTCGGCTTTCGAGTTCTCTTGGCTCGGGTCGAGTTGAAGCTGGACTTTTTGGAAGATTTCATTTTGGAGCCACCAACTCGGCTCGAGTTGGCCTCCTCGCCTCGAGGTCTCGGAGCTCGGGTCGAGTTGGCGTTCTCTTTTGGCCACGGTGCATTACGGAACTTTTTTCCCCACCAACTCGGCTCGAGTGGAGTCAACTCGGCTCGAGTTAGTGCAATTCCTGCTCAAATGTTCGTAACTTGAGCTCCCGAGCTCCGATTGATTGATTCTCGTTGCGTTTCGACCCTCACTTCCTTGCCTTTCCAAATCTTCACATTATCCATATAAAATCCTGCAACAAATGCAACACTACCCTTCTCGACTATTAAACTCACAATTATGTCAATCATGGTGACAAAAGCGATGAAATTAACACAAATATATATCTAAACACACGTCAAATCATGCAATATATCACCCTAATCAGTGTTGTCATAGTATTATAGAAGCTAACACGGATATGCAAATATTTAAATAACACTAAAGCAATTAATTAATAAAACTAAGCAAACAAGTACCCAAGCAAAGAAATATCAAATAAGAGAAAAGAGTGTTTGGGTGCAAATCACCAAAGACTTCGTCAACTATGACTACATACAATCGGGAAACAATTACATGGGGTGACGATAGGGATATCTAACAAAAATTCACACACAACAGTACTTGGTAAGCCTAGGCTATATATGATCAATTAAGCACGTGAAATTGTTAGAGACAACACTCTAAACCCCCTCACTAATTACTAGAAATTAAATTAAGCAATTAATGTACTCAAATGCGGGTTCTAATAAAATTAACAAGTTGAAATTAATGTACTGTGCTTCTTCCTCTGTTTTACGCTGCTGCCCACGGCAATCTGCTTTTTTTCTATTCATTGCTGCTAATAAGTCGCTCCCTCTTTCTTTTCAAAGAGCGTGTTTTCTCTTCCTGCTGCCTTTTTTTCTTTTATTTTTTTCTACTGATGTCCCACGCCAATATGCCCTCTGCTTTTTTTCTTCACGCTGCCTTCTTTTCTTTATTTTAATTACCGCTGCTACCTTTCTTCTCCTAAATTGAATTTGTTGGGCCATCAATTGCAAATGGGCCCATTTTGGGCCACGAATTCTTTGTTTTTTTCCTTTCTCAAGCCCAATTAATTCTTCTTGTATTTTTTTCTCGACTCATGAATTCTCCTTCAATTGACTCAATAAATAATGGGTATATATTTTGCATAAAAAATGCTCAATTTACCTACAAAAAATAACAAAATAATACCTTTCTCATCTCAAGTGTAGTTAGTCATAAAATAATGGTGTGCATAAATAAAAGAAGCTAGGCCCCAAATTAATTTATTTAATTATATATTTATTATTATTCTGGGAAGATAACAAAAATAAAATATTAGCTTTGGACAAGAGAAAAGATTTGGAAGTGACGCTGCAAGATTTTATTGTATATATGCTTTACTTTAATATTAATTGCAACACAGATCACGTGAGACCTTGCAATTATCAGCTCATAAGATTTTATTTTATTTTAACATTTTGGTCCTGATACAGCCTATCTTATATACTATTTATTTTATAGGTGGCCATTTAAATATTTTTCAAGATTTAGTGTATTATTTTAATATTTTCAACTTTGTTTAGCTTTGAAATCCTTTTTTATTTACAGATTTAATATAATTTTTCTAAAAATTAAATTAAATAAAAAATATCATGTCACCTGTAACATGATGATTACACAAGTGAGATGGATCAAAATTTAAAGAAATATATAGTTAGAGGACACTTTTCAAAGTGAAAAGATAAAAGGACTGAATTCAAAGTTGAACCCAGTTAAAGGATTAAAAAAATTCTTCACCCTAATATATTGAATGGCACAAGTTAGTGGTATCGTTCAAAATATTTATATTTGTTGAAAGAATTTATTGCAAAAGTTGTTCCACAAGAATTTGGTCATTGCAAAAGTGGTCATTTGATTTTTTGACCAATAATAGTCCTAAAAGTGTATATAAAAATTAATGTTGAATCAGTTTTGCTTTAGGATATATTGAGACGTTACTAAATACAGTGCATAACTCATTTCTTGTAACACCCCGAATTTAATAGTAACAAATAATAGCCTGAGGCGCTACTAAATTGGCCCGTTAACTCAATTAAAGAGAAAATTGTAATGGAATAAACAGGATTTATTACAAAATAATTATTTGAGATTTACATGAAAACAACGTAAAATAAATTACATGCAACCATCGCCTCGTGCCCTGCTCGAGCTCCTTTGACTTGTAGAAAATCATAAGCTGTGGGGGACGAGTGTTTGAAAATACACCCGGTGGAAACATCAATGATTGCACGGTTAAACAACATTCGTAAGCGGTATATGATATTTTCCATATACAAGGCTCATGAGAACATTTAATGCTTTATCACATAGTATGGGCCATTACCCGGCTTGAACATTGTACGGGCCATTACCCGGCTTGAACATAATATGGGTCATTACCCATCTTGAACATATACATGGGCCATTACCCGGCTTGCACATAGTACGGGCCATTACCCGGCTTGAACATTGTATGCGGGCCATTACCCGGCTTGAACATAGTGCGGGTTATTACCCGTCTTGTTTAATAATGCAATTTAACATAGCAATCATAACATTGAATGTTAAACCCGATTAAGAGTGGATATTGCCCTCACCTTAAAACAAGAATCGCAACAAGCTGATGCAATGTAATACCCCCTTAATGATCCTCAACTCCTTGATAATGCACAATCCTAAAGGTATCAAGTTTCTCCTCATATCCTACAAATAACATATACTCTTAATAATCTCCAATTCCGGATGCTACGAGCGTCGGATCAATAACTAATTATAATTCTATAATCTACGAGTGAATACGAGCATTTTGATATATAATACCACAATTAACGAAGATGAATACTTACTAAAATATTTGGAGATCTCTCCCCTCTCTCTCCTCCCTTTCTCTCTGCGCGCCATTCTCTTCTTCTATTTCCTTTTCTTTCTTTTTTTCCCTTTCACTTTCTTTATTCCTTTTTTTCTCCCTATTTGGCTATTCCTATCTGAATGAATGCATGTGGCATATATTGCCTCCACCGCCTTAGGTTTTCTTAACAGGTAAGTTTCATTTTATATAATTATTATTATTATTATTATATTATTACTATTATTATATTACTATAATTATATAATATTATATATATATATAGTAAACACACACCCCACACTTCGCGCGCACACACGATTATATATATATATATATATTATATAATATTATAAAATATAATATATATATATATATATATATTCTATTTTAAATAAATTTATATAATTTAATTAAAGGCTAATTATTAATACTAATACTCAATTTACTAAAAATAATTACACCTAAATATAAATAATTTACGTAGTAATTTTGGGATATTACATTTACGGTGTTAGTGTAACAAAATCTTAAATTCGCAAGCGAAACGTATCTCAAGATTGGAAAATAAACCCAAAGTAACTTAACCCAATAATACTGAAATAAAAACAAATGACTAATATTAAAATACGATGAATGTATTATATATATATATATATATATATATATATTTTTTTTTTTTTTTTTTGAAAGGGGAATGTATTATATTTTAAAATTGAATAATAATCCACCTCCATGCCATGATTGAACTAAGAGCCAATTAATGTCTATATTTCCGAGACATGCAAATATATATTATGTCAGCAATTAAACTGGTGATTAAAAAACAATAACAATTAAACTGGTGATTAATTAATGTCCTATATAAGCATAAGCATAAGCTGCATTTTCCTCATCTACCTCACACTCTAAAACGCGCATAAAACGCCACTCAGCAGCGGTGACTCGGGCAATAACGTGACTCGGGCTATGCATAAGGTGACTCGGGCAAGATGAAAGTGACTCGGGCGAGTCATGTTTGGTTTGGCCGAGTCAGTTGTCTTCGTGAATTCCATGACTCGGGCACTTAAGTGTGACTCGGGCGAGTCGGGGTGGTTGCCCGAGTCACTTTGCTTGTGTGCCACCTCCGCTTCGATCGCCCATATCTTTTGCATACGGACTTGATTTGCCCGATTCTTATTGCTACGGAAAGCTCTCTCTGTCCTCTTTTAAAACATCTAAGTTCTCCTTTGATTTGACAATGTTAACAGTCCTCAAGTTTTCCTCAAATTTCGCCTAAAACCTACAAAGTCAAACTCACAACTCCAACTCAAACAATCAAATGCAATTTGACAATTAATTGTGAATTAAGCTATAAATCATCATCAAATTAAGATAATTAAGCATTCAAATCATGAGCAATTTTACCCAAATCATCACACAAGCACTGTTATGGAAAAATGCTTCCCTTTCTGTTGACGTCGAAATTCTTATTTGAATTTTTCCAAAATTTACATTATTTTTCAGAATTTACATTTTAAAAATTATAATTAATATTTTTAAATTTTATTTGATAATAGTTTAATATTTAGATTTTATACATATTATTTCCAAACTTTTTCCAAAAAAAAAAAATACATATTATTTCCAAAAATGATGTTGCACCACGTTCACTTTGTACATGTACATATAAAAACTTGGGAAAAGATTTTTGGTCGAACTAGTACATATAATTACAAGAGTAAAAGAATATATTACAAGATAAAAACCATGATAAAAACAAAATTTATAAATCACTTTGTACATTTTACTCGTTTTTGGTTTTTGTCTTATTGATTTATAAATTTTGTTTTTATCTTGTAATTTATTGTACTTTGATTTTTGGTCCTTTTAATTTTTTAATTCTGATATTCGTCCTTGAATTTACATGAATAAAAAAATAAAAAAGTGATAAAAATATGCAATTTACAGGACGAAAATAAAAATTTAAAGTCGAAAGAACAAAAATTAAAAGAGTACACATCTACATACATAAACTATTTGTACTTTTTACAATTTTTATTTCTTGAAATCTAAAAATGGACGTTACAGTTTTGTTTTTCCATATCCTCTCAAACTAAACTATTACAAACAAATTTTATATACACATCATACCACACAATTTCCCAATAAAATCTTGCATACTTAATTACTTACTCCAATAAAGTTGAAAAGACCAATTTATTTTTATTAATTTAATTGAAGATGTTTTTATTATTATTATATTATTATTATTATTATTATTTTTTAATTTTGAATATCATTTCGCCAGCTTAGAGATGATTCCTCTCCTATATGAATATAAGGCTATCTCAAGATTGGAAAATAAACCCAAAGCAAGCAGAACCCAATAATATTGAAATAAAAACAAATGACTAATATTAAAATATGAGGAATCAGTTAATTTAAATTAATGTATTATATTTCAAAATTGAATAATAATCCATCTCCATGATTGAGCTAAGAGCCAATGTCTATATATATTTCCGAGACATGCAAACATATATTATGTCAGCAAAGTGGTGATTAATAATTAATTATAACAATTGCATGAAGGCCATGTTTAATTACTTTTCCAAGATAATATTGTAATTTCCAATAATCCACCTGCATGGTGGACACGTGGCAGCTTGTATATCTCCTATATAAGCATAAGCATAAGCTGCATCTTTCCCTCATCTACCTCACACTCTAAAATATATACTATTTCTCTTGATTTCTCCATTAATTCTCTTTTCCTTTCTGCAAATATGTTCACTTTTGGCATTTACGCGGTTGCAATGCCTCCAATGAAGTAATCACTTTTTTTTTTTTTTCGATTATTGCTTTTCTTACTCTACCAATTATCAATATTTACAATTTCTTGATTTAAAAAACATTTTCACTCTTTCATCTCAATTAACGTTCATTTTGATTTCTCATTAGTTAATGTATATTCTTCATTTTTATACATATATAGATAGAAACGTTCCTAAGAACAATCACACCAGAGGAGAAGGTGGGTTTCGATCGTAGTATTTTAGTGGATAAAATTTGCGACCAAATATATCGAACCCAAGGGACTAGGAATGAGATGAAGCCATGAAATAGCACGTTTTCGAGAATTATAGCGGCTAGTCAAGGTTGCAAAATTAAAGCATCCAATTAACAACACAAATCCAACAAGAAATTAAACGAAACACTAAACAAAGAGTACCAAGGATGAGATAGTATTGCTCGGGTGCAAATCACCAAAGACTTCGTCAATTTCGGATCATCAACAATCAAGTGTTCATTCTAAGAGGGATCATAGGGATAACCAACAAATAATTCAAATAAAACCGTGCTGGATAAGCCTAGGTTCTAAATGATCAATTAAACACGTAGGAATGTAAGAGACGACACTCTCACCCCCTCACTAATTACAAGCAAACAACAAGTAATCAATGTGCCTTAATGAGGTTCTAATTAATCAACCAAGTATCCTTGAGTTAACCAAATATCAACTTCAATCACACAAGTAAACCTAACACCTATGCATCAATTAAATAAACCAAGTATCCTTGAGTTAATTAAACCAATAAGCACAAGATCAAGGCTAACTTAAGCAATCAAATCATTCAAAGCATCATTAAGACAAGGAATCACCTCAACAAATGAACACCCAATCACTAATTCACCAAAATCAACTCATCTAGGGGTTATTACACCCAAGCACATAAGAAATTTAGCCAATCATGGCTAATTGAAGGAAACCCATAAGAAATTTAAGGGTTTTATTTTCTTTGCTTAAATGAAAATTGACTATAATTTTAATTTTTTTATTATATTTTTACTATACATTGTAAAATAAACTGTCTAAAAATAAATCAAAACTAAATCTTAAAAATTAAACTAATTTTATTTTATTTAAATTAAAATGTTTTCATAAATTAAAAATAACAAATTAAACAACATCATTTAGCTCACGTGTCGGACACGTGCACACATAATCCGACGAAAACGGGTGACAAAGACAGTTTTATATGTGTGATATGTTGACCTGGTATTTCAATTCATTGGGAACTAAACAAAATTTATTAAATTGGTGTTTTATTTGTCAAGATTTAAAAGTTTAGACTAAAATGCAATTTCGAAAAGGTGGTTATCTAATATGCAATGAAGCCTTTTTTATGCATATTTTCTCGATGTGGACACTTACTGGGACGATGACTGTATGTTTTTGTACACATTAGCTTTCGTGCAAGGATAAACTGCCCGTAAGCTTGAATTGCAAAAAAAAATTAAATTGAAGTTTTTTTAACAAGATTCAAAAGTTTAGATTAAATTGCAATTTGCGAAAAAGTAGTGATTTTATTTGCAACTAAGCCTTATTTATAAGGGTGTAGTATTAGGTTTCTGAAAACCAAATTTTAAAACCCAAATTAGAACGGGTTTTAAATTTCAAAACCCAAAACGAACATGCCTTAGAAATTATTGCTGATCTGCGTGCTTTGAGTTCTGTTGTTGATCTGTTAGATTATGGGCATTCTTCTGATATGTTTCATCCGTCGTGTCTTTAAGTTTGAATATTGTGAAGTGTTGTGATACTTAACTGTGACTATCAATTGCTTCTAACTTGTAAGTAGAATGGGAGAAAGATATTTGAAGGCTTTGAAAATCTGAAATGTATTTCTCATGTTTGTATTTCTGCAATACAATGCAAAATATGAGATGACTCGTAGACTAGAACTTTGAAAGCTATATTTGACTAAGTTTTGTTACTCCAACAGAAAAGCCTCTTGTTTTTCCGATTTGTGCCTTTTGGTTGACCTGCAATGGTAATTTGGAAGAGGGGCGGTTTTTGTTGGGAATATTACCTATATCTTTTGTTCTTCTGCTTACTTTGTGTCTTGGTATTTATCCAAATAAAAATTGGGATGGCTACTCTTAGTTAACTGCTGTTTCATCTTTTAGATTGAAATTAATGGGCAAATATTGGGCAAAGGGATTGGGCTAACCTTGGATGAAGCCAAATCTAAGGTATTCCACCAGCATTACACCTACCTAACTCATGTGTATATTTATTATTTTTAATTTTCTTTAACTTATAGTGGTACTCCTTCCGTCCCGCAATTAACTTCACACTTTTCTTTTCGGAACGTCCCACAATTAACTTCACATCCCTAAAATGGAATACTCTCTATAAACTATACCCTCACAATACCATTTAAATTTAAAAATGTTACTCTTATTTTATTCTACTTTATTCTCTCTCCTACACTATCTCATACAACCACCCAAAATACCCTTCCACTTTTTTTTTTCTCTCTCCTACACTTATTTATGTTTTCTTAATAAACGTGTCTTTTCACACGTGAAGATAACTCCAGGATGGAGGGAGTATTTGTATTCCATATTATGCCATGATTGAACTAATTCACGTGTTAATCAACTCTCATCTTAAAAATGTAACTTATTTTATTTTTATAGGCTCCTGAGAAGGCTCTTGGTGTTGTGAATTCCATGGTAGGTCAGTTTCCTTACAAACGTCAGGCTTCTCCAAGGTGATATATATATATATATATATATTTATATTAGAGCAATTAATTTATTCTAGGGATAATTACTAAACTACCGCTTTAGCTTCTTAGATTTGTATTTGCCCTTGATTGACTATAGTATATGTATGTATGTATTTGGTGTTTAGATTTATGCTGCAGCAGGAGGCAGGAAATAAGAGGGTAAGATTACCTGCCGGAGAAGGTTCTAGAACGTTGTATCGAATACCATCCACCCGCTACCCTTAGATTAAGAAAGTTCTAGAGAACAAGTATTTCTGTAACTTGGGGTCGACCTGCTTGCTAATTTGAAAAATTGCATGAGGCTGCCATCGACCTCTACCGGAAGCAATTAAACAGGATTAACACCAATTTGGTCCCATAACTTTCTTACTTTATTGATTTCGTCCCATAACATTTTACTTTTCAGAAATAGTCCCATAACAATTCAAATTTATCCAATTTCGTCCCATAACATTTTATTTTTCTGAAATAGTCCCATAACAATTCGAATCTATCCAATTTCGTCCCATAACATTTTACTTTTCTGAAATAGTCCCATAACAATTTGAATTTATCCAATCTCGTCCCATATGTAAAAAAATAGCAAAAATGGCATTGTTTCGCCACGTGCATCATACATGTGACAATAATTTGTCATTATTTGTGACGGAATTTGATCCGTCGATATTTCACGCTTTCTTTGTAGTGTACGTTGGCAAAAATCGATGACATGTGCGGCGACGTGACCAAAATGATGCCATTTTTGTCATTTTTCAACGTATGGGACGAAATTGGATAAATTCGAATTGTTATGGGACTATTTCAGAAAAGTAAAATGTTATGGGACAAAATTGATAGATTCAAATTGTTATGGGACTATTTCAGAAAAGTAAAATGTTATGGGACGAAATTGGATAAATTTGAATTGTTGTGGGACTATTTTGAAAAGTAAAATGTTATGGGACGAAATCAAAAAGTAGGAAAGTTATGGGACCAAATTGGTGTTAATCCCCAATTAAACAAGTCTCTCAAGAATCGTGTTGGTCGAAGATATCGATCACACTTTGGGTTTACGATATGTATGAGGCATATGCTAACGGATCGGGTACAATACGCTATAGATAGGATGAATTGAAGTGCAGCTTTGTAACACAATTGTACATAAATCTCTGATCAAGGGCGGGTAATCAATGTTGTAGGTTGTCTTTGTTAGTTTTAATGATAGATTATTTTGAAGGCCATTTGAAGAATTATATATATGTTGACAAAATTCAATTCAATTGATTATTAAGTTGCTGAGACGTTTTGGCTATCTTCAGTTAAGAAGAAGAAAGATTTTTAGAGAGCAATTTCTTTGGTTGGATTTTTGCTAAAAGAGGTTACTTTTAATTAGGTGATGTATATATTACCTTGTCTGTTAATTTCACTTTTATAGCATGTTTGTCATTTTGTTTATTTCTATACGATAAACAAAACAAAATAAAATAATATAAGCTAATTTTGCAAGTTTATTGTTGATGGGAGTTTCATTGAATTGTTTGTGGCAGTGTTTTTATAAGGAAATAATGACAAGTAGGTGCAATCCACTCCCCCTATTTACAAAGAGGTTTAACACTTTTTGAGAGAGTGGTAATTTGAGAATATATCCTTAATTCCCTTTTATTCTTTAAGTTGCACTCTCTCACCTCAATGTCCGGTTCTCTCTCCTCTTTATCTAACTTTCTCAATTTTTTTCTCTCTCCTCTCACCGCCGATTTTCACTCTTTCTCTATCGATTTTTCTTTCACATCCTGTTGTACTTTCTCCGATAATTTTCAAATGAGATATATATCGAGAAAACTCCTATCTGCCCCCGTTCCTATTGAGTCTCACCAAAGCAAACTCTATTCGACCATTACCTCTCCTTAAGCAAGGTGTAGTCATCGAACTATTTTTTTTTGTCTCATTGCAACATGCCACGCTTTTTGTTTCAATTCGCAAAAGTGCAAATTTGTAGTGTGTTTATGTGTGTGCCTATAGTTAGTCAATGAGTATACTTATTGAATTAATGTTTGGAGTTTCAAATTAAGTTCTTAAATTGATCACCTTTGACGAGGAAAATAGAAGATGCTATTGCAAAAGTTATTTCAGTGAGGCACTATAACTGCTTCTCATCTTTAAAAGACTCTTAATTGAGGTAACGAAAAGTGGGAAAACAGGAGAGTTGGATGCTAGTCTTCTCATCCAATGCAAATTCCAAAAATTTATTTTCCGGGGTTACTTGATAGTTGCTCACCAATTTGTTTGATAAATTGTTTCTTTAGACACCAGCCTTTTAGCCTTGTTTTTAGAAGTTGTGTAATAATTATGGAGTAATCAATTAAGATGTCGACGTATGCACACTTTTTCTAAGGTTAAGCAATAAGTAATCAATTAAGGTGACTTGCGTTTTCTAACATTATATCGCCACTTTCTTCCTCTTGTTCTTTTGTTTATAAAGGTACTGTAAGTGAGAGGTGTTATCTCAAACAATCAGATATCATTGGTGTATTATGTTTGATAGAAGGTTGCTTTGTTTGGATGAATCGATTCCAAATGTTTCAAAGTTAGTTTGGAGGTTTTTAGCAGTTTCTCGGCATTGATGGTTTCTTTGGTTCGATGTTTGAAGGGTCATATCTTGAGATTGGCTTTTTCGAATTAAGTGAGGTTTGTTGCAACTGAAAGCTCACGTGGCAGTAATTCAATTAGAAGTAAATAACTAGTTTGGTAACTAAGAAGATTCTAGAGATAATTAGCTGCCAAGTTACTGAAAACACACAATTTTTCGGTTTCGACTTTGGGTGTATGAATGTTCTTTTCATGCTTTGAAACTCATTGTACTTCGTAATTCATCATCTCGGAGATAATAAAAGATTTAAAGAGGCCCTATAGTGGATGTAGATCATTTTTGATCGAACCACTTAAATCGCTTGTGTTCTTGTTCATTCATTTCAAGTTTTTCATTCAATCTTCTTTGATTCTTTATTTTGGTCATTGAATTGCTTCTTCTAGCAATTGCATTGAGTTAGTGACTTGATTAATCTTGACAATTGGTGTCGTCATGGGAAGTATCAAGTCAATAAGATCAAAGAAGAAATCATGGGTGGATCTACCAAGTTTGATATTGAGAAGTTTTACGGAATTTCAGATTTTGGGGTGTGGAGAATCGGGATGAGAGCTCGCTTGTTCAACAAGGTTTAGAAGAAGCTCTTGAGTATGATCTTGATGCAAAGCAATCGATGAATCCGAGGATGAAAAGGCTAAGAAGAAGAAACTAATGGTGAAGGCTCACAAGCACAATCATTTTGTGCCTTGGTGATAAGGTACTCGAGAGAAGTTTCTAAAGAGAAAACTGCTAAAGGAGTATGGGAGAAGCTTTCAAGCTTATACATGATGAAATCTCTGCAAATCGATTGTACATGAAGCGAAGCTATATGCTTTCGGTATCATGGATGATAAACCTATCTTCGAGCGGAGTTAGTGAATTTAACAAAATTCTTGATGATCTTGAGGATATAGAAGTGAAACTGGAGGATGAAGATAAAGCACTATTACTTCTAAGTGCTCTTCCAAAATCTTTTGAATACTTCAAAGATACTATTTTATTTGGAAGATAAGACTCCTTAAGTCTTGAAGATGTACAATTGGCTCTGAAATCTAAAGAGTTGCGTAAGTTTTACGATAGTGGCAAATCATTGCAGTGAGGGCTTTACAATCAAAAGTAATAAGTCAAAGAAATCTGTTTTCAAGAAATGGCAAAATCCTCAAGGCAAGAAGGAGGAAAGAAACAATCTAATGCATCCAATGAAGGGGAAAGCAGAAGTGTTTTCATTGTCATGAACCAGGTCACTTCAAGAAGAATTGTCCTAAGTGGAAGAAAAACAAAGACGAGGAGAGTGGAAATGCCGGGAAAGAAAAGAAGCAAGCAAATCGGGTTATGGATTCAAACAATGAAATAGGTTATGAATCATCGGAAGTTCTAATCTGTTTCCACATCGAAGATATGTTAGAATGGATTCTTTACTCTGGGTGTTCCTTTCATATGAGCCCAATTAGAGAATGGTTTCAAGATTTCAAATATCAAAATGTTGGTTCGAGTTCTCTTGGGCAACAATCGAACTTGCAGAGTTAAAGGCATTGGGTCAATTCATCTTAGAATGTCCGATGCGGTAGTAAGAATACTCGAAATATGAGGTATGTTCCTAATCTTAGAAGGAATCTCATATCTCTTGGCATGATGGACTCAATGGGATATAAATTTCAATCAGAAAATGGTGAGCTTGTTGTTACAAGAGGAGAAACTGTTGTGTTAAGGGCATCGGGAGGAATGATTTGTATTTTCTTAAAGGCAAGGTGGCTTCGGGAAATCTTAATCTTACCAAAGAAGCTGATAACACTTTTCTATGGCATAAGAGGCTTGCTCATGTGAGTGAGAAAGGCTTCAAGAATTGTCCAAGCAAGGGCTACTAAATGGTGACAAAATCACCAAGATTGACTTGTGTGAGCATTGTGTTTATGGCAAGGCAAAGAGGTTGAAGTTTGGCACCGCAATCATACCACAAAGGGGATACTTGACTATGTTCACTCGTATTTATGGGGTCCAAATTGAAATCGGACAAGGAATGGAGGTAGATATTTCATTTCCATGATTGATGATTATTCAAGGAAGGTGTGGGTGTATGTTCTCAAAGAAAAATCAGAAGCATTCACAAGTTTTAAGCCGTGGCTAATCAAGTTGAAAATATCGGTGGTAAGAGGTTGAAACACCTAAGAACCGATAATGGTTTGGAATATCTTTCTCGAGGAATTTAATTCATTTTGCAAAGGAAAAGGTATAGTAAGGCACAAAAGCGTACTGGTACACCACAAAGCAGTAATGGGGTCTCTGAGAGGAGGATTCAAACATTACTAGAAAGAGTGAGATGCATGCTTAGCACTCGGGTTTGCCTAAATCTTTCTCGGGGAGAAATTGTTACTACCGCTGCATACTTAATCAATAGGAGTCCATCAACACTTTGAAGTTTAAAACACCGGAGGAAGTATGGTCGTGCCATCCAAGAAATTATTCAAATCTCAAGGTCTATGGTTGTTTAGCATATGCTCATGTCAAGCAAGATAAGCTTGAGCCCAAGGCATTGAGGTGTGTTTTCATTGGCTGTCCGGCGGAGTGAAAGACTATAGGCATGGTGTATTGAAAAGGGGAAAGAAAAATGTATCATCAGCAGAGATGTTACATTTGATGAGCATACATTACCTTTGAAAGCCAACAACAAAGGTGATTCTGAAAATCAAGAAGACAATACACAAGTTGAGGTGGAGCTTCAAGATATAAGAAGTCATAATAATCATGAAGATCATAATGATCTGCAGGATACTCAAAATCTTGACGGTGATGAAGAATATCAAGATTATCGATTAGCAAGAGATAGAGTTAGAAGAGATATTCATCCATCTCAGAGATATGGTCATGCGTACATGATCTCATTTGCTTTGTGTACTGCATTTGAGGTGGAGACTTATGAGCCAAAGTCTTACACTCAAAGCACGGATGCAATGAAAGTGACAAGTGGATTGCTGCAATGGAAGAAGAACTGGCTTCTTTAGAAAAGAATCAGACTTGGGAAATTACGGAAAAACCAAAGAAGAAGAAGCTTGTGGGGTGCAAGTGGATTTTTCAAGAAATCGGAGGCTCGAGAAGGGGAAGTATCAGATTCAAAGCAAGGCTTGTAGCTAAGGGATTCACTCGGAAAGAAGGGGTGGATTACACAATTTTTCTCACCTGTGGCAAAGCACCGTAGCATCGTGGATTCTTCTTGCTTTGGTGGCTCGGTTTGATTTAGAGTTACATCGGATGGATGTAACCACCGCATTTCTTCATGGAAATCTAGAAGAGAAGATCTACATGAAGATTCCGGAAGGAGTTCATGTTCAAAATGCAGAAAATAAGATATGCTTGCTCAAGAAGTCTCTCTATGGCCTCAAGCAAAGTCCTAGAAGGTGGTATCTCGGGTTTGATGAGTATATGAACTCGGTGGCGAGGTTTCACTAGAAGCTTATATGATAGTTGTGTTTATATTAAAAAGTATTCTCACCGCTATACATATCTTTTATTATATGTTGATGATATGCTTATTGCTAGTAATACACTTGATGGTATTGAAGGCCGTGAAACAGGTTTTGAAAGTGAGTTTGAAATGAAGGATCTATGAGAGGCAAAGGTGATTCTTAGGATGGAAATCGAAATGAGAAAGGCTCAATTCAGTTGAACCAGAGTTCTTACCGAAGAAAGTGTTGGAGAAATTCAAGATGAATCAAGCAAAGCTCGTGTCAACTCCTTTAGGACAAAGATCTCAAGTTGTCGGCTCACCAAAGTGTCCTAAAAGCAATGAAGAAAGATCTCAAATGAACAAGATTTATATGCAAATTCAGTGGGAATTTTGATGTATGCAATGGTGTGCTCAAGACCAGATTTAACTCATTGTATGTATGAATTTTGATGTATGCAATTAAGTGAGGTTTGTTGCAACTGAAAGCTCACGTGGCGTACTTCAATTAAAAGTAAATAACTGCTTTGATAACTAAGAAGATTCAAGAGATAATTAGCTTCCAAGTTACTGAAAACACACAATTTTTCAGTTTCGACTTTGGGTGTATGAATGTTCTTTTCATGCCGAAACTCATTTTACTTACGTAATTCATCATCTCGGAGATAATAAAAGATTTGGAGAGGCCCTACGGTGGATGTAGATCATTTTTGATTGAACCACTTAAATCGTTTGTGTTCTTGTTCATTCATTTCAAGTTGTTCATTCAATCTTCTTTGATTCTATGTTTTGGTCATTGAATTGCTTCTTCTAGCAATTGCATTGAGATAGTGACTTGATTAATCTTGACAGAAGTTACGAGAATCTTCGCCGACATAAAAATGCAGAACCAATCCTTGAGACGTCATCCACTTTACCTTTTCGCATTTCCCCTGTTATTGGCTATTACCTCATTGAGTCGGAGGAGGGCAAGGCGAGAGGATTAGGAACCCAAGTTGAAGAATAATGATCTCCCAACCTCTTCCAAGTATAATTAGGGTTTCTGCCTCTGTTATTTTTATTGGTTTATTTCATGTCAATTTTGATTGCCCATTCTATTAAATATTAATCGATGCCTTGTGTCCTTATACCCTTGAAAGATTAGGTTAGCAATAATTGATCACATTCTATCATTGTGCAAAAATTTTCTAATCTTTGTTTAAATAGTTTTTTCATATTGTGCAATTGTTATTGTGCAAATATTTTTCTCACATTGTTCAAATATTTTTTCACTATTGTGCAAGCATTATTGTGCCGAGGTTAGTGTTCCTTCCGGTATATAACCGCATACAAAAATGACTTATTTTTTATTAAAGTGAATTATAGCATCTCTCAACTTTTCCAAATCAAGCTTGTACGGACTTCTTAAAATTATTTCGTTTAGATTTAGCATAATTTTTCCAATCTTTTGTCAAGTTGTTTTATGTTTTTGAGTATGCACTATGCCAAAAATCTGACGCACGACGGTGAATCCCCGTTGTCGTAGGGGTTTTTTCACCGTCGTCCTATCAACCCAATGTCTTAGGGGTTGATCGTAGTGTTTTAGTGGATAAGAATTTGCGACCAAATATATCGAACCCTAGGGACTAGGAATGAGATGAAGCCATGAAAAATACGTTTTCGAGAATTATAGCGGCTAGTCGAGTTGCAAAATTAAAGCAACAAAAGAACAACACAAAATCAACAAGAAATTAAACTAAGCAATCAATAAAGGAATACCACGAATGAGATAGTAGTGCTCGGGTGCAAATCACCAAAGACTTCGTCAATTTCGGATCATCAACAATCAAATGTTCATTCTAAGAGGGATCATAGGGATAACCATCAAATAATTCAAATGAAACCGTCTTTGGATAAGCCTAGGTTCTAAATGATCGATTAAACACGTAGGAATGTAAGAGACGACACTCTCACCCCCTCACTAATTACAAGCAAACAACAAATAATCAATGTGCCTTAATGAGGTTCTAATTAAACAACCAAGTATCCTTGTATTAACTAAATATCCACTTCAATCACCCAAGTAAACCTAACACCTATGCATCAATTCAATAAACCAAGTATCCTTGAGTTAATCAAACCAATAAACACAAGATCAAAGCTCACCCAAGTAATTAAATCATTCAAAGCATCATTAAGACAAGTAATCACCTCAAAAAATGAACACCCAATCACCAATTCACCAAAATCAACTCATCAAGGGGTCATTACACCCAAGCACATATGAAATTTAGCCAATCATGACTAATTGTAAGAAACCCATGAACATTAAGTAATGGGAAGACATGAACATGCTGAAATCAATAAACAAAACTTGATATAAATGGTAGAATTCACCTTGATGGAGTCTAATACAACTTGAATGCTCAATTCTATCAGCTATTACACTTGGGTAATGAAAATCTATCAAAATTGGAAGAACACCTATCACTATGTGTTTGTGTGTGTGAAGAAATGTTGAATTTGGAACTAAGGAATTTTTCTAAGTATAGAATGTGCTCTAAGTATGTAATCCTCCTTCAATCAGCTGAAATGAGAAGTATTTATAGTGAGGGCAAAGTTAAAATAACGAAAATTGCACCTAGGTCCCTCAAAATCAAATAACTCAAAGAAAAATCGCGCAGACATCGTATCAACTCGGCTAGAGTTGAACCAACTCAGCTCGAGTTGGTCAACTCGGCTCGAGTTGACCGAGAACGGGTCGAGTTGAATATAGGATTTTTGGGCGTAAATCTTCTGGAGCCTCCAACTCGGCTCGAGTTGAACCAACTCGGCTCGAGTTGGTCAACTCAACTTCGAGTTCAATTAAAAGCGGGTCGAGTTGGTCTGGTCCATGGCCTCTTTGCATTACGGAACATTTTCCCCCTCCAACTCGGCCAGAGTTGAGTCAACTCGGTTCGAGTTGGTGCCGTTCTCGCCACACGTTCGTAACTCGAACTCCCGAGCTCCGATTCAGTTGATTCTCGTTGCGTTTCGACCCTCACTCCTTTGCCTCTCCAATTCTTCACATTATCCAGGCAAAATCCTGCATAAATGCAACACTACCTTTCTCGACTATTAGACTCACAATTATATCAATCAAGATGAATAATGCGATGAAATTAACACAAGTATATATCTAAACACACATCAAATCATGCACTATATCACCATAATCAACTCCCCAAACTCAAAGATTTGCTTGTCCCCAAGCAAAGAAATAATTGCTCAAAGGGAAAATATCGTTCATAGGTTCACAAATCTGTGGACTAATCAACAAAATCATACAATCAAGTGACTTTCCTCAAATGTATCATCAAGCTAGAGAGTAACTGATCACCTTCACATGCATTTTGCTTCAACAATGGCAAATTTGAGCATGCAAACTACCAACTCACAGGATGTGTGTTTCACACTCATCACTCAAAAGTGTATAGGACAAATATGCACTCAAGTAGTCAATCCACATACTCACAATACCATATGCTTGCCAAAAATCTCAATTCTCAACCTTTTACTAGGTCTTAATTATTGAATCAAAGAGGTCTTTTAAGGGTTGTAATGTTGGCTCTTTGGACATGGTGGGGAAGTTTGGAAGTAGTGACTCAAGATTAGTAGAGAAATAAGTGTTGATCATACAATTCAAATCAAACTTTCACTTCAATTTCAACAATCATCCTCTTTTACTTTTTCTTTCTTTCGAAGCACTTCACAACACCACATCTTTTTATTCACCATTTGCACTTTCAAGCACATAATTGAATTTTTTTCTTTTTCACTTTCCTTTTTCATTCTTTCACAATTCAATTTTTCTCAACCCTTCTTCTTTTCTTTTTCTTTCCCATCTTTCTTAGCAAATCTCACCACCACACTTAACACTTTCATTCACCATTTCTTGTCAACAATTCATGCTCTACTAATCATAGGGACAAAAGCTCATTAAGATAGACAAATGGTTTGAATTTAACATGGCTAGCCAAAGAAAATAGGATTCAAAGCTCAAGTGGGCTAACTATGGAATTCATCAATTGGTGGGGATACAATTTGGCTAAGTAACTCAATTTTTACAAAGAAAATGGCTCTTATCACTTTCAACAATTTAGACCTAGACAAGCTTCAAATGAGACAAAGGGCAAGTTCTAGATCATGACCACATGGACGACATCACACAAGAACAAAATCGGGTTAAATGTATACCCATTTACAGCTCAAAACTCCCTGGTTTATTATGGTAGACACATGCTCTCATAAACCAAGTTCCCACAAAAGTACATGCTACAATGACTAAATCACACCCTAACTTGATTCAACCTCCAATTCAAATCACAAGATCACAAATTTCACTCATGAAAAGTCCACAGCTATGATCACCAAATTCACATGCTCAATTCTTCCAAATAAAATTCACCACATCAAATTTAACTTAAAGATAAGCAATTAAACCACAATTAAAACAAGTAATGTTAAACATCAAATCCATACAACCCACAAATCGAAAATCAGTTGGAGAAAAGATAATCAAAAGGTCTACAATCAATCAAGTCACAAGGGAAAATATCACGACAACATAGAATTGAAAATCAAAGGAAGTACCACCACAAGGTACTCTGGAATTCACACGATCAACTTCATTATTGTGGTGGTTAATATGGCGGGAAATGTCCTTGACTCAAGTGCCAATTGTACATGGCTTCTTGCATCCTTGCTTGCTCTAAAAGCATGGTCTCGATCCTCTCTTGACGCTCTTCGACTCCCGTCATCCTCAAATTAAGTCGTTCCACTCCCCTCGTCAAATTTTGGAGATCAGTCCTCCTTTGATTTGTTTGCACGATTTGTCTTCGGGCGGGTTCTCTAGCCGGTGGTTCCTCTTGATGTCCCATAGATGGTTCCTCTCCAACTTCTCTCTCCTCTGTGTCATTCCTTCTTGATGACTCCGGCACATCTCTTCTTCTCTTGTCTTTACGGGGCATCGTCAAGTGTGCTCATTCAATCTCTATGGGCTTGCGAGGATAGTTGCCAATTTCTCAAATCATCACCAAGTACCCCGTAAGCTCCGGCTATGGAACTGAAAATGCATTATCATCTTCGAGCTTAAGGCATAGGACTCCTTTCTTTCTTACAATCATCCTTGATCGCATCAAGGACCCCAAATCTAATCGAGTCTCGCCCTCAATTGGTGCTCCAAAATCCACCATACCGAAATGCTTTGAGCAATAGGGGTTATTAATCCACCTATTTGGATATTCTTGTGACAGTGCTCTTTGCCGCCAAAAGCGATAAGTTAGAGACTCCAAAGTTTGCTTCACACTCACCGGCCATCTTAGACATGACTATTAGCTCATCTTCTCTAACAACTCCAATTTCATGCCTCGCATACACCGTTTGAGATAGAACCCGTTGCACATAACGGAACACCGGATTCCTAATCAAAGATGCCTTCGAGCGACATGGGTTATATGCCGGCTGTCATACTCATTAACCCCAGCAATTTTCTTCCAAAATCCCCAGCATTTAGATTATCATGTTCGGTCATGTCCGGCTCTTCCTCTGTATGAAAAATCCTGTTAAGTTCCCAATGGTACAGAAATCGGTCTTGGTTCCCGAGTCTAAATCTCATCCCATTCCGTCTATCATTATCACCAAATATCACATCTTCTAATGTGCTCAAGAACTCCATGACCAATGGCTCATAAGTCGGCTCTCTAATTGTAAGAAAATTCTTCCATCCTATCCTTTCAAACAGTCCTTCCACTTCCTCTCTTATCCCGAGCGCCTCAGACACGCCTCATCGTAATATTTTGTTGCTCTAATGGACATTTGGGCAAGCTCGATGAATCTGTCGACATACTTGTACCCGTCTACCCCAAAGTCTATGCCAAATTCGGAGGGAGTCCGTCTACACCCCTTGTAGCAATCATAATCTATGCATTCCCGGACTTTCTCAAAGAAATTCCCTATCATCAATGTCTCTTCGTACCCTTTCTCTTCTCCTCGTGGCATTTCCTATTCAAACAAGGATATTAGGCTAGTCTTAAAATTTTCTCAACATATCAAGCATAATTATGAAATTCTCACAACCTCAACCTATTGCTAGAACTATGCAATTTAAACACATCTTTCAAGTTTACAAATCTAGCAATAAGGCATGTAAAAATCTATCTTCACAACTTCAACCCACGAAAATTTCATTACAAACAAAATTCACAATGGGGCATGCAAAAATCTCACAATTAAGCAATTTACCAATCAATTGTTCTAATTATCTCAAGACATTCACAATTTCTCCATTCTCAACAACAATATATCAAATTCCAAGCCTAACCTATGAGATACAAAATTACCCAATTGGATTGAAATTGAAAGCACCCATCATGCATATTCACCAATTAGTAATTCCTCATCACAAATTAAACAAGAATTATCCATCAACTTCAATAAATTCCCTCTATTCCAAATTTAGCAAAAATGAGACCTAAGGCTTCAAATTTTCCAATTCCACAAAAATTTGGCATACCCATATCAAATTGACACAAGAATTGGAAAACCCATCACTCAAAAACAACAAATTCATCACAAATAGGTCACATTAAGCATCAATTCGTCCCACAAATAAAAAGCCCCAAAATTCCAATTCTAGGGTTCTTCACAAATTCACATAGATAACTTCCAATCCTAGACAATGGATGAAATAAAGTAGGAAACATACCTCTTGTTCAATGGGAAGTGAAAAACTAAACTTGATACTCTATGGAATTAACTCGATCCGAGTTGTTCGGTGAAGAACCGAATGAGAGACAGAGAGAAGAGCGTGTGTGTTTCTTTTGAAAGGAAAGGGGAAGTTTGACTTTGAAATAATGAAGAAAAATGTGAGAAATAAGTAGAGAAAATTGACTAAAAAAGTCAACCCAATTTGAAGCCCGTCAACTCCAACTCGGTTCAAGTTCATCAACTCGGATCGAGTTGGCCGCATCCGATATTTCCCTCTGCACACTTCAACTCGGGTCGAGTTCCTCAACTCGGTCGAGTTCCTCAACTCGAGTCGAGTTGATTTTTAACTCGGGTCGAGTTGGCACTCTCGCACGTTCGATGATTTTAACCACTTCAACTCGGGTCGAGTTGGCTATAACTTCGGGCCGAGTTGCCTCCTTCATCCACCACAAAATTTTTTCTTCGTTTTTACCATTTTCTCCTGCATGAAACACAAACAACACAATATGCAATGCAAATGGAATTGTAAACTGATCATACCCCCAAACTTTTTATTGCTCACCATTAAAAATTTGGGCAAAAGTATACAATGAAATTTGCAATTCAAGCATAAAATCCTCAAACAATTACGCAACATCATCATCAATCTCACAAGGCCAATCCTAAACAACATTAATCCTTTCCATACACATAGAAAAACCTCAATACCATCAGAAAAACGGGTAGTGCGCACATGCGGTGTCATATAAACCCGTGTGCGCCTGGTGCAATGTCAAGTACTCAACAAACAAAATCCCCCAAACTTAGACATTGCAAACAAGTCTAAGTTCGAGTCCGGGGTTGCTTACCCAAAACTCACTTATCATGACTCAAAATTTGCACCAACGATATCCCCAAGCTTCTCAACGCACGTTAATTCCCTAGAAGTACAATCCAACACCTATCACAAACACAACACACTTATTAAAACAAAAACAAACAAAGAAACAAAGAAAGCAAGAAAAAGGGATGGGTTGCCTCCCATCTAGCGCTATTTTTAACGTCCTATGCCGGACGGAGCGTGAGTTGCTCAACTTCCCTCTAAAAATTGCTCATCCACAAGGCCAATTTGAGAAGGTACAAGATAATGCTTAGGTGGAACTTGAATTCTAGTTGAGTGGAGTTACTAGTGGCATTTATTTTTCTTGTTTGTTGTTTTTGTTTAAGAAGTTGATACTTGCTTTCTTTTGGTAGGTGCATAAGCAAACTTTGAAAATTGATAACGAAGCTCTACCAAGAAGAAGGAATCGGAGAAGAAATCGAAGGACTTTTGATAGAGAAATGGAAGGGGATCCACCCCCACATAGAGGGGTTGCCAATGAAGGAGAAGGGAGATAAATATTCAATACATTCATGTAGAATTGAGAGGTGCTCAACCTCAAAGAGATGAGATGGTGCAACAAAATCCACAAAATCCCCAAAACCCTTACCCTTATCCATATCCTTATCCATATCCACCTCCTCCAATTCAAGGCCAAAATCCATATCCATACCCACCTCCATATCCACCATATCCTCTATATCAAGACCAAAATTACATTGCTCTATACAATCCTCCACCACCACCCTTGCCTAACAATCAAAATCCACAAAATCCCCCACCTCAAAGGGAAGGTAGACCCATTCGTGCTTATTTTGAGCCTCAATTACGGGAATATTATGATGGTTTAGCTAGGTCGAATATCCAAGCTAACAATTTTGAGATCGCACTCAGCTATGATCAAGCTTCTCATGGAAAATCAATTTGAGGGGAGAGATGGGATAGATGATCCGCACAAGCATTTGGATCTATTTTTGGAGTTGGCGGATACTATGAAGTTCAATGGTGTCACCGAAGATGCTAAGAAGTTGAGGATGTTTGCATTTACTCTCACGGGAAAGGCCAAGCAATGGCTTAGCAAAACCTTACCGCCGGGAGTGTACGCACTTGGGATGAGATAAGTCAAAAATTTTTGCTTAAATTCTATCCTCCTTCTCGAACCGTCCAAGCAAGGAATGATATTGTCGGGTTCAAGCAAAAGCCAAAGGAGAGTATCAAGGATGCATGGGAACATTTCAACAATTTGTTGATTTCGTGTCCCCAACACGGCTTCCCGGAGGAGCAAACCATATGCTTCTTTTATTGTGGAGTGGAGAAGCATCTCAACTACATTTGAATGCATGTGCTAAGGGGGACTTCTTATTCTTGACCTCACTAGAAGCCATTGAGATTTTAGATGGTGTAGCCAACAATGCCTCCCAATGGAACACCAAACAAAGCCCTAATTAAAGAGTAGCCAATGTAGAGCAAGGAGACTTAATGAAGTCTATGATGATGACACTTATTGATAAGGTGAGCTCACTTACCGCCAACCAACAAAGAGATGTCACTTCTCCTCCAATGATGCAAGATGGGCAAGCTCTTAATCAAGTTGGGCCATGTGAAGATGTAAATTATATGGGAAGGCAACCTCAAGGAGGATATCAACAAGGCTACCAAGGAGGAAAGCAATTCAATCAAGGGCAATTCTGACCACCTTATCAATAAGGAGGTCAATCTTCTTTTCAATAAGGAGGTCAATCTTCTTTTCAACATGGAGGTCAATTTGCTTAAGGTAACAACTCCTATAACTCAAATGTCCGTAAGAATGAAAATTTTTCATATGCAAATCCTAAGGCCGCCGTACAATTTCCACCCGGATTTGATCCGGGAGCTAAACCGCCTAATGGAGAAGGGAAGCCTTCGACGGATGAGTTGTTAGCCTTGTTGATCAAGAAGACGGAAGAGAAAGATGTTAAGCTAGAAGCAAGGCTAGATAAAATGGAAAGCTTGTTTGGGAGCCAAATTACTCAACATGGTCATCAACTCCACAAAGGTGATTGTTTCTTCTACTTTAAGTGCTAGTGAACTTGAGAAATTATTGCATGTGCTAGCTAGAAACAAAGGTGCTTTGGGTTGGTGTATTGATGACTTGAAAGGGATTAACCCATCTATCTGTATGCATAAAATAAGAGTAGAAGAGGGTAGTAAGGCTATAGTGCAACCTCAAAGACGGGTTAACCCTTTAATTCAAGAGGTGATAAAGAAAGAGGTGATTAAATTCCTTGATTCCGGTATGATTTTCCTATTAGTGATAGCCCGTGGGTATCTCCTTTACATGTGGTGAGTAAAAGGGAGGGATGACGGTGATTACCACCGACTCCAACGAGGTCATTGCTACACGGGTAGCGACCGGGTGGAGAGTGTGCGTAGATTATAGAGAATTGAATAAGGCTACATGCAAAGACCATTTTCCCCTTCCCTTTATGGACTAAATGTTGGATCGTGTGAGTGGACATGCATTTTATTGCTTTCTCGATGGTTATTCGGGGTACAACCAAATCATGATTGCCCCGAAGATCAAGAGAAGACTACATTTACATGTTCTTATGGAACGTATGCGTGGAAGCGTATGCCATTTGGATTTGGTAACGCTCCCGCAATGTTTCAACATTGCATGATGTCTATCTTTCATGATATGATTGAAAATGTGATGGAGGTATTTATGGATGATTTTTCAGTTTTTGGAAGTTCATATGATGTGTGCTTAGCTAATCTTGAGAGTGTCCTTAAGAGGTGCCAAGAAACTAACCTCGTCCTAAATTGGAAAAAATGTCATTTTATGGTAAGGGATGGGATAGTTCTTGGCCATCATGTGTCTCATGCAGGAATACAAGTGGATAGAGCCAAGGTTGTGGCCATTGAGAAGCTCCCTCCACCCACAAACATCAAGGGAATCCGTTCTTTCCTTGGACATGCCGGTTTTTATAGGAGATTTATAAGGGATTTTTCCAAACTCTCTAAACCCCTTTCACATTTTCTTGAGAAGGATGTTCCTTTCGAATTTAATGATGATTGCTTGTTTGCTTTCAGTGGCTTTGAAGGAAGCATTGATTTCTACGCCTATCCTTGTGGCACCAAATTGGGAGGAGCATTTTGTGGTGATGTGTGATGCTAGTGATTGGGCTATGGGTGTAGTGTTGGGACAAGTGAGGGAGAAGAAGTTTCGAGCCATTTATTATGCGTCCAAGACATTCAATTCTACCCAACTCAATTACACTACAACGGAAAAAGAGCTCTTAGCGGTGGTGTATGATCGTCATATTTTAGCAACAAGTATTTTAGACCAAACAAATATCGAACCCAAGGGACTAGGAGTACAATGGAGCCTCAAAAACATACGTTTCCATAGAATTATAGTGGCTAGTCACGATTTCAAAATTAAAGCAACAAAATGACAACACAAATTCAACAAGAAATTAAACCGAGCAAAGATTACCAAGGATGAGATAGTAGTGCTCGGGTGCAAATCACCAAAGACTCGTCAAATTCGGATCATCAACAATCAAGTGTTCATTCAAAGAGGGATCATAGGGATAACCAACAAATAGTTCAAATAAAACCGTACTTGATAAGCATAGGTTCTAAATGATCGATAAAGCACGTAGGAATGTAAGAGACGACACTCTCACCCCCTCACTAATCACATGCAACAACAAGTAATCAATGTGCCTTAATGAGGTTCTAATTAATTAACCAAGTATCCTTGTGTTAACCAAATATCCACTTCAATCACTTTAGCAAACCTAACACCTATGCATCAATTCAATCAACCAAGTATCCTTGCATCAATTAAATCAATAAACACAAGATCAAAGCTCACCTTAGCAATTAAATCATGCAAAGCATCATTAAGACAATTAATCACCTCAACAAATGAACACCCAATCATAAAATCACCAGAATCAACTCATCAAGGGATCATTACACCCAAGCACATATGGAATTTAGCCAATCATGGCTAATTGAAAGAAACCCATGAACAATAAGTAAATAGGAATCATGATTTAGCTAGAATTAGATAACAAAACTGAAAATAAATGGTAGAAGTCACCTTGATGGAGTCTAATACAACTGGAATGATCAAATTTATCAGCTATAACTCTTGGGTAATTCAAATCCTTCAAAAACTAAGAACACCTATCACTATGTGTAATCGTGTGTGAATGAGTGCGAGAGAATTTCTCATCTAAAATTCCTATCCAATGTTCTAAGTGTGGAAAAGCTCCCCTCATCAGCTGAATTAGAGAGTATTTATAGTGGGGGCAAAGTTACAAATTTCGTTTTGCACTTAAGGACCTCGAAAATGATAAAATTCTACTCAAAATCGCGCAGCCGTGGTCCCACTCGGCCACCACTCGGCCGAGTGACTTGGAGGTTGGTCGAGTAGCTTCAGATCTGGCACTAGATGACTCGGGCAAAAGTATCTCACTCGGCCGAGTCGCCTTGCTCATGGCCGAGTGACTTTCTTCTTGGGATGTAGCGACTCGGCCACTGATGTCTCACTCGGCCGAGTCATATATGCCCCGGTCGAGTGGAATTTCGTCTGGAATGGGATGACTCGGCCAAGTATGCCCCCACTCGGCCGAGTGGGATTGCTTCGGATCGAGTGACATTCCTTCCGCCTTACCTTGACTCGGGCATCTTATCTCTCACTCGGCCAAGTGATATTCCACTCGGCCGAGTGGCCTTGTTTTCTCTCCTTCTCGACTTTTTGACTCTTCGTCTCGATTCATCACCTCTTCCACACTTGTGCATCGATCTTTTGATCTCTCACCTTTTCATTTCTCAGCTTCCGCTCTTCCTTGATTGGCTCTTGCTCACCAAGTTGTTGTCTCGCTCGATTCTTTGCTCGTTTTTCACCCTTTTCCTAGAAATGAGTCAACACTTACATGAAAGTATGAGTTCACAAGATTAAGCACATTAACCTCAGATTTTGCAATGAAATACCCAATATGATCTATAATGATCAACAAATATCATGCAAGAATGAACCCAATCAACTCCCCCAAACTAAGAGATTTGCTTGTCCCCAAGCAATAAGACAAATAAGCACATTTGGGTGAATTCGTTTCAATCACATTCAACGAGCACAAGAATGAAATAGGATGATCAAACTCCTTCAATGAAAACATACTTCATGCAACAATCAACCACCACTCAAGAATTGTCATGTTCAAACGAATGCAATCTCGAAAGCTCAACTCAATGCTCCTTCCAAGGAGTGTTTCACTCATCACTCAAGGTGTTATGGACGTGTATGCACTCAATCATCGATCCACAAAAATGAACACCATATGCTTGCCAATAGACTCAATCTCCATCATATCTTTTTGTGCATCAAATATGACTCAAAGAGGACTTTTCCAAAGGTTGTAATGTAGGCTCTTTGGAGAATGGTAGGTGAATTTTTGGACAAGTAACTCGGTAATTAGTAGAGCAAACGAAAATTGATCAAGCAATGCAATACAAAACGCTTCTCCTCAAATTTCAACAATCATCACCCTTTCTTTTCTTTTTCTTTCTTACAAACACATTTCACCACCAAACTCTTTTAAGACTTTCTTGCATTTTCAAGCTCAAAATTGAATATTTCTTTCTTCACAATCATTTTTTTTTCGACTCTCATCTTTCCACAATTCAATTTTTCTCTTTTTCGACCTTTCTTTCTTTCTCTCTCATCATCCTTCCAAATCAAACTACCACACTTTTTCTTTTCATTTCACCATTCTTTTGTCAACAATCAAGCTCTACTAATCATTAGGACAAAAAGGCTCATAAAGGTAGACAAAATGGCTTCAATTTCACAAGCTTGCCAAAGAAATAAAGATTTTGGCTCAAATTGGCTTACTAGGGAAATCAATGTTTTTGGTGGGGTCCAATTTGGCTAAGTGACTTTCATAACAAACAAGGCCTCTCATCATCATCACATAATCCACACAAAACTCAATTTTGACAAGTCTCTAGGCAAGTTCTAGCATGCAAATTCATGAATGATGCACTCAACAAGGAATTCAACCGTATAAATTGTATGCGATTTCAAAAGACACTAAAGCTCACCGGTTCCACATGAACAAAGAGTATTGCAATCTTGACTACACTCATCGTCACAAGTCAATCAATCATGATAGCATTATGTTACACATCCACTTATTATCACATCCAAAGTCTAATGAATCCACCAATCAATCACATGAGCTCATGATCGTAATCTCAACAAATACCTCCATTCACAACAATACTCATCACAATCAATTTTTCAAAAATTTTCTCATAAAAATGAGAGGCCAATTGGTACAAACAAAAAGTTGCACAACTAACCTACCCCCAAACTTTTTCATTGCCATGCAATTAAAAATTTGGTAAGATAATTAGGGCAATTTTGTTTGTACACAACTACCTACGAGACAATCCACCAAACATCTCAACAAACAAGAGCATCACATCGAATTAATCCACAAATAAAATTAACATCCAACACATCCATCAAATACGAATTAATACAATCCCATAATGACATGAATAACAAGGAGTTAAGAATCAAAAGGAACAAGAGATAAGAGTCTTGATACCACCCCGATCAATTCATTGTGGAGGGGTATATCTCGGAAAATGCCCTTGAGCCACATGCCACTCGTACATCGCTCGCTGCATCATAAGTTGCTCGTCATGGGCAGCCCTATTCGCCACTTCCATCTCCATCATCCGGCTCTCCATAGCGAATCGCCTTTCCTCCAAGCAGCCCAACCTTGTGCCAAGCCCTTCTTGCCTTTCCTCCAAGCTCCGCATGCGGACGTTCATGGATTGCATACTCAGCGTAGGCGTTGCATTTCCGTCCTCCTCACGTATGAGTAAAGAGAGGTTGAACAAGTTGCGGTGCCGGTGCCGGTGCCTCGATCTCTTGCTGCATCTCATAATCTTCTTCGGTGACTCGAGCACGACTAGTTTCTCCTCTCTCCCTTCTTGATCGCTTCTCCCGTCCTTCCACTCTGCCATCAATAAAAACCCGTACTCCATTCTGCATGAGCCGAGAGTTCATCCGCCGATTGGCTCTGTTTGTCACGGTGATGAGAGATGGGTTGTTCATAGGAACTTCACGCCATCATGCATGCAAAGACAAATTGTGTCCCCTATCTTCTCTATGACACCCATTCTGGCCAACGTCTTGCTATCCAATCTATTCCCCCGTCTAAGGGCCCCTCATCCGAGCTAGGCTCCCGGTTATCTCCTCGGCTATGTGGACTACCAATCCACCAATTGAGCAATTCTTCACTTTATCTTGTCTTCCCAATTGCCCAATCAAGTAGATCCCAAAATTCAGAGGGATACGGTTAGCCATGCAATACAAGATGTATAGCTCTTCGTTTCTCACCGATCCACATTCGTGTCTAGCAAACAAGGTGTTTGCTAGAATCCGATGTGCTAGCCGAAAAAACGGGTTCAAGATGTTGGACGCCTTAGAGCGTCTGCATCAAACACGCATCTCTCATCACGAACCCTATTCGAAATGCTTTGTCCCACATCGCATTTTTGTCGAAATCTTCCATTGCTTGATACGAATCGATGGGGACATTTTTGTCGAGTCTCAAAGATGATGTTGAGCTGCTCTCTACGCAATATTTTTTTGGCATTCCCTCTTGAAATGGATTTTATGCGGAACGTCCTTTTTGTCCGTATACACCTCCAAAGTGCTTAGAATTTCTAGCACCGGTGCCAAGTAAGTTTCACTTCGGACTTCCGTAAAATCTTTCCATCCTATATTGTCGAAAAGTTGCTCCACTTCTTCTTTGATTCCCATTTTGCTGGCCACAACCGGATCATAGTATCGGGTGGGCCTCATCTTCGCCTTCACCAACTTCACAAACTTTTCAGCAAACTCGTCCCTCTGTGGCCCAAATACAATTCCATAATCAGATGGTTGTTGTCCACACAAGGCTTTGCACCTAGCATTCATTTCATCCTCACCTGAATTCTTACTCGAGAAGTCGATGCTCTTTTACTCATTTTCTGCAAAAATCATTCATTCTATGAGTAGAGCATATGTAATCACTCACACAAGGTTCAATATTCTCATTCACAACTTTTGTAACATCAATTTCAATCCTATCCTAGCACAATTTGCAATTATACACGAGTAATCACAAGTAAGCATTAATACTTCCACAAATTTGATCATGCTCAAGGATTTTTAACAATTCAACCAACACCCACCTCAATTCATTCACACAAGTTTCAACTTTTCAACAATTTCCTCATTAGCCTAGTCAAATTCACAAAACATCCAAGATAAATTTTTTAAAATTGACTTTGCATTTGAGCAACCCATGACATATATAATTGAACACATTCCACTCCATGAAGAAAATTGCATCAAAGCATCAACAACATCTCTTACTTAGCCAATTCGAATTCAAAAGGTATGAAGAATGCAAATTTCAATTTCTTCCAAAATTCCAACAAATTGGCACAAAATTGACAAGGAATTGGGATGCCCATAACATATAAACATGATTCAACATCAATTCTAGGCTAATTCATCACATTCCTCATCAACTACACAAAATCCCCAATTTTGAATAAGAACCCTAGGTAAGAGAATGCCATATTTAATCCAAGAAAATGAGAGAAGAGTATGAAATAAGGAATAGATGCACATACCTTGAGGAATTGAGAGAGAAACGGCCGAGTGACTTGACCGAGTGAAATTCAAAGGGAAAGCTTGAGAATAGCGTGAGTTTGTGTGTGAGTTTGTGTGTGTTTGAGTGTGTGAATAATGCTGAAATGGGGTTTTAAAAATAAAGGGAGGGGTTAAAATGCAATAAGAGAAAGAAAATAGGCCAAAAATTAAAAGAAAACTTACGAGACGCGCGTGACTCGGCCAGACTCTCCGTCCACTCGGCCGAGTTGCTTGCGCCCTGGTCGAGTGGCTTCATTTCAGGACTATCTCACTCAGGCGTCACCTCTCTCACTCGGCCGAGTCTTCTGGTCCATGGTCGAGTGAGAATCATTACGTAAATCGAGTCACTCGGGCATAACAACTTTCACTCGGTCGAGTCTTATATGCCACCGGTCGAGTGAGCTTTTCTGAGGATCTTTTCGACTCGGGCCTCTCGATTCCCACTCGGCCGAGTGGGGGAGGTGTGCCTCTTTTCACCCTTTTTCCATTTGCACCGCGCACCTCGTGTTTGGGGCTTATACGATATATTTTACTTGTACATGAATTTTGAGATGAGCTTACTTGTGCATATGCTTACTTGTTGATAGTTTTGGATTTCATTGTGGGTAGTTGTGTGCAACTTCACATAGCTAACTACATTTGCCAAACTTTTAATTGCTTTGCAATGAAAAAGTTTGGGGGTGTGTGTTAGTTAGCATTGCTTGTTGCACCAACTTGCCTCTCATTTGTAATGAGAAAATTGTTTGAAAATTTTTGTGAATTTTGAGCTTTAGTGTGGATTTCACTCTTATCTTTGAGTTTATTTGATGAGAATTGATGTGGTGTTATGCTTGGAGGTATGTACGTGGCATATTTGTTTTGATTGATGGACATGGTGAGCTTGTGATGTGATATTGAGTTGATTTGTTGTTTGATTCTAGCATGAAAAATTGTTTTGTGATGATGAGTGTGATGAAGAATGCTTATTCTCTTTGCTAAATTTTCAGCCCGTGAGCTTTTGAGCCTCTTGAATCGTGCATGAAAAAGCGGTTGATTCTTTGTTGAGTGCATCATTTGCGATTGTGCATGCTAGAACTTGCCTATAGACTTATTGAAGTTGAGTTTTGTGTGAATCTATGAAGATGATTCGAGGCCATGTTTGATTTGTTAAGCTACTTAGCCAAATTTTACCCCACCAATATCATTGATTTCCCTAGTAAGCCAATTTGTGCCTTAAAGCCTTATTCTTTGGCAAGCTTGTGAAATTAAGCCATTTTGCCTATCTTTATGAGCCTTTGTTCCCATATGTTTAGTAGAGCATGATTGTTGGCAATGAATGGTGAAGTGAAATTGAAAAGTGTGGTGGTATGTTTGGGATAAGTATGTTGAGATGAAAAGAAGAAAGACAAGAAAAGAGGAATGAAAAAAAAAAAAAAAAATTGAATTGAGAAAAGAAGTGAAAAAAATCGTGAGAAGAAAATTCAATTTGAGCTTGAATGAAAAGAAAGTCTCAAAAGGTGTTGGTGGTGAATGTTATGTGAAAAGATTGAAAGTGAAAAGAAAGAGTGGTGTTGGTTGAAATGAGGTGAAAAATTGCATTGAATTGTATGTTCAACTCTCATTGCTCTGCTATCATTGAGTCACTTCTTCCAAATTCACCCACCTCATCCAAAGAGCTTTCATTACAACCTCTTGAAAAGACCTCTTTGATTTGTAGTTGATGCACAAAATGAATGATTGAGATGGAGTCTTGTGGCAAGCATATGGTGTGTATGGTTGTGATTTGATGATTGAGTGCTTAATTGCCCTTATACACTTGTGTGATGAGAGATACACTCCTTGGAAGGAGCATTGAGAAAGCATTTGAAATTGCACCTTGTCAAAGCATGACATTTTTAGTGTTAGTTGAAAGTGGCATTGAAAACTTGTGTTCACTAATGAGTTTGATTGTCCAAAATTTCATCTTTTTGCCATGTGACATAGTTGCAATCAATTCACCCTTTGTGCTTATTTGTTTCGTTGCTGGGACGAGCAACACTTTAAGTTTGGGGGAGTTGATTAGGGTGAATTATTGCATGTTAATTGTGTGCTTAATTGTCTCAATTTGATATGATTTTCATGTTAATTTACTATTATTTGATCCAATTGCACTTAATGGTTTGATTTAATATTTGAGATTTTAATATGTAGGTTTGATGCCATTTTGAGTGCAAATTGAGAATATTTGTCGTCTTCAAATTAATTGGGCAATTGCATGGTATGAAAGAGGGTCGAGAGACGGTCGTAACGCAAAAAGAATGAGGTCAATCGGAGTTCGTATGAAGGAGATACGAACGAACGAAGTTGAGACGGCAAAGAATAGCAAACTGACACCTAAAACCGATGCACCCACCAGATTGAACAATACACCCACCAACTGCACCCATCAAATTGATAAGTACACCCCATCGAGTTTTGCAGGTCTGCGCACCATAGTCTTCTTCCCCAATCTGCAAAGCAACAGCCCATCGCCGGAAAAAAACCCCCATCAACCACCATATACATCCATCGTCAACACCCATCACCGCCGCCATCTCGCGCCGTCACCATCGTCGAAACACCGTAGCCCGGAGGCGCGATACCACCGCCTCAATTGCAGCGAGATCGACACCCCAAAACCCAGCGCAACCTACAGAGCCGCCGTCACCACCATATCTCAGATGCCCAGCAGTCGCACGTCTCTTCACCACAGCCCTCCGCCGCCGCTGATTCACGCCCGGAGTTCGCCGTCGAAATTCCAAAGCAGAACTCGGGTTCCTCACCACTTTAACTCGACCAAGGCATCTTCCCACTCGACCGAGTTGAGAATTGCAAAATTGTCCAGAATGTTTGACGAAGGACCCAACTCGGCCAGCCCTCTTCCCACTCGACCGAGTGATTCTTTCTCGCGAAACCGAGTTGAAGTGTCCAGATTTGCGCCGTTTTTATTTTTCTCAAATTTTACATATTTTGTGGGCCCAATTGCAATATTTTAAAACTTGATCCCAAGCCCACTATAAATATCCCATCTCAGATTTTTAATAGACACATCATTAGGGGATTAACAATTCCATAAAAATTAGATAGAAAAAGGGGATTCATCCTTACACACCTTTATTACACACTTTTACACACACATAGATAGATTTTGCATTTCTTTATCATTTTGGAAGATCAAGACATGGATTCTTAATATTTGGAGGCTAATTAGGTGATATCTTATCTTTATTTTCTGTTTTATTGGTTTAATTTCTTGCAATGATAAATGCTTATTTCTTTAATATTATGGGTTTAATTTCTTTAATTATGCTTGGCTAATTTCTCAAGTGTTTGGGTGTTTGGAAGCTATGGATGATTGAATTATGTTGATTAATTGAGTGGGTAATTTCAATTGAAGGTTTATTGATTGAATTGATGAGTTTTGCATGATCTATTATTTGATTGAGCTTAAATTCCATGTCTAGTATTTAATTATTGCAAGGAGACTTGGATGATTAGGTTTCTAGCTTGGTTGAAGGGTTTAATTGGATAATTAGAGTGGATATTGTGTAACGCAAGGAGACTTGGTTAACTACATTAGAATTACATCAATTCACATTAATTGCTTAGATTAATAGTCGGGTGATTAGTGAGGGGACAAAAGGAACGTACCTTAGTAGCGAAGATTGATCACGCTAGGAAACCTATTGACTCGTGGGAGAATCGGGAAGAGCGGGACGTTGGCCTAATCAATTCTTCGTGCTTTAACGAAACATGACTCCTAGGCTTACCAAGTACGGTGTTGTGTTTTCTTACTTGAATTGCCCTTATCAATTTGCCGACAAGAGAGTTGCTACTTGATTTTGATTCGTGTTTCATAGTCCATAGCCGAAGAACACCCGAACACATCTTTTATCTTGCTTGAATTTAATTGACTTGTTTGAGCGTTGTTGCTTGTTTATCGTTGTTTTAATCGTAAATCTTGTTGAATGGTTTGCACTACAATTATGACTAAACTAGTAGATTTAGGGCTATCTTCCACTTGATTCCCGTGGATTCGATAATTTAACCCGGTACTTGCTCGCTACCACGATCCTCCTACACTTGGGAGGTGAGTGCTAGTTTGCACCTATCAAGTTTTTAGCAACGGCGCCATTTTGATCGTCATATTTTAGCAACAAGTATTTTAGACCAAACAAATATCGAACCCAAGGGACTAGGAGTACAATGGAGCCTCAAAACATACGTTTCCATAGAATTATAGTGGCTAGTCACGATTTCAAAATTAAAGCAACAAAATGACAACACAAATTCAACAAGAAATTAAACTGAGCAAAGATTACCAAGGATGAGATAGTAGTGCTCGGGTGCAAATCACCAAAGACTCGTCAAATTCGGATCATCAACAATCAAGTGTTCATTCAAAGAGGGATCATAGGGATAACCAACAAATAGTTCAAATAAAACCGTACTTGATAAGCATAGGTTCTAAATGATCGATAAAGCACGTAGGAATGTAAGAGACGACACTCTCACCCCCTCACTAATCACATGCAACAACAAGTAATCAATGTGCCTTAATGAGGTTCTAATTAATTAACCAAGTATCCTTGTGTTAACCAAATATCCACTTCAATCACTTTAGCAAACCTAACACCTATGCATCAATTCAATCAACCAAGTATCCTTGCATCAATTAAATCAATAAACACAAGATCAAAGCTCACCTTAGCAATTAAATCATGCAAAGCATCATTAAGACAATTAATCACCTCAACAAATGAACACCCAATCATAAAATCACCAGAATCAACTCATCAAGGGATCATTACACCCAAGCACATATGGAATTTAGCCAATCATGGCTAATTGAAAGAAACCCATGAACAATAAGTAAATAGGAATCATGATTTAGCTAGAATTAGATAACAAAACTGAAAATAAATGGTAGAAGTCACCTTGATGGAGTCTAATACAACTGGAATGATCAAATTTATCAGCTATAACTCTTGGGTAATTCAAATCCTTCAAAAACTAAGAACACCTATCACTATGTGTAGCGTGTGTGAATGAGTGCGAGAGAATTTCTCATCTAAAATTCCTATCCAATGTTCTAAGTGTGGAAAAGCTCCCTCATCAGCTGAATTAGAGAGTATTTATAGTGGGGGCAAAGTTACAAATTTCGTTTTGCACTTAAGGACCTCGAAAATGATAAAATTCTACTCAAAATCGCGCATGTGGTCCCACTCGGCCACCACTCGGCCGAGTGACTTGGAGGTTGGTCGAGTAGCTTCAGATCTGGCACTAGATGACTCGGGCAAAAGTATCTCACTCCCGAGTCGCCTTGCTCATGGCCGAGTGACTTTCTTACTGGGATGTAGCGACTCGGCCACTGATGTCTCACTCGGCCGAGTCATATATGCCCAGTCGAGTGGAATTTCGTCTGGAATGGGATGACTCGGCCAAGTATGCCCCCACTCGGCCGAGTGGGATTGCTTCGGTCGAGTGACATTCCTTCCGCCTTACCTTGACTCGGGCATCTTATCTCTCACTCGGCCAAGTGATATTCCACTCGCCGAGTGGCCTTGTTTTCTCTCCTTCTCGACTTTTTGACTCTTCGTCTCGATTCATCACCTCTTCCACACTTGTGCATCGATCTTTTGATCTCTCACCTTTTCATTTCTCAGCTTCCGCTCTTCCTTGATTGGCTCTTGCTCACCAAGTTGTTGTCTCGCTCGATTCTTTGCTCGTTTTTCACCCTTTTCCTAGAAATGAGTCAACACTTACATGAAAGTATGAGTTCACAAGATTAAGCACATTAACCTCAGATTTTGCAATGAAATACCCAATATGATCTATAATGATCAACAAATATCATGCAAGAATGAACCCAATCGGTGTATGCGGTGGATAAATTTCGACCCTACCTAGTCGGTGCGAAAACCACCGTTTATACCGACCATGCGACCATAAGGTACTTGATGACAAAGAAAGACTCTAAGCCAAGACTTATCCGGTGGATTCTACTCCTACAAGAATTTGACTTGGACATTAAGGATAAGAAGGGAGTGAAAATGTAATCGCCGATCATTTGTCACGGTTAAAGCATGATGAATGGTATGATGAGGAAGGGGGTGAAGTGAAAGAGGAGTTCCCAGGATGAGCATTTTATTTGCTATCAAAACCAAGGAGGATGGAGAAGAAGGGCCATGGTACGCGGACTATGCTAATTACCTTGTAGTAGGAAGGTTGCCCTATGACTTGAAACAATATTAGAAGAAGAAATTCTTGAAGGATGTGAAAGATTATTTTTGGGATAACCCCTTCTTGTACAAGAAAGGGGTTGATTCCATTATTAGAAGATGTGTGCCTCAAGAGGAATGGGAGAGTATAATGACTCATTGTCATTCATCACCTTGTGGAGGACATTATGGAGGGGAAAAGACCACCTTTAAGATTCTTCAATCAGGTTTCTATTGGCCAAAAATGTTCAAGAGTTGCAAAGATTTTGTGATGAGGTGTGACAAGTGTCAAAGAAGTGGGAACATATCAAAGAAGGATGAGATGCCGTTGAACAACATGCTTGAAGTTGAATTGTTTGATGTTTGGGGCATAGATTTCATGGGACCTTTTCCCAATTCCTTTGGCAATGAGTACATTTTGCTAGCGGTGGATTATGTCTCTAAATGGATTGAAGTAGTTGCAACAAGGAACAATGATGCCAAAATTGTGATCGAGTTTCTAAAGGGGAACATTTTTGCAAGATTTGGTGTGCCAAGAGCGTTGGTGAGTGATGGGGGTAGCCACTTCGTGAACAAACTGTTGGCTAATGTCTTAACTAGTTATGGAGTGTCACACAAGGTCTCCACACCTTACCATCCTCAAACAGACGGGACTTGCCAAGTGTCTAACCGCCAAATTAAAAAGATCTTGGAGAGAACGGTGAGCACTTCAAGGAAGGATTGGTCTAAGAAGTTGAATGACGCGTTGTGGGCTTACCGTGCGGCATTCAAAACTCCTATTGGGATGTCTCCTTATAAATTGGTGTTTGGAAAGGCATGTCATTTACCGGTGGAGTTGGAGCATAAGGCGTATTGGGCTACTCGAAAGGTGAATTTAGATAGTGATTTGTGTGGTGAGAAGAGGATTTTGCAACTCCATGAGCTTCAAGAATTTAGGGAGAATGCTTATGAAAATGTCAAATCGCTAAAAGAGATGACGAAAAAATGGCATGACCAAAGGATCAAGAGAAAGGAGTTTAAGGAAGGTGATAAAGTGCTTTTATTCAACTCTCGATTGAAGCTCTTTCCGGGAAAACTCAAGTCTAGATGGAGTGGTTCGTTTGTGGTGGTTCAAGCATTTCCTAATGGCCACGTTGAATTGATAAATGAGAGAGGTGATAAGTTTGTTGGCAACGGCGCCATTTTGATCGTAGTGTTTTAGTGGATAAGAATTTGCGACCAAATATATCGAACCACTAGGGACTAGGAATGAGATGAAGCCATGAAATAACATGTTTTCGAGAATTATAGCGGCTAGTCGGGATTGCAAAATTAAAGCAACAAAAGAACAACACAAAATCAACAAGAAATTAAACTAAGCAATCAACAAAGGAATACCACGGATGAGATAGTAGTGCTCGGGTGCAAATCACCAAAGACTCGTCAATTTCGGATCTTCAACAATCAAGTGTTCATTCTAAGAGGGATCATAGGGATAACCATCAAATAATTCAAATAAAACCGTCATCGGATAAACCTAGGTTCTAAATGATCGATTAAACACGTAGGAATGTAAGAGACGACACTCTCACCCCTCACTAATTACAAGCAAACAACAAATAATCAATGTGCCTTAATGAGGTTCTAATTAATCAACCAAGTATCCTTGTATTAACTAAATATCCACTTCAATTACCCAAGTAACCCTAATACCTATGCATCAATTCAATAAACCAAGTATCCTTGAGTTAATCAAACCAATAAACACAAGATCAAAGCTCACCCAAGTAATTAAATCATTCAAAGCATCATTAAGACAAGTAATCACCTCAACAAAAGAACACCCAATCACCAATTCACCAGAATCAACTCATCAAGGGGTCATTACACCCAAGCACATATGAAATTTAGCCAATCATGGCTAATTGTAAGAAACCCATGAACATTAAGTAAAGGGAAGACATGAACACGTTGAAATCAATAAACAAAACTTGATATAAATGGTAGAATTCACCTTGATGGAGTCTAATACAACTTGAATGCTCAATTCTATCAGCTATTATACTTGGGTAATGAAAATCTATCAAAATTGGAGAACACCTATCACTATGTGTTTGTGTGTGTGAAGAAATGTTGAATTTGGAACTAAGGAATTTTTCTAAGTATAGAATGTGCTCTAAGTATGGAATCCTCCTTCAATCAGCTGAAATGGGAAGTATTTATAGTGAGGGCAAAGTTAAAATAACGAAAATTGCACCTAGGTCACTCAAAATCAGATAACTCAGAAATCGCTACAGACATCATATCAACTCGGGCGAGTTGAACCAACTCGGCTCGAGTTGGTCAACTCGGCTCGAGTTAACCGAGAACCGTCGAGTTGAATATAGGATTTTTGGGCGTAAATCTTCTGAGCCTCCAACTCGGCTCGAGTTGAACCAACTCGGCTCGAGTTGGTCAACTCGGCTCGAGTTCAATTAAAACGGGTCGAGTTGGTCCAGTCCATGGCCTCTTTGCATTCTGGAACATTTTTCCCCCTCCAACTCGGCGAGTTGAGTCAAACTCGGCTCGAGTTGGTGCCCCTCTCGCTCACACGTTCGTAACTCGAACTCCCGAGCTCCGATTCAGTTGATTCTCGTTGCATTTCGACCCTCACTCCTTTGCCTCTCCAATTCTTCACATTATCCATGCAAAATCCTGCACAAATGCAACACTACCTTTCTCGACTATTAGACTCACAATTATATCAATCAAGATGAATAATGCGATAAAATTAACACAAGTATATATCTAAACACACATCAAATCATGCATTATATCACCCTAATCAGGGTCCAGGTATTAGACAATGGTTTTTCAACGCTTGTCGTAGGTATTTACCACAACGGTTAATGAAGTTATGACAACGGTTTTTCACCGTTGTCGTAGGTATTTACCACAACGGTTAATGAAGTTATGACAAGGGTTTTTCACCGTTGTCGCACGTATTTACCACAACGGTTAATGAAGTTATGACAACGGTTTTTCACCGTTGCCGTAGGTGTTTACCACAACGGTTAATGAAATTATGACAACGGTTTTTCACCGTTGTCGTAGGTATTTACCACAACGGTTAATGAAGTTATGACAACGATTTTTCACCGCCGTAGGTATTTTCCACAACGGTTAATGAAGTTATGACAACGGTTTTTACCGTTATCGTAGGTGTTTACCACAACGGTTAAAAACCGTTGTCATAACTTCATTTCACCATTGTCTTAGGCTTTTACTACAACGGGTTACTACCTACGACTATAGTTTTTTCCGTTGTCTTAGCCATTATTGTAGATTTTTTCTGTTGTGAATTGTCTAATTGGAGAATAATATAAATTTAAAAATAAGTATTAAAATAGAAATCAATTCATCATCATACATTGTTTAAACATCAAATTAAGTCATAAAATGTAAATAGTCTAGTGTTAAACTACAATAACATGTTCAAATGTTACAAAAACTAAACTAAAATAAAAATAACAAACTTCTAATCATCACCCATATACTCTGAAAGGCAATCGGCCCACTCTTCCCGCATGTCGTCAATTTATTTTCCGAGTAATCCTTTTGTGAAAATGTGAAAGTACAAATAATAGAATTAAATAAGTATTATCTTTTAGTCACCAATTCAGCCATCCAATCAAATATTCACTAAAAACCACACATAACTATGATCAACACAAATACATAACTATGATCAACACAAATTATTCTTTCTAGTGTAACCCCAATTTATTTTTTCAGAGGAAAAACCAGAGAAATATTATTGGAATTCACAAATAAACACATAATTTTAATTTTTATTCAAAAAAAAAAAAAACTCATATCAGCTTATTATGAGAGGTGTTGTTGATTGACTCATGAATTCAAATTCCATCAAATTTCAAACAATATCAAGACTTCAATTTTTCAAAAATAACTTCATCAACGAAACCGAGAGATTCATCGGTACAAATGATTGAAACAAAACATGCAGTCCAATCGAAATTATGATAATATCACTGAAGCCCATGTAAAAGAAAATGAATCAAAGAGGGCTAAAAAAGGCAAACAAAAGCATTGAAAAAAACGGCAAACTTAAAAAGAAGGCTATTTTAATGTATGGAGACTAGGGTTAACTTTTTATGTAATAGGTCAACACTTTGCATCCCACTCAAATAGGCAAACTTAAAAGCAGAGAAAACTGATTTCTAACTCAGAAATATATTTCATGCAACTAAAGCAAATTACTACCAATTTACAAGATTATAACTATTAAATTATTACCCAAATAAAAGTGTAAAATACAGGTTGAACTATTTTTCTCTCAAATTGCTATAGAAAATAAGAAATTTCTACTACTGCTACTGCACTAATTTAAACAGAATTAATAGGCAAACTTAAAAGCAGGGAAAACTGATTTCACACTCAGATATTTTGGACCACATATCGGTTGATCCATAGGGCAACTATGGTTTAGCATGATCCACTTTTAAAGTCAATATATACATTTCAGGCTTCAATAGCAAGTACTAGCTATCCAACATTTATTTAGTTACACCTTGTATCAGATGAAATTTTTCTATAGGTCATTGATTTAATGAACCAAGGCATGAACAATTTCACCGAGCAAATGTTATAAAATATAAACCATCAAAACTGGGCCAAGAGATGAGGTTGTTTTCTTCAGTAAGATCATTTAGGATGTAAGTATATAAAAAAATTGCAAAAACATGAACAAGAAAGAATACCGAAATCTGTCTTATCGTATGTCCCAAAACTTAAAACATGTTTTATTAATTTAAAGGAGTTGCGATGTGATTTTATACTTGAGCCACCACATAATATATATTTATTTATATTTGTCAGAGAAAAATAATGATACAATATTGGCTCTTACTTAGATCTTGGACAAAAGAGAAAAAGAGAAGGCCAAACGACCTATTAACTTTATTGAAATATGATTCACGCGCGTACCTTGATAAAGATTAGTTAAGATCGAAGAAACGGATTGAAGTTCCTAGCTAGCACGTGTGAGAAACGGAACAAGAAAGCGGGGAAAATCGAAGAATAAGGGCTGAAAATGGAGCTGCTCGACCAGTCCCTTTGGATCGAGCACTTATGCTAGCTCGAAAAATACTCCCTCCGTCCCAATGAAAGTGTCACATTACCTTTTGGCACAATATTTAAGAAATGTAGTAGAATAATAATATAGTACAAGTGATGTGATAAAGAGAGATAAAAAATTGTATTTAAATATATTAACAGAGTGATTTTTGTGTAAATATGTATATAGTGTAGGGATAAATATATTGTTGGGTATTCCAAAAAAGGAATGAGACGAATAAAAATGAAAAAATGGGACACTTTTAATGGGAAGGAGGGAGTATCAATTATACGAAGAAATTATTAGTTGTATATTAAAAAAATAGTAATACTACTCAATATGCAAACTAATAATTCTATTTTATATGAACGAATATTTTTCATCATACAAATGAACGTATGTGAATTTACCTTCCAGCCCTAATGAAACTAGGAATAATACTTTATTTAGCAGCGCAAATCAGTTTGTAGTTATGGTTTTATCACTTTGTACATGTTATATCTTTTAATTCTTTCTAAATGGGTTTAGATGTGCTAAGAACATTTTTTGTCAACTATGATGACATTTGATTTTTTTATTGTGTTCCCCAGACCGACTTCATCTTACAACGAATGATGACATTTGGCATCACTGATTGTCATGTATATATATATATATATATACATATTGTATAATGGCATGCTTAGTAAGTTTTTGTTTGCAGATAAATTCTTGTCGCAGCCTAAATCTGATTCCAGCAACACACCTGTGGATGGGAGTAGGCTTGTTAAACTGAAACACAATAATTTCAATGGTGATGCCAATTCTTTTGGATATCAATCATCACCCAAAGAGGAGGTTAAAACATCAAGATCCTCAAGGATTCTAGACCCTCGCATTGAGGGCTCGAAGAGGTTAACGAGTCCAATATCTGCTCTTAAAGAATTAGTAAGCATCAGAAATGACTTTCATGAGCGTGGTTGTGAGGTTTGGCCCTTCACGTGATATAATTTTTGTTTTCAATTCTTCAGTGCATCATGGATGGTCTTGGTTTTGCTTTTCAAACTCGACCACAGTTTTCCTTGGGGCCAGAAAAATGAAGTGTGTGCTGAGATTATTGTTCCTCTGGTATATAACTGCATTCAAAAATGACTTCTTTTTATTAAATTGAATTATAGCATCTCTCCACTTTTCCAAATCAAGCATGTACGCGCTTCTTAAAATTATTTCGTTTGGATTTAGCATAATTTTTCCAATCTTTTTGTCAAGTCTTTTAGGTGATGTTCGTTATGGGTTGTAAATGATTTTTTTAAAACTGGTTTTGAAATCTAGTGGTTTTTAAAATCCAGGGTATTTTAAAATGTGTGTTTGTTTTATGTTTTTGAGTATGGTAGGGTTTTACTTTATAATGTAAGAGTGAATGATATTGTATTATAATATTATTTTTTTGGGTGTAACTTGAGTCAAAGTTGGTATTGGGTGGAGTCGAAGTAGAATAATAATTAATTAATAGGTTTTATAGGTTATTTATAGGCTTAATTGCAAATAAAATCATTACTTTTTCGCAAATTGCAATTTAATCTAAACTTTTGAATCTTGTTAAAAAAAAACTTCAATTTAGTTTTTAGCTTGAATTGCGAAAAAAAAATTAATTGGATATTTTTTTTTAACAAGATTCAAAAGTTTAAATTAAATTGTAATTTGGGAAAAAGTAGTGATTTTATTTGCAACTAAGCCTTTATTTATAAGGGTGTAGTATTAGGTTTCTGAAAACCAAATTTTTAAACCCAAATTAGAACGGTTTTTAAATTTCAAAACCCAAAACGAACATGCTTAGAAATTATTGCTGATCTACGTGCTATGAGTTTTGTTGATCTGTTAGATTATGGGCATTCTTCTGATATGTTTCATCCATTGTGTTTTTAATTTTGAATATTGTGAAGTGTTGTGATACTTAACTGTGACTTGCTTCTGACTTGTAAGTAGAATGGGAGAAAGATATTTGAAGGCTTTTGATTTGTAGTAATCCGGTAAGTGGTATTAAGACCAATAAAAATATCGAACCCAAGGGAATTAGTATGCAAGTGAGGCCCTAAGAATACAAGTTATTTGTGACTATTGTTGCAAGATGGGTTGACACTAAAATCTACAATAATATTGCAAGAATTAAATTCTAAATCTATGCAAACAATTGATCAAACTCCTAAAATGCAATAACAAACAAGCTAAAATCAATGGGGGTAGGGGTGCTAGAGATAATCTCCATCAAGGAATCAATGATTAACAAGCTATGATTGTATCCAATTGCAAATCAATCAAGTTAGAAAGCATAAACCATCATGAAATTAATCACTCCATTAATAACACAATGCATAATGTGAGTATTCTTAGTCCTTCCAATCTCTCAATTAAGAAGCACCCAATTCATACAATCATGCAAAATTAAAACCCGATTAATTCATAATCACGTTAGCTCAACTCTCTCCTATTGCTAGGGTGATCAAACATTAATCTAAAGAGATAATTTTGCATGAAGCACAATGAGAATCACATTTAGGAAGCAATCTCACTCAATTGATCACAATCATCAACAATCATAGCATGAGGCAATCACATCATCCCCAATTTCAATTATCCCAAGCACAAAACTATTAGCCCATGGTGCTAAGAGCAAAAGTCATGGGTGAAAAATGTAAGAAAGCAATTAAAGCACTAATCAACACAAACAAAGAATTAAAGAGAGAAAAGTAGAAGAATATCACCAATTGGCTTCAATTAACAAAAAATAGGAATGCTTTAATCTTCACAAATTCTTCAATTACAATCTTCACAAATTCTTCAATTGCAATCTCAACCTCTTCAATTACAACTTGGAAATCAAAATCTAATGGATCAAAACACTAATCTAATGTATACAAGCTTGAATTCAATCAAAAACTAAGACTCTAATCCAATTACAAGGAGGATTAAGCTATGAAATGAAAATTTCGCTCGAAAACTGCCTAATAACCGCTCTAAACTATGCTAGGAGGATTATGCTCTGTTTTCCGCTCGGAATGAGTTAAATACAAAATTTTCGAATTTGAGCCTCCTCGACGCGAGCTTGGGGCCCTCGAGTCAAGGTTCAAGAGTCGCTATCACGATTTTCCGGTTTTTGCTGCCTCAGTCGAGGCTTAGCCCTCGACTCGAGGGATCTTCAATTTTGGAATATTCTCCTCTTGCCTTCACCCTCGAGTCAAGGCCTGCGAACCTCGACCAAAGGTCGAGACCAGGCATTTTTCTCGACCCGGGCTCCGCCTCCAACCCTCATTTTCGTCCATCTCGATCGTCTCTTCATCCTAAGAATGCCGGTACTCTCGGTTTGGCCAAATTCCACAGATTTACCTGTAAAACGGACGAAAAACATCAATTATCTCACAAGTAGTACTTTTTAGGCAAAATAGTGATACTCTACACATTTAAGCACAAAATCTAACACTTTTGATCACATTTTGCACTAAAATACACCTTAAAAACATGCATCAATTCACTCCAATCAGCTTTGAAACAGAGTAAACCGTTGATACGAGAAAGAATCGAGAACCATGTCGAAGGAACTCGGCAAAATGACCCCGTAACTTCGGGAGAAGGGGTGCCTCCTATCTTTTGATTAGGAAAGCGGCACATACCAGGGGGTAGCGACTGTTTATTAAAAACACAGGACTCTGCTAAGTGGTAACACGATGTATAGAGTCCGACACCTGCCCGGTCTTTGGAAGGTCGGAAGGAGAAGTGTTAGTTGCTTTGAATGGAAACCCGGTAATCTGAAATGTATTTCTCAAGTTTGTATTTCTGTAATACAATGCAAAATACGAGATGACTCGTAGACTAGAACTTTGAAAGCTATATTTCACTAAATTTTGTTATTCAGACAGAAAAGCCTCTTGTTTTTCCGATTCTTGCCCTTTTGGTTGACCTGCAATGGTACTTTGGAAGAGGGGCGGTTTTTGTTGGGAATATTATCTTATATCTTTTGTTCTTCTGCTTACTTTGTGTCTTGGTATTTATCCAAATAAAAAATGGGATTTGCTACTCTTGGTTAACTGCTGTTTCATCTTTTAGGTTGAAATTAATGGGCAAATATTGGGCAAGGGAATTGGGCTAACCTTGGATGAAGCCAAATCTAAGGTATTCCACTAGTATTACACCTACCTAACTCATCTTGTGTATATTTATTATTGTTAATTTTCTTTAACTTATAGTGGTAATCCCTCCGTCCTGCAATTAACTTCACACTTTCCTTTCGGAACATCCCACAATTAACTTCACACCCCTAAAATGAAATACCCTCCATAAACTATACCCTCACAATACCATTTAAATTTAAAATATACCACTCTTTTTTATTCTACTTTATTCTATCTCCTACACTATCTCATACAACCACCCAAAATACCCTTACACTTTTTTCTCTCTCCTACACTAATTTAAGTTTTCTTAATAAATGTGCCTCTTCACGCGTGAAGATAACTCCAGGATGGAGGGAGTATTTGTTTTTCATATATGCCATGATTGAAATAATTCACGTGTTAACTCTCATCTTAAAAATGTAACTTATTTTATTTATATAGGCTGCTGAGAAGGCTCTTGGTGTTGTGAAATCCATGTTGGGTCAGTTTCCTTACAAACGTCAGGCTTCTCCAAGGTGATATATATATATATATTTATTTATTTATATTAGAGCAATTAATTTTTCTAGGGATAATTACTAAACTGCCACTTTAGCTTCTTGGATTTGTATTTGCCCTTGATTGACTATAGTATATGTATGTATGTATTTGGTGTTTAGATTTATGCTGCAGCAGGAGGCAGGAAATAAGAGGGTAAGATTACCTGCAGAAGAAGGTTCTAGAATGTTGTATCGAATACCATCGACCCGCCACCCTTAGATTAAGAAGGTTCTAGAGGACAGGTATTTCTGTAACTTGGGGTCGAGCTGCTGCTAATTTGAAAAATTGCATGAGGCTGCCATCGACCTCTACCGGAAGCAATTAAACAAGTCTCTGAAGAATCGTGTTGGTCGAAGATATGCTCGATCACACTTTGGGTTTACGATATGTATGAGGCATATGCTAACGGATCGGGTACAATATGGTACAGATAGGATGAATTGAAGTGCAGTTTTGTAACACAATTGTACATAAATCTCTGATCAAGGGCGGGTAATCAATGTTGTATGTTGTCTTTGTTAGTTTTAATGAGAGATTATTTTGAAGGCCATTTGAAGAATTATATATATGTTGACAAAAATCAATTCAATTGATTATTAAGTTGCTGAGACTTTTTGGCTATCTTGAGTTAAGAAGAAGAAAGATTTTTAGAGAGCAATTTTTTTGGTTGGATTTTTGCTAAAAGAGGTTACTTTTAATTTGGTGATGTGTATATTACCTTGTCTGTTAATTTCACTTTTATAGCATGTTTGTGATTTTGTTTATTTCTATAAGATAAACAAAATAAAATAAAATAATATAAGCTAATTTTGCAAGTTTATTGATGATGGGAGTTTCATTGAATTGTTTGTAGCAGTGTTTTTATAAGTAGATTGGATTATTTTGCTTATTTTTTATGTTATATTAAAATATAAAATAAATATGCATCTATAAAATTTTTAATTTTAACATAAACATAATAAAATCATAGAAAAAAATACTTGGTTAATTGCATTAGAACACATATTTGAGTACATTGATTGCTTTGTTTGTCTTGTAATTAGTGGGGCGGGCGTACGTGTTTAATTGATCATATATAGCCTAGGCTTACCAAGTACGGTTATGTGTGATTCTTAGTTGGATATCCCCTATAATCACCTGTGTAATTGATTCTCCGGTTGTATGTGGTCCATAATTGACGAGTCTTTGGTGAATTGCACCCGAAAACCCTTCCCTCACATTGGAATCTCATTGCTTGAGTACTTGCTTGCTTAATTTTGATGTCTATTTACTATAGTGAAATTTTAATATCTGCATAATCTTGATCGCTTCTATAATACTATGATAACTTTTAATTTCACGGATTCACCTGTTCTCCTAGTCTCTTGGGTTCGATAAAGCGATTTGGTCTTAAAATATTTTCCACTAAATTAAGAGACAAATCAATACCAGTCACCTTCTCGTCATATTTGACGTGACATGTTTTTTTAATTTCTAAATACCCATGTGGCACAAATTTGGATTGTGGATATGTGTTGTTTCGGAGTGGAGGAACAAATGAATTTTTGAAGGTTTAGGGTGGAACAATGATTACATTGTTGATGAGATTAGGAATAGATATTGGAGTTGACTCTCGGTGAAATACTCCTCATTTTGTAAATTTGCATTTTCCACTTGGGTTCAAGATCTCAGGATTTGTTTTGAGGGTGTTGCTGATTTTTTTGGAGGTAAATATATATATATATATATATATATATATATATATATATAGCTCTCATATTTATCCATACTCTTATAAAGAGAAACCTAGGACGTTTCTATATTTCAAAATTTCTCTTCTCTAATTCACTTAATTTTTAAGTATTTATCTCATCCATTAATTTAAAGTTAGGTAAGATCGCGAGAGTATTATATTAGTTATATGAAGAATGGGATTTTAAGCTAGCTAGTTAGAGATAGCATTGGTATTATCTTGCGGAAGATGCCGGGAAATTGGCAAATGATTCCAACTAGACTTTGAACTTTCTTTTTTAGGTATATTAGAATAGGTGATTATCACATGTTTTTTTATAAAGAAAGATTAATGACTGCTCCATTTTACTATGCAAATTGAAAATGTCACAGGTAATTTAATAATGAGTAGTATTTGTGTGCATATTGTGGACAATAAAAGATTGTGTGCACTAAGTTTGGTTACAGTGTAGTATTAGTTTGGCTACAATGTAGTATTATTTCAGGCATTGTATAGTATTAATTTAGTTACGAGTGTAGTATTAGTTTAGTTACAGTGTAGTATTAGAGTAAAAACATGGCGCACACTATTTTTAGTGTGCACAATGTGCACACAAATATTTGTCTTTAATAATTGAGATACAATTAAAGTAATATATTATAGATGATGATCAATGTTTAATCCAAGTATAGTTGATGTTAGACAACCTAGTAAGTTGATGATTAATTGATTGATTTTTGTACCAGCTAGATGAGTTGATATATTGCGGCATACAGACTAATAAACTACTGTTAAGAAATTTTTGAAAATAATTAATGATATTTCAATTATTTATTACAAATAAGTGCATTTGGATATAGAGGTTATGATGGAGTTGGGAGGTCGAGGTCGAGGCCGATTAATTTCGTGCTCCTGTTGTCGTTCCCATTCTCGTTTTGTCTGTGCTAGTGGTCTGGTTATAGAGGTTATGGTGCAATATTATATTTTTTTAGGAAAAAGTTCATTTTTGGTACCCAATGTTTACCTTTTTTCAGATTTGGTACCCCACCTTTAGACGCTCTCAAAATTGGTCATGAAGTTAATTTTTTATCTCAAATTTGGTCACTGTCGTCAGTTGACCCGTCATTAACTAATGGAGGCACCTGTTTTACGCGCAAATTCGTTTAGGGTTATAAGTATTGCCCCCAAATTCGACAGCTCACTTCCCCCTTCTATCAAAACCTTAATTTTTTCAATTTCTCATGATTTCTCTCCAATCAAATTTTGTATCTTCAACCAAAGGTACTCGGGTTAACTTAAAATCACATCTATCTAAGAAAAGACATATCAACATGATCATTACCAAGTTCAGTAGACACCTCATTCTCACCCTCCAAATGCTGAAAATAAATCAAGGCCTCTCTGTCCTTGTATAAATAATTTACCAACCCACTCACAGCTTTATCTAGACTACGTACGCGCTCTACTACCATTGTGCAAATTCATCCCAAATTGATGCAAAAATCTTTTTTTTTTTTCATCATATCCTAATTGATTAGCAAAATCATTCAATTCAATTAACCCAAATATATCACCATCTACAGTCCCTCCTACATATTTTCTTTTACGATCATCTTCCATTTTACCACCATGAAAAAATTTTAATGTAAAAAGAGTTGGTTCATTTTTTGAATCTGCATAATTAAAAAAAAAAAAAGCAGATATTGATAAAAATTGAAAATAGAAGCCAATTAACCTATATATACATAAAATCAAGTAACACAATTAATGAATGCTTACCGTATTGTGGTGTAGACCAAAAACTTAACTTTTTCGCCATTAACGAGCACGAAGATGAAGAAATTGAAACACTCACCTCAAAATAATGTATTATTTGTTACCCACGTCAGAAACTTGCAGAAAATTATTTCATAGGAACCTTGATTTGGAAAGAAATCCAAGATAAATGATAGAATTTAGGGTTTGAGCAAAAGGGGAAAAAGAGAGAGAAGGGCCTGTCGAATTTGAGAAAATAATTAATGAAGCCCTAGATGAATACGCGCATAAAACAGACATCTCCGTTAGTCAATGACGAATCAATTGACGGCGGGACCAAATTTGAGACAAAAATAAACTTTGGTAACCAATTTTGAGAGCGTCTAAAGATGGGGTACCAAATCTGGAAAAAGGTAAACTTTGGGTACCAAAAATGAATTTTTCCCTTTTTTTTATTGCTAAATATCCACGTGGCATGAATTTGGGAGGGATTTGCGGGTGACGTGATATTTTTTTATAAAAAAATTTTATTGAAAAAATCATATAAAAAATCATAAAATTCATTAGAATTAATATAAAATTAAAAAAATCTCTTTTCACACACACACACACACACACACACACACACACACATATATATATATATATATATATATAATATAATATAAAAATATAGTAAATTCACAATTTTTTTAAAATCTTAATCACTGATTTAAATAATTTAATAAATATAAATACTATTGTAAATAATTTAAAGCAATTTTTTTCATACACATCAACCAATTTTTTTAACTAAATATTAATTTAAATAATTTAATAAATATAAATACGATTGTAAATATTTTAAAATAAATAAAATATCATTTATTTAGTTAAATTAACTAATATTATTTTAAAATGATTGGTATTTTAGAGTAGCACAAAATATAAAAAAGTATTTGAGAATTTAATATATAATATATTATAAGGATGAAAATATCGATAAATGAGCGTTAGAGGTCGAGAATAAAAATTAGAATCAACATGACCAAAATTAGTGCTACATGGGTATTTATCAAATAAAAAAATTTAATAAAATTGCATTTCCGATTTAACATAAAGGTTACTTATTGTAGCAGGTCAGATGACAAAAATGTCGAAAAAATAAAAGTTAGAGAACAAAATAAAAAAATTAAACTCAACGGGACCAAAAGCATAATAGGTGAAATTTAGAGGAAAAAAACTATTTTTCCCTAATGTTATAGAAAATGATGTGAAATCCCACCAGTAGGTTTAATAAGTTGTGAACATCTGTACTACCAAAAAAAAAAAAAGTAATGAATTAAACGAAAAAATTACCACCTTTAAAGTGTATATCAATTATATTTTTTTGTAATTTGATATATAATCTTTTCAAGTTTTGTAATTCAAATAACGGATCCATTTTTCAACCCACCATATATATATCTTCGTCACGTGGGATGCCAGATTTTAAATCATTTTTAAAATTTAATCTACGTTTACATTTTTTAAAATCGTATTCCCAAAATGATCTACTTTGCCCTGAAAAATGACAAATCGTCCCCAAAATTTGAAGCACTAAAATCCAATCAAGGTAAAACCGAAAATAATTACCAAAAAAATAATTTTTCTTGAAACGTCTTTAATTCCCTCAAAGATATTGATTTCCAACTCGGCTGGATCGCAATAGTTAGGTATTCAATCAAATATAAAGATGTAAAATGATATAAAAATAAGAATTAAAGAGCAAAAATCACAAACGGTCCTGCATCTTTACATGAATACAATTTTAGTCTTTTTTATTTTTATTTATCAATTTTGATTCTTTTGGTGTCAATATTGGTCCTTTTCTACTGGAAAAATTCTATTTTTATCGGAAAATTGCCCTAATTTTTATTCTTAATTGTCATATCGGCCAGTAGTGTCAAGTTTAATTTGAATCGTCACTCATCCACTAAGCAAAGCCCTCAATTAATTTTAAATATCGATTACACCTTCCTCATAAATTGCAATTTTAAAACCATAAATTTTATCAATTTTCATCACTAATAACGAGTGTTTTACGATGAGGGGAGGGTCGAGGCCTATAAATTTTTATCTCTTGTCGAGCGCGTCATTTTGATACATTTTCGGTCATTTTTCGATGATTTTTCCGCCAAAATTTGAATTATCCGTCGAAAAGGACCTATTTTGATATCAAAAAGACTACAATTGATAAATTAAAAAGAAAAAGTCTACCACTAAATTTGAATTTAGGACCATTTAAAAATTATCTTAAATTAAAGAGAGAAATATTAAATAATGTGTTAATTAATTTTTACATTAAGTAAATTTGAGAGTTGGTAGATTACTCATTGGGTAAATAAAGTTTTCCTGCATAGCCCCGCAAGAATATAAAAAGTTGTAGGCGTGGCTTATATGGTTATTCTTGTTTGTTTTAGTTTTTATTGTAGCAATCTGGATTTTAATGGCTAATTTGCTTTACACGACGAGATTAATTTTTTGATCAAGGAAAAATATTATTAAATAGTAGGTATAAGCAATACCCAAATATGTACAGCAGTTTGCATTTACAGAAAACAATCAGAAGGATTGTTCATCCAGTAACGAAAATTTGCAGAAAACAATGTCGGAACATGAACCGATAACCAGCTCCACAACGTAGTTTTAATTTCCAAGAACATGGACCCCAAATTCAGCACTTTGTTTTCAAAAATTACCTTGTTTCTCTCCTTCCATACGATCCAAATAAAGCCAATCCATAAATCAATCGCCATCTTCCTCCCTTCTTTGCCACTAAAACCACCAAGTAAGACATGGAATTGGTCCTTTATATTATTGCAAACCAACAAGACATGGAATTGGTCCTTTATATTCTTTGCAATAGGACACTGTAAACATTTATACCATAACTCGGCTGAAACACTGCATCCCATGAAAAGGTGCTCCATCGACTCTGTTTCACCTCCACAAAAGGCACATGATTGATCAGTATTTGCGTCAATGATGTTCCTTTTGCGCAGGTTATCCCATGTTGGCAACCTATTCTTTGCCGCTCTCCATGCTGTAACAGCTACTTTGTGTGGAGCAACACTCTTCCACACCTTTTTGAACAATAGTCTATCGTCTTGACATCCTGAATCCGCCGTTGAGTCTCGAAGAATATGATATGCATCCTTCGAAGTATATTGTCTGCTGCTGCTTCCATTCCAGACCCAAACATCCTGCTTATTTTCTGAAATTACAACATTATTAATTAACAGAAAATCCTGCAACACAATATTCTCCCTATCGAAGAGGTCTCTCCTCCATCTAAACTTCCATTCCCATCTACCATCTACCCAGATCCCCATTTAACTCACCAAAAATTCTTTCTCAGTGCACAAATTATATAGCCTTGGAAACCTATCTCTCAAGCAGGACTCCCCACCCATTCTCCTCTCCAAAAAAAAAAAAACTAGTACAGCTCCCATCCCCCAACGTTTTTTCTAATCTCCCCCAAAACCACCTGCCATCCTCACCCAAACCAATATTGATAACCCCCTCCACCAACAAGAAATTCACACACACCCCTTCGTGATTCAAAGATAGCACCCCATAAAGAGAATTAACCACCTTGACCCACAGAGCCCCGAATTACCGAATTATTTCCATAACCAATTACCCACAAGAGCTTTATTAAAATCCCCAAATCCCTGAAACCTAAACCCCCAAAGATTTTGGTTTGCACAGTTCCTTACAACTAATCCAGGCAGTTTTACACCGGCTCTCTCTCCCCCACCCCCATACAAAATTGCGTATCAAAGAGGTTATCAGATCAATGGCTTTTTTAGGTAGGCAATAAAATGATAATTGGTAAATGGGTATTGCTGTGAGAACCGCCTTTGCGAGAGATTAATAACTGGTTATCGGATTAGTTAGAAAAAAAAAAATATATATATATATATATATATATATATCATTTCGTATATATCAACTTCATATGCAAGTATATTGTATGCATATCATCAAGATAAATGGTACATAATCATATATTTGTGTGATAATCTATTACTTTACGGGCGTGTACACTTAATTTGTATGTATTGTTGTAGCTGTGACTCTATTTTCTCTATGATTAATTTGCAATGAATTAATATTATTCTCACATATGTAGATGATCATGAATTGGTTCTCGATTTATCATTCTCTTGGGACAAAAATTGCAATTTTCTTGGGACAAAAAATCTCGAAAAAAACTATAGGACCCAAAGTGTCAAAAAGAACCATTTTGCAGACCACTCATTCTTTTGAAATAAAAAATATAAGTTACCACCCAATTAGTATTATTCTAGTAGTATATATGACTAGGACTTGGCTATTTATTTAAGGCACAACTTAACAACATAATAATGTAATGTATCAAAGTGTCGGGTGAAAATATGTATAGATAATTAGAGCTGAGAAAAAATAATTAATAAAGACAAAAACACAAAAGCAGTTTATTAAAACATGTGAGGATTCACGTAGAACCCCCAATTATTATTGTTCCACCGACACGATAGCAAAAACAACAACGATATGAAATAACATAATTATACAAACCAACACACTTCAAACAAGAAGGTGGACTTCTTTAGGATATATTTTGTAATTGGGCCAAAGTCCTTCCATGACATCTTCGATTTACATCCACCTTTTTCTGGGTTATGTTTCGTAACGTTTCCATCTGCATATGTATAAAAATTAAGAAAACTTCGTTAAAATATTACAAAGAATATAATTAATTGTTGCATAATAATTACTTCCAAATAAAGATGAATCAAATCAAAACTAGTTAGATGTGTAATGTCACCAATTAACATGAAAGAGAAAAAATGTTTCAAATAAATTAAAATGGGAAACGGAACAGCCAATTAAAAAGCACTAAGCCAATATATATATAGGAGAGCAAAACTACTTACTTCATTGGTGGAAATGGGATAATTGAGACATAGCCAAAAGAAAACATAATTAATTGTATGGGAAAAAAGAATAAGAAATATAGAGGAAGAGATGTTTTAGAGCGGTGTAAGAATGAAGTGAAGGGTAGTGGAAGCTTATATAGGAGAGGAAATTGGATCATTAATTCTTTTTATTTTGTTTTAGTCAGCATAGGAAATTAATTAAGATAATTATTTTATTTGATGTATAATATAATTATAATTATTTCTCCAACGAATATATATTATATGGTGGCGAAAATAATGCAAACAAATCTTCTGATTAACGTGCCAAAGTATAAAAATCAATAGGTTCAATAAGTTGTACAAAGTATTAATTAATATAACATGCAGGCCTTACTATTCCAATATACTTTATTTAATAGTTATAGAAAGTGATGTGAAAACCCACCAATAGGTTCAATAAGTTGTACAAGTTCACACTCTGAACTTTTCTGTTATTTTGACTTTTAAATTTTGGTTTCATCCTATAACTAATTACATACTTTCTTTCTTTTTGCAGTTTAAGTTCTTGATTGATTATTTTTAATGCTATTAATTATTTACCCTATATATAGGTTATTTTTAATACTGTTTTTTAAAAGTGTGTGTGTTTTTAAGTAGGTCCCCTACTAACAAATAAAATATTAGTACTATTTTGAAATTGCTTGATTCTATGTGTTTTTTTTTTTTTTTTTTTTAAATCAATAAACAACAACATTTTGTATACTTATCCTTTGCTGATTAACGTGCCCAATTTTATAACATGCTGTGGGTAAATATCAATTTATATTAATTCTCATTTACTTATTTTTCTCGCAGATTGGATTCTCAATTCGACCCTTTGAAAAGTAGACCTATCGGGTGAATAATTTAATATTGTTGAATTGTCGCTTATAGTTGGATTTGAACCTAGAATTTGACTCTATATCATAGAAGAATTTCATCTAATAAAAAATTAGATTGGAAAACAGATCCGTGATTCGAGCTGCAAAACATTAAAATCGTGTATCAAATTGAAAATATAAAATTATATTGTATTTGATAAAAAAAAATCAGTTAACCAGGGAACTTATTTGCAATGTCATTAATTTTAGTCGCCATAGATAAGATAATTATTTTATTTGGTGTATAATTATTTCTCTGACAAATATATAATATAAACCCTCTGTCCCGCAATTACTTTCACACTCTCCTTTGTCGTCCGTCCCACAATTACTTTCATACTCTTAAAATGGAATACCCTATATAAGTTACACCCTCAGAATATCATCTAAATTTCAAAAATGTCACTCTTGTTGTATTCTACTTTATTCTCTCTCCTAAACTTTATCTCATTCAATCACCCAAATACCCTTACTTTATTCTCTCTCCTATACTAATTTGAGTTTTTTTAAAAGTGGCCACTTCACACGTGAAAGTAATACGGGGCGGAAGGAGTACAATGGTGCGAATAGTGCTGATTAACGTGCCCAATTTTATAACATATTGTGGGTAAATATCAATTTATTCATATAAAAGTCTAAAGCTAGTGCAGAGGCGTGAAATCAATTCATTTATATTAATTCCCTATTATTCATTTTCCTCGCAGACTAGATTTTTAACAAACTTGCCCATGACCATGGTAATTGCGAGGTATGTAAAGTTGTCATTAATTTTAGTCACCATAGCTAAGATCATTATTTTATTTAATTGGTGTATAATTATTTCTCTGACAAATATATGATATACAATGGCTGGGCGAATCATGCTGATCAGCGTGCCCATTTATAAAACTCACACGCTTTCTCAACCACTCAACAACTCACTTTTATTTAATTAATATATATAGCACATGTTTACAGGTCCAAGATAATATTGATATATAAATTAATTATTTGCAATTAACGTCTTTATTTGCCCCATAAGACATAATAAATTATATTTCTTTGTACAGTTGTGGTTGTGACTTGATTTGTATATGAGAAAATGATCTTTTGTTTCTCTAATTTTTTATAGGAAATTGAGCTTCGAAGGAGAGAAAACTCAAGATTTAGTAAATATCCGCCATAAAATTAATTGAAATTCCTAGCTAGCACGTGTAAGAAACTGATTGAATACGGAACAAAAAAATGGGTCAAAATCGAAGAATATGGGCTGAAAATGGAGCTGCTCGATCCCGGACCCTTTTGATGGAGCACTAATTCTCGTTCCAGAGATCCTAAAAACAATGGGTGCTGCTCGACCTAGGCCTTTGGTCGAGCCGACTTGGTTGAGCGGCCTTCTTGAACAAAAAGCGTTACACGCTTTGTGCTCGATCAAAAAGGGTCGAGCACCTTTGCTCGGTCGAGCAGCTATAAAATGTTAAAATCTGCGTTAATTAGCTGCCCTAGGGACACATGTCTCATCCAAAAGGAGATATAAATACTCCATTGCTTGATTTTTCAAAGAAAGACAGCTGGTTTTGGAGATTTAGGATAGAAAATCAGAAAGCACCAACAATTACTTTGGATTATTTTGACCTTGCCTTTCACTTTCACATTATAATAGTTTAGAATAGAGTTAATGCTCTATTTTCATTCCTAACCATTGATATGTCTAACCCATGGGCTAAACTTATTATGCTTTAGGTGTATAAAATGTGAAGGATAATCGTGATATTTATATATGTTATGCTATGATTGTGCAATTGATTTGGTGTTTAATTTCTATTAATGTGTTTTTTTTTTTATTACAAGTATTAATGTGTTTATCTAGATTGAATTGATTGAGAGAATCTATTAGCTCTTTATTTAGTTGATGCATGCTACAATGAGAGTTGGACGTGTTTTAATTGATCTTGTAAGTGAAAATGCTAGAGAAAAGAAGGAAAACTTGAGTAGAAAGTCTAACGAATATTTGCTAAGTATGAAAAGTGTGTGGAGTGTGATCCTAAGTGTGTAGAATGTCTCTCAATTTGAATATGAGGGTATTTATATTAGGAATTTCGGGTGCAGTGATAATTATTGCAAAGAAGTCCCTCAAAAATAGAGTTCTGCAGAAAAGGCTCCGAAAACAGCCGTCTCGGATCGAGATGGCTCTCCTGTCCAAGTCGAGACAAGAATCTATCAAATACTGTGAGCTTTTTCATTTATCTCGAGCAACCCTTGGTGTCTCGACTCGAGCTCCAGATTCATCTCGGGCCGAGGCGAGCTCGAGACACCAGCTCAAGACAAGCAGCCTTGCTCTCGTAAGTCCAACCTACTTCATTTTGATCCAAAATTCCATCTCGACTCGACCTCCAGGTAAGTCTCAGACCGAGACCAACTCGAGGTCCAGCTCAAGACAAGATCGAGACAACATCCCTTGCTCTAAAAAATCATCTATCGTCTCGGCTCCAACCCATGGCCTGGTCTCAGTCCGAGATGCTTTCTAGATTTAATTTCAATACTCATTAGAAATAATAATGCATTAATTTTTTACATTATTTTAAAATTTTACAGGTTTTTCATCCATTTACTACTGTTGAAACCAAAAATGTCAACAAATGATTTATTTATAATTATAGGTACCAAAAGTGAAATAAAAAAAAACTCTTGCAACAACTCCTACAGTATTAAACATTAAATTGTTATCCATACTTAATTTCATTTTAGAGTAATTTTAATTGAGATGAAAGAATCAAAGGCTCCATTTGGATAGGATCATTTGAAATCAAAGGATTTGAGGATAATACACTATACATTACAAATTAAAATGGAGAAAAACTAAATGAATGGATTTGGTTCACACAAATATTACTTATAAGTGAGAGGATTTCAAATAACCAACAAAATCTAGTCATTTGAAATCCTCCCACTTCTTCCACTTGTGCTTAATATTTGAGTGTATTAAATTCATTCATTTAGCTTTTTTCCATTTTAATTATTTTGTCTGAATGCATGGTGTATTATCCTCAAAACCCTTAATTTCAAATCCACTCCATCCAAATGGAGCCAAAATGTTTTTTAAATCAAGAAATTATAAATATTAAAAGGTTAAGTTAAGAGAGTTGATGATAATTAAAAGAGTAAGAAAAGCAATAATCGAAAAAATATGATTACTTCAATAGAAGCCCTGGAACAAATAAAAGGCCGAAAGCGAACATATTTGCAAAAAGGAAGAGAGAATTAATGGAGAAAGAGAAATAATATATTTTAGAGTGTGAGAAAAATGCAGATTATGCTTATGCTTATGCTTATATAGGAGAGGAGGGGGAGAGGAAACATATCTGTTGAATTGCAAATCTAATTTTAAAAAGAAAAAAATAATTGTTGATTTTAATTTATTTATATAATTCAAAAATACTTATTTAAGTCGGAATTGACCGACGTATATAAAAACCAAAGATATACAATCATTTTTCTCACAACGACGGCACTTAATGTGCAGAAAAAAATAATTTATGGATCTAAAATTACAATCCTTCCTAAGTTACGGGCCTAAAATTATATTTTTCCCTCTAAATAAAATAAGATAACTCCATCTATTTCTCAAACAATATGATATCAATCTTTTATTAATTTCATCCTGAAATTGATAATGTTGAAAATTTTCGTCCTACTCTTAGAAGGGATAGGAGTAATCTCACAAGAAAAATGTAAAAAATAGTCATTTTTATATAAAAAGTTTAAAATTAATCATTGTGAAAATAATTTGCAATTAAAAAACATAAAAATGATCATTTTCGAGAATAGTACTATGCAATTTGGAAATTTTCTTTGGATCATTTCTGTATTTAACATATTTTTAGAGCCGGTGTCACTTTCTAAATCTTTTCTCATGTCAGCACCTAATCTCTTATTTATGTTATCTTCTATAATATATATATATGTATATATGTTATAAAATAAATTTGGGGCCTAGCTTCCAACCTAATCTTTTGTTTATGGTATTGTTGATGTAATGTGTGCATGTTATTGTTTTATGTTGTAAAGTCAAGAAGTTATCGGTGTAGAATTTCCCTAACTAATATAAATTTAAATGAAAATAATTATCAATAAATCATAATTATTTGTATAAGTGATGAAACTGAGTAAATTATGTTTGTTTTGGGATAGAATGAAAATAATTATCAATAAACCAAAACAATCAACAAGTAGGCATATTAACAAGTAAGCTCATCTCAAAATTCATTTACAAGTAAATATATCAAGTAAGCCCAAGAGGTGCGCGCGGTGCAAATGGAAAAGGGTGAAAAGAGGCACACCTCCCCCAAACTTAGACGAATCTAAGTCTAGAGAAGGTGTGGTACCGTAAGGTCTTCAACTTCCTCTCATCTTCAAGCTTGTAAAACTCACCAAGCCACAATTGCACAGCTTGTAAAACTCACCAAGCCACAATTGCACACCTCGACCTCCTACAAGGGTCACACAAAGAACACACACTTATTAAAAGCAACAAACTAAACAAAATAAATGAAAGCAAGAAAATGATGGGTTGCCTCCCATCCAAGTGCTATTTTAACGTCCTATGCCGGACGGAACTCCAAGAGTTCAAGCTTTCCTTTTGCTTTGATATTAGGCACCTCATTCGGGATAGGAGGATGCACATGCTTCACAAATGCCTCCTTGGTAAAGAGGAGACCACCCCATTTGTCTTCAAGTTCAAGCTTTTCTCCAAGGTGCACTTTCTTCACGGTCATTGACCCATTATTCTTGAGTTTTCTTCCACAAAGCAACCCCTTTAATTTTGACTCACTCCACACCAACTCATCTCCAATTTCAAAACCTCTTTCACCCTTTATCACCTTGAGCTCTTTCTCTTCTCTAACTCCCCCAAACTTGCAATTTGCTCAAGTTTGGTTAATCTCTTCAACTCTTCCTTCTTCTTCTTCTTCTTCTTCTTCTTCTTTCTTCTTCTTCTTCTTCTTCTTCTTCTTCTTCTTCTTCTTCTTCTTCTTCTTCTTCTTCTTCCGGGATCTTTCAAAGGTGACTTTAGAAGCTTCTTATTAGAAAATAGATAAGCGTTGTGTGAGTGAAATAATAAACACATTGTAGTAGTAATTGCTTTTCATTCCTTGATAATAGTTACAACACCTTTCGGTTCATATATATAGCTAATATGGAAACCTCTAGATCCAATAGTGTTGTTGGAATACCATTGGCTATAACTATAAGACAAAATAATAAAGGACTCTGATGTCCTTAGGTGTAAAAGCAGATGGAAACAAAGTGGGTATGTGATCCTCTACAACACAATTCCATGCAACTCTAGGCTTTAGGATTTTGACAGCTTTTCTTCTATGCAATCACGTGCATGATACTTATCATATGTTTTATCATTCCCCTTCAATTCAAGGGAGGACATAGGAACTACTTTCAGTTTGTTCCTTAGCCTCATGAAGAATTGGCTTGAGAAGTGGCTTTGTGAATGTGTCGGCTATTTGATCCACACTAGGAACATGTAGAACTTGAAACTCCTTGTTGCTAATTCTTTCTCTAACAAAATGTAGGTCCAATTCCAAATGCTTTGTTCTAGAATGGAAGACGAGGATTAGCAGAGAGAGAAATAGCACCTTGATTATCAATCCAAATAACGAGGTGATGTCCTGTTGAGAAAATTCAATTCTTTAAGCAAAGATTTAATCCAAATCACTTCACAGGCTGCATATGCGAGACTCCTATACTCACTTACTGTACTCGATCTCGACAAAGTGGCTTGTTTCTTTGAGCTCCATGAAATGAGATTCCCTCCTAAAAATATGCAATATCCCGAAATGGATTTTCTGTCATCTAGATCGGCTCCCAATCAGCATCACGCAAAACCCATTATGTCAAGAGATTTAGGGATATTGTATGTGAGTCCAAAGTCCATAGTAGTAGCTAAATATCTCAAGATCCTTTTAACCGCCTTCCAATGAGTGTCAAGAGGTTGTTGCATGTATTGACACACTTTGTTTACAACATAGCATATATCGGGTCTTGTTAAGGTGGCATATTGCAAGGCTCCAACAATACTCCTATATTGTTGAGCATTGGTTATTAGCTCCCCTTCAAACCTTGACAAGTGATTACCGGACACCATGGGAGTGGAAAGGCCTTTAGCTTCAACCATATCAGCTCTTTGAAGAAGTTCATATATATATTTTCTTTGATTTAAGAAAATTCCAAGTAGTAGTTCTGTGAATCTCAATCCCTAAGAAGAAATTGAGTTCTCCAAGATCTTTTAGAGAAAAGAAGCCATGAAGAGCTTTGATGACTGAGCAACTTGTGTGAATTGGATCCATGACAATAATGTCATCTACATAGGCAAGGATTAATATTATACATCCATGAGAATGTTTAATATAAAGAGAAGGATCTGCCCGTGAAGTGTGAAAGCCTAGAATCTGAAGAACGAAGCAAGTTTGGAAGTCCACTGTCTAGAAGCTTGCTTTAGACCATAAAGAGATCTTTTCAACTCTGCAAACTTTGTTTTGACCAAGTTCAAAACCTGGTGGTTGAACCATGTATAACTCTTTATCAACTTCTCCATTAAGAAAAGCATTATCTACATCAAGTGATGTAAAGACCAAGAATAAGTGAGAGCAATAGAGAGAACAATTCTTATAGTAACAGGCTTTACCACAGATCAAGGTCTCGGTATAATCAAAACCAGGTTGTTGAGTATAGCCTTTTGCAACAAGTCTGGCTTTGTGCTTCAAAATTGATCCATCGGCATTGCACTTTAGCTTGTACACCCACTTGCAGCCTATTGGTGGAGGATCACATAGCTCCCAAGTCCCATTTTTATTAAAGCTGCATACTCGGTTTCCATAGCACTCTTCCACTTTGGATGTTGTAGGGCTTTAATATGACTCTTAGGCTCAGAATTGCTCAAATCTGCGTGTATAATTTAGGCTTGTGAATTCCAGCTTTAGCCCTTGTAATCATATGATGTTGATTTCCTTGATTGTGATCTTGATTTTGATCCTGAGTACACTGCATTCATAGTGGCACTACTAGAAGAAGAAAGCAGTTGTTATCCACAACATTAGGAAGATCTATATGTAAGCCCTTTGAATAGAATGAATGGGAGAGTGAGTTTGAGAAAAGGACTTAGAAGGAGAATCATCTCTATCAGGCTGATTAGAAGAGTGAATAGAATAATGGCTAGAGGAGTGTGGAGAATTGTTGGATGGAGTGTCGGTACTTATTTGAGAAGGTATTGGATTGAGAGATGGAGGAAATAAGAAAAGATGATGAGGAATGTCGGTGGATGGATTCTTATCGGTAGAAGAATGGTGAAAAGGAAACACGTGTTCATTAAAGACAACATGTCTAGTCACTATCAGCTTGTTGGATGGAAGAAGAACCTTATAGCCTTTGTAAAAGTTCTGTAACCAAGAAACACACTAGCGTAAGACCGTGGTTCTAGTTTATGCTTGTTGTAGGGCTTAAGATGAGGAAAACACTGACACCCAAACACTTTAAGATGAGTATATTCGGGAGCTTTTCTGTGAGAAGTTCAAATGGGGTTTTCTCGCTTAAGACCTACAGCAGGTGTTCTATTGATGAGGAAAACACTTTGGAAACCACAGCATCATCCCAATGTTTTAGAGGAACATGAGAGTGAGAAATGAGAGTCAAGGCTTTTTCAATGATATGTCTATGTTTTCTTTCGGATGTACCATTTTGTTGGGGAGTATATGGACAAGACAATCTATGAATTATACCATGCTCATTGAAGATAGGAATTAAGGGTTTGAACTCAGTTCCTCCATCACTTTGGAACAATTTTATCTTGGCATTGTATTGATTAGCAATTAGATTCTTAAAATGAATAAATGCTTCCTTAACATCGATTTGAGTTTGAGGAGATATAACCAAGTGTATTTAGTAAATTCATCAACAAAAATAACATAGTAACAAAAGCCATTAATGATTTAATGGGTGAGGGTCCCCAAAGATCAGAATGAATGAGATAAAATGGCTCGGTGGCCTTTGATTCAGAATGAGAAAAAGGCAATTTGTGACTCTTGCCTATCAAGCGGCGGTACAACTCATATCGATAACGTCATTGAAGTAGGAAATGTGATTCCTATCAAGAGCTAACTTAGTAATAGGAAAAGAAGGATGACCCAATCTACTATGCCATATGCTCGGAGGCAATTTCTTGGAAACAAAAGTGGTGTTCACGGTAGGCTTGATGTTGTCATGAGTGGTGAGCTGAGGAGATGAATCATTCTTGGAGGTGGAGAGAGTAAACTTGTAAAGACCATGATCAAGTTTTCCTTGAAGTAAAATCCTGTGAGTGTGATGATCCTTCACAAGACAAAACTCGGGGTGAAATTCAAAATAAACACCATTATCAAGAGCAAATTTAGAGACACTTATGAGATTCTTTTTATATTAGGAACATGCAAGAGGTTTTGAGAAGAAATGAATGTTTATTAGGGCGAAACAATAGAACTACCTAAGTGAGATATATTCAAATCTGTGCCATTCCCTAGATGCACCCTTTACGAACCTTGGTATTGGAACCAACATTAAGATTCTCAAAGTCATAAGTAACATGGCTATTGGCTCCTGAATCTGGGTACCAAGATGAGGACTCACTCGTGGGTCTGCACCTCCATAGCTGGTAGCCATATTAGCAGTAGGAGAGAAATTTGAATAACCTCTATTAGTGGTCCTTTGGCTTGGTAGAGGAGGAGAATAACTTAGATCCTGTCTATGGAAACATTTGTCTGCAACGGTGTGGTTTGTTCTATGACAGATTTGACAACCAGTCCATCGGATGATCTACCTCTTCCTCCTTGAAATCCACCTCTAAAAGGTGCTCTCCCACCTCTTTGAGAAAAAGTTACATTGTTTCCTTTGTTCTTCTTATTGTTGCCTTTGTTGCCATCTATTTGTTGAGCAACATTAATAGTAGGAGACGAACCTTCACCGCTGATTCCGTGAAAGTGAAACTCCCTCCAATCTAGCTTCAAAGCTAAGTAATAAAGCACTCACATCACCAACTGAGATTGGCTCGATTTTAGAAAAAAGCAGAGACCATTACCGGATTATATTCTTGGCCGAGCCAGAAAGAATATACAAGATCTGGTCGTCATTGCTAATAGAGTGACTTTCGATGCATTCAAAACATCACAGCAGACTTTTGATCTTGTTTAAATATTCTCTCATTCCCATTGATCATTTTCTTATCCCTTGAAGTTGCGCTTTGTATTGCATTACTTTAGCTCTGGATTGGGTAGCAAAACTTGTCTCCAGACTCTTCCAAATTTCTTTAGAAGAGTTCAAACCAACAAGATCTTGATAAGGAGATCTTCGATAATGAAGAAAGGAGCCATGACACAATGAGTTGATCTTGCTTGATCCAACTCACATATTCGGTGTTTAGAGTTCCTCCATTATCATTGTCTTGTGGTGGACACTCCTTTTCTCCAGTGAGAAAGCCTTCAAAGCCATGCCCTCTAATGTAAGCAAGAACTTGTTGTTTCCAAACAAGATAATTTCCTTCATTGAGCTTAAGCGTCTTGGTTGATGTGAAGAAAATATATTATGGGAATGAGATGAAGAAATCGAACTTTCAGAACTTGATGCCATTGTATAATATTATAGGGGGTGATTAAATGAAAAATGAAAAAGGGAAAGGCACAGAGACATCGGGTTCACACTGAAGCTCGATACCATATTAGAAAATAGATAAGCGTTGTGTGAGTGAAATAATAAACACATTGTAGTAGTAATTGCTTTTCATTCCTTGATAATAGTTACAACACCTTTCGGTTCATATATATAGCTAATATGGAAACCTCTAGATCCAATAGTGTTGTTGGAATACCATTGGCTATAACTATAAGACAAAATAATAAAGGACTACGATGTCCTTAGGCTGTGTAAAACAGATGGAAACAAAGTGGGTATGTGATCCTCTACAACACAATTCCATGCAACTCTAGGCTTTAGGATTTTGACAGCTTTTCTTCTATGCAATCACGTGCATGATACTTATCATATGTTTTATCACTTCTCTTTCATTTTCCCGTATCATCTTTTCTCAAATGACTAAATGTTTGGATCGAGTTACACACTTTGATGCTTGGAGTATCTTTCAAGGAATCATAGATGGAGAATGTGATCTCTTCACCATTGAAACTCAACTTGAGCTCTCCATTCTCTACGTTTATCATTGTTTTCCGGTCGCAAGAAATGGTCTTCCAAGGATTAGTGGCACCTCCTCATCTTCCTTCATATCTAAGACAACAAAATCAACCGGAATATGAACTTATCGACCTTCACTAACACATCTTTTACGATTCCCTTAGGATAAGTGACCAATCTATCCGCCAATTGAAGGTTAATGGATGTGGGCTTCACCTTTCCTAACCCCAAATGGTTGAATATGGAGAGTGGCATCAAGTTTATGCTTGCCCCCAAATCCCAAGGGGCTTTCATCTTTTCACTCCCACCAATCTCACAAGGAATAGTAAAGCTTCCGGGGTCCTTGAGCTTCTTTGGAAGATTTCGTTTAAGAATAGCATTGCACTCCTGGTCAAGTTGACCCTCCCATTATCGACGAACTTCCTCTTCTTCGACATGAGCTCCTTCAAAAACTTTATATAATGTGGCATTTGCTCAAGAGCATCTACTAATGGAATGTTGATTTGAAGTTTGTTGAAGACTTCAAGAAATTAAAGAATTGTTCCTCAAGTTTTTGCTTCATAAATCTCTTTGGAAAGGGAGGTGGGATAGGTGTCTTGTGCACTCCCCAACGATCACAAGGTATATGCTCTTCTTTTCCCTCAATTCCTTGGCTATCTTCCACTTAGGAACTCGGGTTGATCCTTCACCTCTTTCAAACACCTTTTCTTGCTTCTTTTATAATGCTTCTTTCATCTCTTTTTTTCATTTTTCATCTCCTTCATCATTCCCTTTTTCTCTTCATCTTCATTTATTCTCTCAAACTCGTTTTCCACTTCTTCCTCAATTGCCTCTTCGTCACCAAAGATCTTCTTTCTCAATAAAATCACCACTCTCATGCTCATAATCTTTTGGTATTGAAGGTCCTTCATACTTGATACCATTTCTCAATTGAATAGCATTGCAATGCTCTCGTGGGTTCACCTCGGTATTGGAAGGAAACTTACCCTTATTTTGCATATTACCCACAGTTGTGGCCAATTATCCCATTTGGAACTCGAGGGTCTTGAGTTGGTTCCCATGTTGGGCAATTTGAACAAACTTTCCATTTTATCGAGTCTTGCTTCAAGTCTAGCATCTTTCTCTTCCATTTTTTTAATCAACATAGCTAACTCATCCGTAGAAGGCTTCCCTCTCCATTAGGTGGTTTAGCACCCGGATCAAATCCGGGTGGGAATTGTACGGCGGCCTTTGGATTGAAACATGAAAAGTTTTTATTCTTTCGGAAGTTTGAGTTATAAGCATTGTTACCTTGAGCTCCTTGTTGGAAAGAAGATGAACCTACTTGTTGATATGGTGGTCGGTATTGCCCTTGCTTCCCTCCTTGGTAGCCTTGTTGATAGCCTCCTTGGGGTGGTCTACTCATATAATTCACATCTTCAAAAGGTCCCACTTGACTAAGAACTTGCCCTTCTTACATCATTGGAGGTGGAGGAGTATCTCTTTGTTGATTTGAGGTAAGTGAACTCACCTTGTCAATGAAAGTCATCATCATTGACTTCATCAAATCTCCTTGCTCCACATTAGCTACTCTTTGGTTAAGGCATTGATGAGTGTTCCATTGGGAAGCATTATTTGCTACTCCGTCTAGTATCTCAATAGCCTCTTGTGAAGTTAAGAACAAGAAATCACCCTTAGCACAAGCGTTCAAGTGAAGTTGAGTCGCTTCATCCACTCCACTACGAAAAAGCATATTGTTTGTTCCTCCGGGAACCCGTGTTGGGGACACGATATCAATAGGTTATTGAATCGTTAACAAGTGTCTTTAGTGCTTTCCTTGGGCTTTTGCTTGAAACCAGCTATTTCATTTCTTGCTTGAACGATTCTAGATGGAGGGTAGAACTTAAGCAAGAACTTTTGACTCACTTCTTCCCATGTATGAACACTTCCGGGAGGGATTGTTTTGCTCAACCATTACATTGCTTTACCGGTGAGAGTAAATGAAAATAACCTCAGCTTTTTAGCATCTTCAAAAATACCATTGTATTTCATTGTATCCGTTAGCTCCAAAAATCTGTCCAAGTGTTTGTGAGGATCATCGATTCCATCCCTTCCCTCGAATTGGTTCTCCATTAGAAGCTTAATCATGGAAGGTGCAATCTCGAAATTATTGGCTTGAATATTTGGTCTTGCAATCCCATCATAGTACTCCGGAGTTGGGGTTCAAAATAGGCACGAATTGGCCTTCCTTCTCTTGGAGGTGGAGGATTTTGTGGATTTTGAAGAGGTTGATGAATAGCTAATGGTGGTGGGTTGTAAGGAGCAACATAGTTTTGATCTTGGTGGTGGTATGATTGGATAAGTGTGAATGACATGAAAAAAGAAAGAAAAGAAAAGAGGTTGAAAAATTGAATGGAAAAAATGTAAGAAATGATAAGAAGAAAATTCATTTTGAGCTTGAATGCAAAAGAAGGTCTCAAAAGGTAGATTCTTTGTTGAGTGCATCATTTGCGATTGTGCATGCTAGAACTTGCCTATGAACTTGTTGAAGTTGAGTTTTGTGTTGATCTATGAAGATGATTTGAGGCCATGTTTGGTTTGTTAAGCTACTTAGCCAAATTTTACCCCACCAATGTCATTGATTTCCCTAGTAATTCAATTTGTGTCTTAAAGCCTTATTCTTTGGCAAGCTTGTAAAATTAAGACATTTTGTCTATCCTTATGAATCTTTGTTTCCATATGATTAGTAGAGCATGATTGTTGGCAAAAGAATGATGAAGTGAAATTGAGATAGTGTGGTGGTATGATTGGATAAGTGTGAATGACATGAAAAAAAAAAAAAAAAAAAGAAAAGAAAAGAGGTTGAAAAAATTAAATGGAAAAAAATGAAAGAAATGATGAGAAGAAAATTCAATTTGAGCTTGAATGCAAAAGAATGTCTCAAAAGGTGTTGGTGGTGAATGTTATGTGAAAAGAATGAAAATGAAAAAAGAGTGGTGTTTGTTGAAATGAAGTGAAATTGCATTGAATTATATGTTCAACTCTCATTGCTCTACTAACATTGAGTCACTACTTCCAAATTCACCCACCTAATCCAAAGAGCCTTCATTACAATATTTTGAAAAGACCTCTTTGATTTGTAGTTGATGCACAAAATGAATAATTGAGATTGAGTCTTGTGGCAAGCATATGGTGTGTATGGTTGTGAGTTGATGATTGAGTGCCTAATTGCCCCTATACACTTGTGTGATGAGAGATACACTCTTTGGAAGGAGCATTGAGAAGGCATTTAAAATTGCATCTTGTCAAAACATGACATTTTTGAGTGTTTGTTGAAAGTGGCATTGAAAATTGTGTTCACTTATGAGTTTGATTGTCCAAAGTTCATCTTTTTGCCATGAGACATAGTTGCAATCAATTCACCCTTTGTGTTTATTTGTTCGTTGCTCGAGGACGAGCAACACCTTAAGTTTGGGGGAGTTGATTAGGGTGAATTATTGCATGATAATTGTGTACTTAATTGTCTCAAATTGATATGATTTTCATGTTAATTCTCAATTAATTAGTCCAATTGCATTTCATTGTTTGATTTGGTTGGGAACTTTAAATTACGAGGTTTGAGGCTAACTTTGAGTGCAGATGGAGGATATTTGTTATCTTCAAATCAATGAAGCAATTGTGTTGGTAGAAAGTAGGCCGAGAGACGGTCATAATGCAAAAGAATCGGGTCAAACGGAGTTCGTGCGAAGAAAATATGGTCGAGCGAAGTTGTGGTAGGCAAATCAACCCGCTGCACCCAACATATTAGTGAATGCACCCACCCACTACACCCACCATCCGGATTACTTCACCCATTATCTTCTCCAGCAAATCCATCACAGATCGCGCACCCTCACCTGCAAGAATCATTCCAAACAGCAAATCAACAACAATAGCGCCATCCACCGCCGTGAATCATCTCATTATCGTTGGAAATGCCTTCGCCACCGCCGTGAACCGCCTCTTGCAGCCATGAGTCATGGCACACAACCACCAACCACCATCACCGCAACCCACCATCGCCTCCAACCACAAATCACTCAGCCGTCGCGCGCACTTCGCCATCACTGAAACAGCACCAGCGTGCTGTTGCCGGAGTCGCGTTGCACATCATCAGATCCGCAGCCAACCGCCGCCGTCACGACTCGAACCAGATTCACCTCTCGATCCAAGCCCTGTATTTAATGCCTCAATCTTCACCCAGCCCGAGACGCCCACGCAGTCGAGTTGAGGCGTTAGACCTCCAAATGTCGTAGCTCGCTTAATCCATCCGGGAGCTCGCCTCGACCCAGCTGTTATCCCCTCGGTCCGAGACGCTGCCGCTCTCTCGAGTCGAGCAGCCTCACTCGAGTCGAGCGGCATCTGTAGCAGCAGAAAGCGCGACCACGATTTCCAGCGTTTTTTTTTTTCTTTTCTTCGGCCAAATAGGAGCGTGCCACGTGAGGGAATATTCTCTTGCCTTAGATCTCGTTTTTACATCAGATTATGAAGGGGATTTGGGGAGAGTTTTTGAGTTATAGAGGGGGATAGCAGCGAAAAATAGAAAATTAGATAGGGAATTCACACACCATTAGATAGGAAATTTATTTAGTTTAACTTTCAGTTCCTGCACTCATATTTTCTCCTTTTCTCGAGCAATTTGCATTTTATAGATAGTTGTCTTTCATTTCAAGCAAGAAACAAGTTATTGTAAGGATCAATTGCAAGTTATTTCAATCAATTCAATCAAGGTGATATTTCTTCATTTATTGTTTTCATCTATTTTATCATGGGTATTGTTTCATTTGCTCTCTTTACTATTGTATTGCTCAAATTAGCCATGGGCTAATCCCTTAGATTGATTGGGCGTTTGAATTATCCATGAATTTGGTGTTAATCATGAATTGATTGCTTTGATGGGCATGTAATTGAGTTTTGATGCTTTTATTAAAGGGCTTTGTATGGATCTTATGATTGATTGCATTTATTAGCTTGATTTATCGAATTTGTGTGTTGCAACGAGAGTTGGATATGCATGTTGGGTGATTGAGTGAACTTTTCGATTAATTATGATAATTGTAATTGTGATTGATTGCACCGAGAGGTGGAATAGTTTTTAGATTTCCCTTTAGTAGACATTGCATGCTTAAGTGTGTAGTGAAGAGACGATCCTAGGCATTAGTACCCGTGAGTGAACGTGTCTAACTTTTTAACCGACTGCAGCAAATCAGAAGTTATTGAAAGGTAAACCGGACATTCTATTACCTTGTTATAACTACTGTGTCGGTTTATACATACTTATTATATGGACATAGAAAGTCCTTTGCTGGACATCTTTGAGTAAGGCTTATGAGTTTATTGATCAAATTTTCTCAGTTGATCAGACTCTGCAACTTAGCTTGTTCATTCTGACAGGAATCGAATTGTCACATTTTCCATTTCCTGAAGCACTTCAAACTCTCAAAAATGAATCCAGATATGACCTATATAAGTTTTTTATTTTAAGAACGAAACAAACATAGCCTTAGTTTTTATGACCTTGTGACCCCAATGTGAGTATGTTATGTGATTTGTAGATGATGATGATGGACTTGTGTTGAATTAAATTTAGAAGATGAGAGATGATATGAAATCTTAGGAATTAATGGAGTGTTTATGGTATATATGCATATTTGATGATTCACCCCAGTTTTAGGATAATTATCAATCTGTATAAAACAAGTTATATCTAAAACCTTATTCATAACGACTTCTTGAAATCTTTAAAATTGATTATAAGGTAAAATTAGATTTGTTCCCAAACAGTGAGTCAAAATTTAGAGGGGCTTGGAGAGCCATTAATGGTAGCTTTACACTTTCTTTCTCTCTCTAAATTACCGCTCCAGGTTGTGGTACACCAAGGTACGCCTCGTTTAACATTTATGTTTACACTAAAGCAGACTGTTTTCGACATTAATACGGTAATAATCAAGGTCTTTTTTGTTATTAATTTATGTGGAGTGGTATGCTGGTGGTATTAGTGTAATGCATCCCGATCTATGGGGGTTTTTGTTTTTCCTTTTTCTATTCAAGAATGTGCAGTTTCTCTCTCTTTTACAAATCTGCAGACGTTTATGTTAAGTTGAATGTTGGCGTATCTGATTTTGGGATTTTTGTTTTAGATTTAATGGTTAGTTAGTTGGTTACTCAGTAGAATTTTTTGAATTTTTGTGGTTTTTTTTTCAGTTTGATTTTGGGAGTATTGGTTGTTTGTAATCTTGTTATGAATGCGCTTTTGATTGTTCTATGAAGACTAGATTATGGGTTGTGAGTTTGCTTTGCGGTGGAAAGTTTTATGTTATTTTTCGTTGGAGTTAATGCTATGCTTATCTCTAGTTTATGTTTGAGACAGATCTGCAAATGGAATTTGCAGTCATTGATTAATTAAACTTGTGTTTGTTACTTGTTAATCTGAACAAAAGTTATCAACTTTTATTAGCTTAGTTTTCTGGTCAAAAGATTAGAATAATTAATTCCTCTTAATCATCATCTTACAGTTGGATTTCCATTTTGTTTCTTTGCCTTTTAGTGTCTGAGTTTCTATTTTGGGCATTGTAGAGATGAGAGAAGCTGTTGCATCTAGTTTCATCTAATGCTCATGTTCGAAACCGAACTGCTTTTGTTTGTTGCTTTTCTATAAACTTGTAACTATGCTATTCTCTTCCATTTCACATTGCGAAAGCTGCAAAAGGCGAATGAAAATAAGAATGATGCCTTGTTTCTTCTACAGGGACAGGAAAATCAGAGGATGTGAGGCTACATTTTATCCAATCAAAATTCTTACATTAGCCGAAGTTATGGTTTTTCTGTGTTTCCAAGTATCTCCAGTTTAGTTTGCAGCTGTTTCTTTTCCTTCTCGATTTATTGCTTGTTTGCTCGTACAAGATTATATTGTACAAAGGGTTAGTTTGCTTCACAAGACATGTCTAATAAATGATGACAAGATTTAGTTAGAATTACAATGTGAAATGTTTGAAATATATAATACCAATCCTAAAATAAAAGTTTAACGAGCAACAGATCCTCTGCTTTTATCTTAATAGGTTAGATAAGCTGCTCACTAAGCTGCTTTTATCTTGGAAATCCTGATGATAGAGTAAGCCTGGACATTTGTTTCCATTTCTTATGATTTAACAAATTTGAATTTCCAGAGATATATACGTGAGGAATTACTTGTAGCTGGCAAGTTTGATGTTTGTGTCACTAGTTTTGAAATGGCCATAAATGAGAAGAATGCCTTGCGCCGATCGGCTCATCGAACTCTCTTCTCTCCAAAACAATGAGGATGTATAATACTAACTATCGACTTCTTATTACTGGGACTCCACTTCAGGTAATAAATCTATATTTTTGTTTTTAGTTCATTGTGCCATATTTTACCATCTTTATGCATGCAAATTATTTTGTTACTTGTTGTTTGACTTCTAAATTGGGTGAAGTACAATATTAGATTGTATTTTGACAGCTTGTAACACACGATGCAATTTAACTTTTACTAGTTTGAATGGTAAAACTCTGTATTCTCCTTATCTTACATTTGGCTCTGATAAAAAAATCCAGTGTAAAAATGTAGAATGTATTTGTAATTGGAGAATTTTTTTATTGTGTAGTGTCTGCTGATGTCAAACACTTTTCTGATACAAGGAAGATGAAGCAACTACAATTGCAGATTTAGCTCAAATCATTTCCTTGAGGAATTCCTGTGCCACATAGCTGCTTAATGAAATTTTTTTCTAGAATGAAAAAAGTTGTGGACATGTAAGTTCATTCCTTTTCATATAATGCAATAAACAAATTATTGGAAATTGTAACATATTTCTTTGGTTAATATTTATTGTTGTAGGACATTATATATCTTTAATGCGGGTGTCTCAAGTAAGAGACCAAAGAAAAATATTGCATGGAATATAATTAAGGTACAAAAAAATTATATATATTTATTTGTGTTTTCTTGCAAAAGGTCTAAGTGTTTAAACGAATTTTTTCTTACCTAGGCACCTAAAACGGCTGATGTATTTCAATGTGATTATTTTGTACTACGCTACATGAAGGATATAATTGAGTTTAATGGAATGGTGGGAGCAGTTCGATGCAATCGGTGGTAAGAATAATTTATGTTGAACATAGTTATGTGTGTGGTTTTTTGTGAATATTTGATTGAATGGTTGAATTGGTGGCTAAAAGATGATACTTATTTAATTTTATTATTTGTACTTTCACGGTTTTCACGAAAGGATTACTCTGGAAAAGAAATTGACGACGTGCGGGAGGAGTGGGCGATTGCCTTTCGAGTACATGGGTGATGATTAGAAGTTTGTTATGTTTATTTTAATTAAGTTTTTGTGACATTTGAACATGTTATTGTAGTTTAAAACTAGACTATTTACATTTTATGACTTAATTTGAAGTTTAAACAATGTATGATGGTGAATTGATTTCTATTTTAATACTTATTTTTAATTTTATATTATTGTCCAATTAGATAATTCACAACAGAAAAAAATCTACAACAATGGTTAAGACAACGGAAAAAAATTGTAGTCAAAGGCGGTAACCAATTGTCTTTAACGAGAAAAATGCACTTTTTGTCCCATGGGACCACGGCCCCTCATGATTTTGGTCCCAATGGTATTCACTTTGGTCCTGTTCGTTATTTTTTATGCCAAAATAGTCCCAAACATCAATGAACCGTCTAATGTTGACAGATTTGTCATGTGCTCCGTTAGTCTCAATTTAGACTTTAAAATTAAACAAAAAAATAAAAAATAATAATTGAAAAATCAAAGAAAAACAGAGCGTAGCGCGGGAATTAGTTTTCCCTAATTTCATTCCCAATTCGTCCCTGTCGCGATTCCGTTTGAAGAACTCCTTACTATATCAACAACTCTCATACAAAATTGAAGAAAGCACACTTTGCCGGATCCAAGTGAAGGGCCGCACCGAAGATTTCCCACCGCAGATCACCGTCACTTTCGTCACCGGCATTGTCGACACCACCTCCACTCCTGCCCAAAATATCTGCACTATGATTCTAAAAAAGGGTCGGAATCTTGAGACCGAGCGAGATATATAGTGAAGCGGGTGAGAAGTTCTGAAGAGGAGCTCAAACATCCATTTGCGGTAATTAAAGTAATGAATTTGTTGTGCTTTATGTTGGGATTTTGATTTGAATTTGTTTGTGAATGATGAAGAGTTATGTTGTGTTGTGTTGTTGTTCCTGTTTCTATTCACGTAGACAATTCGTTGAACTCGTGGTCGGCATTTACGATATTGAGCTTTATTTTGCGATTTTTATGCTTTGAGAGTGGAAACGCATTGCATCCAATGATTTTTAATTGGGTTCAACGTCTTTGTTGAAGAAATTAAATTGTTAATTTTTGCTCTATGTCAATATTATTCTGAGTTCTCTAGTTGTTGGGACTTTGATTTAATCGCATTCTATTTTCTTTCTTGTTTGCATTCCATTTTCCTAGTTAAGTGGGAAGAATTCATGTCTTTCTTTTGATGATAATAATGAACAAAGTTGCACCCTCTTTGTTTTGCTTTATATCTACGCTTGCATTTTACTACGATGGTAATGTTTATGGTTGCATATTTTTATGCTTCGGGAAGTTCTATAAGTGCCAGTAATTTGCACAACTTATTGCTGAGGTTTGATTAGATTTTAATGTGTTCTTACGTCTTCATTCCCTAGCTTCTCATCAAGGAAAAATATATGTTTGTTCCTGCAATTTTACCTAATGTTAATGATGATATTTTTTTACTCATTTTTTTCTTGATATATTTTTGTGGTTTTGTGTTTGATTTGAATGGAGATTTACGGTTTGAGGACATATATATAATGATAGAGGGCAAAAAGTGACAGTAAAAACTAGATTTTTCCCTCCATAATGCTGAAAATAGTTGTTAAAGGGTGTAGGGGTGTGCATTCGGTATTCGGTAACCGGGCGAAACCGAATAATGAAAATCGAACAAATACCAAATTAGCTCTATAAGAAACCGAAATCGAACCGAAATGTATAAAAACCGATCAATACCGAAACCGAAATTTTCGGTTCGGTTTTGATATAATACCGAATACCAAATTTTTTTATTATTTTTTAAAAAAATTTGAGACTTTCTTTTGGACATTAAAAAAATTCTCAACCAAAACAAGTAAAATACAAGCGAACATAAATCATTTATACTCTAAGTTTCAAGTTCTCAAGTTCCGACTTCCAACATAAAATTCAAATCCAAAATATCAAAACATCAACATAAAATATCAAATACAAATTCGTAAAATTATACATATATATATATATATATTACACTCCATTATATATTATATTATATTATTTGTAATCCTTCCTATAATATATTATTTTATATTTTAATATATATATACATTATATTAATATATATTAAATTTCGGTTCAGTTTTCGGTTATACCGAAATTTTATTAATAAAAGCGATACCGAAACCAAATACGAAATTTTCAAATTTTAAAATCAAATACCGAACCGAATACCAAAATAACCAAACTGAATTAAATTTCGGTTCGATTTGGTTCGGTTTTCGGTTAAAAACCGAATAATGCTCACCCCTAAAAGGGTGTATATATTGAATGGGACCAAAAGCGCTATAAACCCTAACGGAAAACGTAGTGGTAGGACCATTTTGGCCTGAAAAATCGTGAACAGGACCAAAATGAATAGCATTGGGACCAAAATCGTGAGGGACCGTGTCGTGGGACCAAAAGTGCATTTTTCTGTCTTTAACATTAAAGGCAACGGGTCCTTCAACAAAAGACAAGGATAAAAAGATTCCACAACGGATTTCACAACGGTTAAAATTTAGATACAACAATGGTTAAATCTTGTTGTGGTAAAAGCCTAAGACAACGGTTAAATGAAGTTATGACAACGGTTTTTAAGCTGTTGTGGTAAACACCTACGACAACGGTAAAAAACCGTTGTCATAACTCATTTAACCATTGTGGTAAACACCTACGACGACGGTGAAAAGCCGTTGTCATAACTTCATCTAACCGTTGTGGTAAACACCTACGACAACGGTGAAAAACCGTTGTCGAATACCCGGACCCTAATACTACGGGTTGATAGGCGGCGATGAAAAAATCCCTACGACAACGGAGATTCACCGTAAATCGTAGCCGAGTTTTGGGATAGTGCTTAGATGAGTTAATTATGGTGTTAATATGATTGGGTGTTTCAATTGTGGGGTAATCAAACTTTTGTGCTTTGCATGTATTAATTTCTTGATTATGTCTTGAACCCTTGTTTGATGAGTTGATTATCACAAAGAGATTTGGGTAATTGAATTATTAGCTAGGGTGTTAGATTTTAATTGTATGAGTGATATTAATATTAGATTAATGCAAGGATACTTGGTTAATTTCACTAGAACCCGTATTTGAGTACATTAATTGCTTGATTTGATTTCTTGTAATTAGTGAGGGGAGTTAGAGCTAGTGTTGTCTCTAACAATCTTATGTGCTTAACTGATCATATATAGCCTAGACGTACCAAGTACGGTTGTGTGTGAATTTTAATTAGATATCCCCTATTGTCAACCCTTAAAATTGATTCCCGATTGTATGTTGTCATAGTTGATGAGTCTTTGGTGATTTACACCGAACTCTCTTCTCTCTTATTTGATATTTCTTTGCTTGGGTATTTGCTTGCTTTAGTTTATTGTTTAATTGCTCGTGTCATTTAAATATTTGCAAATCCGTGTTAGCTTCTATAATACTATGATAACGCTTAATCTCATGGCTTTATTGTCCTCCTAGTCTCGTGGGTTCGATAAGCGATTGGTCTTAAAAATTCTTGTCACTAGAAAATTACAACCGATCAAGCCCTCGCCACTTAATAACTAAATTCAATGCCGTTTACGACACAATAAAAAAACTTTTACCCTCGTCTTATTCAAAAGTACCTAGTATTCACCAATATATGGAGAGTACAATTTTACCCTCGCATTTTATAAATAAATTAGTATCCCTTGTCTTACCCTCGTCATTAACGAGGATTAAAAGTGTTGCTCGAGAACTCCTCGTCTGCATCCATTTTTAAAAATATTGTTTCATTTTCAACAAATCAAACAAATTTTGAAAATAAAATTAAAAAGAGTATCACCAAATCAATAGATTTTTAATAAACCCAAATCCGAAGGGGAAAGGGATGGGGGTATCATTTTTTATTTTATAAACCACGCGACTTCAGATCTTGACTCTTTCAATTGAATAATCGGGCGCATTTAATTTAATCACTCTGTTGCAACCAAGATAGTTATTTTATTTGGTACTGTATAATTATTTATCTAACAATTTATGATTTATGACTATGACATACTATATTTCACACTTTATTGCGATTAGATACAAAAAAAAAAAAAAAAAAAAAAAAAAAAACTCTGCTAGATACAATCTGCCTACATAAATGTCCTTTTCACCCTTAAAAGGTGCAGTTGTCTTCAAAAAGTGAATATCACGTGACAACACACTCTCTCCCTAAAAACCCCTATATCTCTCTCTAAAAATCCTCTCGGTGAACCCTATCTTTCACTGTAGTGGTGAATGTTCACCGATGCCCTATCTAGGAAAAACACCAGATCGACGGACGTCGGAGGACAGCTATTTTGTGAAGTTGGCGTACACTGCATCGGCAGTGTTATAAAGGAATGATGAGAGGTATAAAGGAAAAGTTAGAACGTACCAGCGAAGATGAGGCGCTTGTCGGGTTTGGTTGAACATTTCATACGGCGGAGAAGCTTCGTCATGAGATCCGTCGAAGGCGCATCCTCCAGATTCGCCGTCACCGCCATTCTCTCTCTTCACTCTTTCTCTCTCTCTGGTTGGTAAGAGGGAAAATCTTGTTGACCGGTTTCTACTGTGTTCTTTCATTTTTCTAAGACAGTTTTTTCAAGTCATTATTGGCTTGTTTCTAATGCAACAAATATATCCAACATAACACAATACATTTTCCTGAATTTTTCTCTCCATTGAAACCATGCAATGCCTAAAAGTTCAATGAATTTGAATGGTGATTCCATGCTGGAAACTACCAGCCACTCGTAAGAATTTATATGTTGAGCAGCATTCTATTCCTTCTTTTATTACACTTCTTAAAATTATTTCGTGTGGGAAGCTTTTTGTCGTAAAGTCTTTTAGGTGATGTTTGTTATGGGTTGTAAATGATTTTTTAAAACCGGTTTTTTGAAATATGTGTATTTTGAAATGCATGTTTTTTTTTTTTTTTTTTAGGTTTTTGAGTAGGGTAGAATTTTACTTTATGATGTAAGAGTGAATAATTTTGCATTATAATATTATTTGTTGTGTGTAACTTGAGTCAAAATTTGTATTGAGTGGAGCGGAAGTAGAATAATTGTTAATTGATAGGTTTTACATAGGGGTGTAGTATTAGGTTTTTGAAAACCAAATTTGAAAATCCAAACTACAAGGGGTTTTAAATTTCAAAACCCAAAAAGAACATTGCCTTAGAAATTATTGTTGATCCGCGTGCTTTGAATTCTGTTAATGTGTTAGATTATGATCATCCTTATGTTTTCATCCGCTGTGTCTTTAATTTTGAGGATTGTGTTGTGATACTTAACTGTGGTGACGGGAAAATTGTAGTTTTGGTTCCATGAGAATTTTTCAACGATAATGTTAGTCCCACGTTCTTTTTGGTCCTTTTTTTGCAAAAATAGTCCCAACCATTATTTTTAGAACCAAAACTGCAATTTTATCTTATTCTCTCGTGATCAAAACTGCAATTTATCATTCTTTTGGGACTAAATCTACAATTTTCTTGGGACTAAAAATGTCGAAAAAAACTATTGGACCAAAAGTGTCAAAAAAAGGACCATTTTGCAAACCACTTATTATCTAGGGAATAAAAATACAATTTATCCTATATTTTCATCTTGTGAAATTGTGCAAATAAAAAAGTTAACTGTGTTTTTCATCTTGTGAATAGTGAAATTGTGTCTTGGCTTTTATCCAAATAAAAAAGTTAACTGTTTTTTCATCTTTTAGGTTGAAATTAATGGGCAAGTATTGGGCAAGGGAATTGGGCTAACCTTGGATGAAGCCAAATCTAAGGTATTCCACTAGTAATACACCTAGGTAACGCATGGTGTGTATACTTCGTCCGTCTCAAAAAGATAATTCACTATTCATTTTTGAGTTGTCTCAAATTATAATCCACTTTTTATTTATTCTAATTTTTTTGTCTAAAATACCCTTATTTAATGATTGTGGAACCAATCATTCTCAACTTTTAATATAGTCAACATAGTATTTTACAAATAATTCATGACTTATTTCAATTCCAGTACCCTAAACAATAATTAATACTACTACTTATCATTAATGGTGTTATTAATATTAAATAAGGGTAAAATAGGAATGTTGTGTTATGACTATTTTTTTAGACGGAGAGAGTATTTATTTTTAATTTTCTTTTTAACTTATATTAGTATTTGTATTCCAGTGGAAATATTTGAATTAATTCACGTGTTAACTCTTATCTTAAAATTGTAAATTATTTTATTTAGGCTGCTGAGAAGGCTCTTGGTGTTGTGAAATCCATGGTGGGTCAGTTTCCTTACAAACGTCTATATATATATCACCTTCACTTTCACTAACCCTGATCCACGAAATATTTTGTTCAATGTCTTGATTTTACAGGTTGAAGTCGTGCGGTTGAAAAACAAGAGTGAGGAGTTGAGAAAAGCATGGAGAAGTTACTAGAGATTACCTACAAATAAGGGAGATGTGGAAGTTGTCTTTGAGCAGTTTTTATGTCCAGTAATTTCTATATATACGTGGCTGCTATAAAGACAAAACTTGGAGATTGAGAGAGACACAATCTAACATAGTCTATTGGCATAGATTATAGAGTTTATTGTCTGTTTCTTACTCGATTCTCCTGTTGGTGAATGTCACAACATTTCACACAACATTTGAGTCTCAGTAATTGTAATGAGTGATATATTAGTTGTTTAACTTCTATTCACTGTATATGTAGACCATTTACGGTGTAGCTTATGCTTTCACGATTGTATCACTTAACGATTATTAGTGATATTTCACCGAAAAGACAGTATATGGAAACAAAAATTTTAGGACCGTAACATAGGGAGTGTGGCAAAATAAGGACCGTATGTTTTCGGGCTGGCAATTTTAGGCCCGTAACTTTTAATTTTAGCAAAATAAGGATAAAATAGCCCGAATTAACTTAATCGGGCTGAAATTGAATACATGGACGCCAGCTAGACTCCAACTCATTAAGAAGTTTCCACGTAACATCCGGGGTGCCAAAATAAGGACCGTATGTTTTCGGACTGGCAATTTTAGGCTCAGTAACTTTTAATTTTAGCAAAATAAGGACAAAATAGCCCGAATCTTTATCTCATCTATTTCGAATCTCCATCTATCTTATGTGGCATTCTATATTCTCTCCATTTTGAAATCCTGCATTATAATAAATCTTAATTCTTAAAGCGGTTTTTTTCATAACATTTGAATTTTAAATTTTAAATTAAAATCTTATTCATTTCCTAATATGGTTATTAATTTTTCCTTAAATCAATTTTATACTCATTTTATATTTTAGGTCTTCAAATTTACTCTGATCTCTAGGATAACCTGAGTTATATTGTTCAATAACCCTCTTTAATTCAACTGATGTTAACTAATAATTTTCCTCAATTTATGTGCTCACACACTAACAACCTTCTACTCTCTAAGTTTGATTTTTTTAGCAAGTTTGCTTTCCAATTAGAGTGAGATAACCTTTACAATGAGAACATAGTCTAAGGATAAATTATCTCTCTAATCTTAGTATATATACATAATCTGATCAATAATAAAAAGGATGAACGTGCATGTCGGCCGGATATTTTTAGCATGTCGGCCGGATATTTTGAAAAAACGTGCATGTAGTCGTGGTAAATTATGGGAGGACCGGTCTGCAATAAATTAATTGAACTGGGTCTACTTTTAGTCACTGTCCTTCAATTATTTAATATCAACAATTCTTATGTGCAATTCACCATTTAAATATTACTCAATCAGTTGTAATTTAAATTTTTCAAAATTAAAAAATAAATATTTATTTTTTCATACCCAAAATAGCAATAATAATAATAATAATAATAATAATAATAATAATAATAATAATAATAATAATAATAATAATAATAATAATAATAATAATAATAATTTTACCCTCTCAAATTAAATCCTTACAAACATCTCTTATTTACATCTTATGTCACTCAATTCTCCACAATAATTAAATCTCTCCACTCAATTACTCACTCCAATAAAGTTGAAAGGAATTATTTGTGTTTAAAACTATAAATTTTTCTGAATGTTAATTAAGAATTTATGAATTTTAAATGTTTATGAGTATGAATTTTAATTAATTTATAAGATGATGAATTTTAGTTATTTAAAGTATCAATTTTAATTGTTTAAGAGTACATATTTACACATGATAATATAGTTGATAATTTAATTGAATATATATGTGATAATAATAATAATTATAAACATGATAATATATATATGCAATAATAATAATAACAATAATATATGATAACATGTATATAGTGAATTTTAGGATACATTTTAATTGAATATATACAATATTAATAATTATAAAATAATAATATATATACTAATTGAATAGTGTAATAATGTGGTTTTATTTAATTATTGTATATAGTAAATGATAGGATACAATTTAATTGAATATATACAATAATTATAAAATAATAATAAATATATTAAATATTGTATACAATTTAATTGAATATATATAATAATTACAAAATAATAATAAATATATTAAATATAGTATACAATTTAATTGAATATATACAACAATTATAAAATAATAATAAATATATTAAATATTGTATACAATTTAATTGAATATATATAATAATTACAAAATAATAATAAATATATTAAATATAGTATACAATTTAATTGAATATATACAATAATTATAAAATAATAATAAATATATTAAATATTGTATACAATTTAATTGAATATATATAATAATTACAAAATAATAATAAATATATTAAATATAGTATACAATTTAATTGAATATATACAATAATTATAAAATAATAATAAATATATTAAATATTGTAGACAATTTAATTTAATATATATAATAATTAAAAAATAATAATAAATATATTAAATATAGTATACAATTTAATTGAATATATGTGATAACATATATAACTAAATAATAGTTATATTAAACATATTTAATTGAATAACATTTATAAATTAAAAATATATAAAATATTGAACATAATATGATATTAATATATTTAAAAGCAAAAACATATCGAATGATTAGCTTTGCCCAAACGGTAAAGCGCCCAAGCTCTCTCCTCCACTCTCTTGGAGGTCGCGGGTTCGATCCCTTGCCACGCGAAAAAAAACGCCCCAGCTAGCCCCGAGGCGCGGCCGAGGCGCGGGTTCGATCCCCCGGCCGCAATTCTTTTTATTACAATGATTTTAGCGAGGGCGAGGCGATGGGCCCGCCCTCGCCACGCCCTCGCCAATTCCCTCGCCAGGTGGCCCTCGCCAAAACCCTCGCCATACGCCCCTCGCCAAAACCCTCGCCAAACGCCCCTCGCCAAAACCCTCGCCACACATCCCTCGCCAATTCCCTCGCCAATTCAGCCCTCGGTAAAGCCCTCGCTAAACTCGCCCTCGCCAAATCCCTCGGCAATTAGCGAGGGCACCTGCCTCGCTAATTGCCGAGGGATTTGGCGAGGGAGTGTTTACCGACAAGGTTTTTGCCGAGGGCTACCTTCCTCGGTAAAGCCCTCGCCAACCCTCCCCCTCGTTAATTCCCTCGCTAACCCCCTCGCCAAATTCGTTTTTTTTTTGTGGTGTTACCTTTCACTTTACACTTTTTAAAATTAATAAACAACACTTTCATTAAAATCCCTGTCATTTTATTTTGAGCAATCTAAATCGTAACGGAGAGTGTATTAAATTTTAATATAAAATTATCTAACTATAAAATTAATAGACTGGGATAAGAATTTAAATTAAATATATTTATTAATTTCTTTTACTAAATAAATTTGTTTGATAGTATATATATATATATATATATATATATATATATATATATATATATATATATATATATATATATATTTAAAAGTGTTTTACAATTTTGATTAATCAAATAATTAATTATATATTTTTTACTCATATTTAATAAAATGATATAAAAATTTTATAAAATCTATATAAAGAATAAAGAAAATAAATTCAACTCGTATAATCAAAATTATAAAAAAATGAGATGTTACAATTTTATTTTGAATAAACCCAAAAGAACCAGAATTCAATGATACCGAATTATGGCAGCAAACTGGTGATTAAATGCATGGCAGTGTCTGCATGGTGGACACGTGGCAGCTTGGAGATCCAATTTTCTCTCCTATATAAGCTTCCACTACCCTTCACTTCATTCTTACACCGCTCTAAAACATCTCTTCCTCTATATTTCTTATTCCCATACAATTATGTTTACTTTTGCCTACAGACCTTACACTCCATATAAACCAATACTGAAGTAAATATATATATATATATATATATATATATATATATATATATATATAGCTTTTAATTTAATTTGCTCTTCCGTTACCCGGTTTAATTTATTTGAAACATTTTTCTTATATCTAAATAGTTTTTATTTGATTATCTTTATATGGAAGTAATTATTATGCAATAATTATTTATATTCTTCAAGTGTAGTTGTTGATTTCTAGAATATATTAATTCCTAAATTATGTTAATTAACGTGTCAATTTTATTTATTTCTTTAGTTTATAAAGAATTCGTTGATATATGCCTTTTTCGTTACTTTGTGCGTGGTTTTGTAATATTTTAATGAGTTTCCGTCGTTTCTATACGTATGCGAGATGGAAACGTTTCTAAACCATGGCCCGAGAGAAGAAGGTGGATATCCCATCGACCGGCCAGATGTAAATCTCTGTTGAGAAGATGTCATGGAAGGACTTTGGCCTAGTTACAAAATATATCCTAAAGTAGTCCACCTTCTTGTTTGAAGTGTGTTGTATTGAATAATTATGGTATTTACATTATTGTCGTGTAATGTGAACAATAATAATTGGGGATTATGTTTTAATAAAATTATGTTTTGTGTTTTTTATCTTTATTAATTAATTGTTTTTCTCAACTCTAATTATCTATACATATTTTCACCCGACACTTTGATACGTTACATTATTATGTTGGTAAGTTGTACCTTAATTAGAATAATATTAATTGAGTAAATTAATTTTTTTGTCACAAGAGAATGAGTGATTTGCAAAATGATTCTTTTTTAGACACTTTAGGTCCCGTAGTTTTTTCGACATTTTTAGTCCCAAAGAAAATTGCAGTTTTGGTCCCAAGAAAATTGCTATCATAGAAACGTGACATTTTCTATTTTTAAATATATTAAATTTGAAAATTAAAAAATCTTAAAACATTAATTAAAGATAAAAATTATTAAAATAATAATCTTCAACTCTATTAAGTTATTGTTTAAATTATATTTATAATTTCTTGATTTAAAAATATTTTCACTCGTTCGTCTCAATTAACGTTGTTACGTCTAGCTACTTTTGTCTTGATTTATCATTATTTAATGTATATTCTCTATTAATAGTTGTTAATTAATGTTTTAATTTTGTTTCTTACTAGTGTTTTTACAGAAGATATTGGTTTCGTTACCTTGTGCTTATGTATATTATATATGTTTATTAGAAGTTAACTAGATTGTGTGTTTAGTATTAATTATTATATTTATTGAATTATCCGTTTAAAAATAAATTGAATTGAATGTTAAAAATTATAATAAGTTGAATTGGTCGATATAAGAAATTAGAATTGTACGATCGATGTTAGAAATTACATGATATTCAATGAATTAATTGTATGCATTTCGAATTAGAATCTATTTAATTGATAGTTAAAAATTGAGGAATAAAATAGGACAAAGAGAAACTTTGCTTAAATTTTAAAAAATTATCTTAAAAGTTTTATATAATATAATTATGTGTGTTATATTAATGTTGTATTATAATATTATTTATTGGGTGTACCTTGAGTCAAAATTGGGTTCGCCTAATAAATTTTATAAGTTCTTTGATAATTTAAAAGAATAATTTTTATAAAATTAATATTAATATAAAATAATACATATATATATATATTTTTTATATTGAGGTGGGAGTGGTGGTGTAAGTGGTGTGCGGTGGGGTCCGGTAGGGGTCGTGGGGGACTGGTGATCGAGTGTATTTTAGCAATAAGTATTTTAATGATCAAACAAAATATCGAACCCAAAGGAGTAGGAGAACGGCGGAGCCTAAAAACAAGCGTTGTCATAATATTATAGTGGCTAACAGGGTGCAAAGACGAAATATTTAATAAACCAAATAAGAGCAAGCAAACAAATAAGCGCAAAAAACAAATTAAACTCAAGACGAGTGCGGTGGTGAGAAGTGATTGCTCGGGTATTTTTCTTATACAATCCTTTGGTGAAAACACAAGTCAACACAAATCAAGACATGAATCGGGATAGGCTAAGTGCGATCACGAGAGAATTTAACAAGTAGGCTCCTAAGATCGTTGAACACCTAGACACGTTCTCATTCGGGTACTAATGTCTAGGGTCGTCTCTTCACTACACATCTAAGCATGCAATGTTTACTAAAGGGGGATCTAGTAACTAATCCACCTCTCGATACAATCAATTACAATTACAATCATCATAATTAATTGAAAAGATCACTTAATCACCCAAAGATGCATATCCAACTCTCATTGCAACATACAAATACGATAAATCAAGCTAATAAAAACAATCGATCATAAGATCCATACAAAGCCCTTTAATAAAAGCATCAAAGTAATCAACTCATGATTAACACCAAATTCATGGATAATTCAAACACCCAAGCAATCTAAGGAATTAGCCCATGGCTAATTTGAACAACACAAGAGGAAAAAGAGAGAACAAAACAATACCCATGGAAAAATAGGTAAAAGCAATAAATGGAGAAATATCACCTTGATTGAATTGATTGAAATAACTTGCAATTGTCTTACAAAACTTGAAATGAGTAAATACTACAAGGAAATTAAAAGAAACTAGCTATTCTATTTGGTTCTAAGGTGAACTAATGATTTTAAGCAAGAAAACTATGAAAAGTGTGTGTTGGGGTTAATCCCCTTCCTCTCTATCTAAATTCTCTCTATTTTAGCTGCTATCCCCATAATCTGATGAAAAATTCAAGTTATATGGTAAGAATATATTCTCTCACGTGTCGCGCACTGAATGGCCGAGAAAAAGAAGAAATCACGCTGGACAAGAAACGTGATCGCACCTGCTGAGACGTCTCGGAGCGAGGTGGAATGGCGAGGTCGAGACGAGCTCCGGAATGACTTGAGCGAGCTACGGCAATCTGGACTTCTTCTCCTCGACTCGAATACGTGGGCGTCTCGGGCTGGTTGAAGATCGAGGCATTAATACAGGCTGGCTTTGATCAAGGGGCAAATCTGGTTTGAGTCGTGAATGGTGGTGGGTCGAGTGAACGTAGCGCTGCTGGTCTGTGGTGAATTCGCGCGATGACGGCGAGATGAAATCGGCAAGGAGCGGCAGCGCTGGTGATGATTCACGGTGGCGGCGAGCATGTCGCGGCACCGGCAGTCGGAGGCTCGCGGTGGTAGTTGTTGAGAGGGGTGGCGCGGTTCGCATCGCTGGGATGCGCGCGACGGCGGATGACGGTGTCGGCGGTGCGGTGGTTAACGGCGATGGGTGGAGCCGGATTTGTGGTTGCTGGTGGTGATTGGTGCTGATTTGGGATTTTGGGAGATCAAGAGACGAAGTGGTTGTACTCATCCGAATGATGGGTGTAGTTGGTGGGTGCACTGCCTAATTTGATGGGTGTATCATCTTTTTCGCCTATCATAACTTCGTTCGATCGTAATTTCTTCATACGACGTCCGATTGACCCAATTCTTTTGCATTACGACCGTCTCTCAGCCCTCTTTCCAACCATGTAAGTGTTCTATTAATTTGAATAAAACAAATACCCTCAATCTGCACTCAAAGTTGGCCTCAAACCTCGTAATTTAAACTCAAAATATTAACTCAAACAATCAAATGCAATTGGACTACCGATAAAAAAATGCAATTGGACCAATTAATTGTGAGTTAACATGAAAATTTTATCAATTTGAGATGATTAAGCACACAATTATCATGCAATAATTCAACCTAATATTGTGGGGTAGGGTGTGTGGGGTAGAGGGAGGGAGGGTGGGTGGGGTGGATACAATTTGTTTTTAAGTGTAGTTTAAAAGATTTTAGAAAAATAGTTGGGAAAATCCAACTTTTTTTAGAGTTTATAAGTTGTGAAGTGTTGTGATACTCGATGCGAACCGCGATTTTCATACCGTAAATTCGTCGCTCAGACTCGGGCGGCAAGCGTACGAAACCACAATCGAGGCCCTAGCTCAGGCTAGCAAGCTCTCGAAAGATAAATTGACATTAATTTGTCAAAAGACTAATCTATTTTCATTCTCTTTTCATAACTCTTAAGAGTACAATATATAGAGGTTGAATAATAAATCTAGCCAAATCCCTAATTAAGTGGGATATATAATCTAATCAATTAATAAATCAATCTATATCCTAACTAACTCAATCAAATAATCTAAATCAAATCAATCTAAATTAAATTAATCTAAATCAATTTTTAATATTTCCTAATCCATAATTAAATCTCATCATTACCGCCGCCTTTGAAACGAACCTTGTCCTCAAGGTTCGGATCTCAAACTCACGCCCGTAGATTCTCAACCGAACCGCGAATTATGATCGATGATTTCGATGTCCCAACTCAGGTTGGCAAACAACGAACTCCTCAAACCTACGTAATTTTGATACCCCAACTCATATTGACAAGCAACGAAACTCAAGTCGATACTCTAGCTCGGGATAGAAAGTATTCGATTAATAGCTATAAAGCTTCTTCTATTTTCTTCATATTTCAATCGCGGTTCAAAATACTCTAAATGAAAGCACCAATAATGCGAACCACAATTTTCCATATCGTAAATTCGTTGCTCCGACTCGGGCCGATAAGCGTACGAAACCACAATCGAGGCCCTAGCTCAGCTAGCAAGCTCTCGAAAGTTAAATTGACATTGATTTGTCAAAAGACTAATTTATTTTCATCCTACTTTCATAACTCTTAAGAGTACAATATATAGAGATTGAATAATAAATCTAGCCAAATCCCTAGTTAAGTTGGATATATAATCTAATCAATTAATAAATCAATCTATATCCTAACTAACTCAATCAAATAATCTAAATCAAATCGAATCTAAATTAAATTAATCTAAATCAATTTCTAATATTTTCTAATCCATAATTAAATCTCATCGATTCTTAACCGTGACTATCGGTTCCTCTCATGGGGGATTAATTGCTTCTGATTTGCAAAAGAATTACTAGGGGCTTTCAGTTGTAGAAAATACAATACAAAACCCATCTAGTGTTAAATCATTTTATATATTAGGTGTAGAGAAAATTATTTTTTAAGGACTGTAATTTAATGAGGGTGGCAAAATAAGGTTCCTAACTTTTCGGGCTGGCAAAATGAGGATCATAAATTTTTAAGATGGAAAAATGTGGACCGTAACTCTTCGAAGTTGATAATTTAAGGACCATAACTTTTAAAAATAACATATTCAGGCCAAATCAACCCAAATAAACCCAAATTTGGCCCAAATTTCAGCCCAAGTTCAGGTCAAATTGGGCGAATTCAATCCAAATCGGATCAATTAGCCCGATTTGTGAAGATTTGACCTCAACTCGCCACCTTTTAAACTTATTATCCTTAATTTGCCAGCCCAAAAAGTTACGGTCCTTATTTTACTAACCCCAAAAATTACGGTCCTTAAAAGATATTTTTCTCATTAGGTGTACAATTATTTCTATTTCTCTGGCATATAAGGTAACACCGCACATTATTTGTGCCACCGTGTATAAACTACAAAGGTTACCGATCAATTGAACTAAAATTAGTTAGATAAATGACATGAAAGACTTAACATTTCTTCAATAAATTAGTTGAAGAGCATTGATGATAATTCAATTTAAGAAGATGTAATTACTTAAATGGATATATACGGATGGAAGTAGGTGATATGGAGTTGTGCAAGTGTTACAGAGTCGATAGTATTTGGTTGGTTAGTATTAGAGTGTTTGGCTCACACCCAAATTTTATTTTCAAATTCCATTGAAAGCAATTCCACTCGTTAGGTCTCCTCTCCGGTGGGGAGATCTAAGATTCCAAATACAACGAGTGAGGGGAAGTGTTAGGGAATTAATATAAATGAATTAAAAAAGTTCACACCTCTCTTCAAGTTCGGCCTTGTGAAAGTAGGACATTAACTTTTATTTTATTTTTGCAAATGTAGGTCATTTTTCTTACAATTTTGGATCTTAATGTGCGGAAAAAAATTAATTTACGGGCAGCAAAAATAATTAATGTCCTACTTTTAAAAGTTCGTAAAATTATTGTCTTTTAATCAAAACTCCCTTAAGTTAAGAACCTAAAAACATTTTGGTAATCTGAGGACTGGAATTTGCATCTAGGTTTTATGTTATTCTTGATGTAATTTGAAATTTAGATTTAAGTAGTTCTTCATGTTATTTTTATTTTGGACGAAGAACTGGGTGCACGATTATTTGTTTAAGATATTTGGCTTGATGATATTTATTTTTAGAATTCGAATTATTTGTTATTACTTTTATGATGTTAATGATTTGTAATTTTTTTATTTGGTAAATATGTTGATTTGAATAATTTCAGAATTTATTTAGATATAAAATATTTGTTTGCATATTGCATATTTTAGGTTAAATTAATATCATATAAAATAATTTTTGGGATAATTTTGTATTATATATTCAAAAGGCATATTACTTTTGAATAATTACATTTACATACTCTAAATAGGTTATTTTGTCACCAACCGACGGTCAACGGACTAATTTGAGAGGAGAAGTGAACTTCAATGACCAATTTTGAGAGTGAGTAAAAGTGGAGTACCAATTATAAAAAATGTAAACTTAGGGCACTAAAACTGAATTTATCCCATTGTATTATGATGTGTATGTTATAAATAAATAAGTTTTGTTATAGACACAGCCGACTAAATATGTACTCCCGCTATCTCATACTTGATGATATATTTATTTTTGCACGGTTATTAATCTATGAGTTATTTATTGGCATTAAATTAAATAAAATAAGGGTATAATAATCCATTTTACTTTATTGAGAGGGTGTAACTCTTTGTTAGTGTAGATAAAGTAATTGTGTTGTGTGTAATATTTAGGAGTTTGAAGGGTATAAATGAAGATGATCATGTTGATAAATGAAGATGATTATATTGAATTAAAGATATTAAAAATATTTGAATTGAAAATTTAAAAAATTAAATTATTATTGACAGAAGTTTCCATCATTAAAATTATCAATTAATTTAATAAAAATATTTATATGTAGAATGTCTGTGACAGAAATTATTTGTCACTAATTTAATTAAAAATATCTTTAAGTATAAAAGTTAATGACGAAAACTATCCGTCACTAATTATTAAACATGATTTAATATATTAATATTTAATAAAGTTAATGACGAAATTATCCGTCACTAATTTAATAAAAAAATTTATATGTATAAAAAATTAATGATGAAAATTATCTGTCACTGGCTTTTTCAGTTGTGTTCGAAAATTAGGGAGGGTGAGTGAGAGAGGGAGGTGGAGTGAGGGCGTGTGGGAATGGGAGTGGTTTTGGAGAAGGGCTTTATTTGATCGTGAAATAGATACTTTTAATGCTTTATGTGATGTTATTAACAGATGCCAGTTGAAACAAGGAGCTGCTGATTCATGGAAGTGGAAAGAGGCGAAAGATGGAAATTTCAACACTCGCGATGCGTACAAACTCATCACAAATCAGGCAGAAGTGGAGAGCGACAACGGTCCGTTGATCAATAGAAGAATCTTCAAGTGGGTGTGGAACAGGATTTCTCCAATTAAGGCGGCATGTTCGGCGTGGAGAGCTGTGCATAATAGGCTGCCAACATGTTCTAATCTGAGGAGGCGGAACGTTATCGCCAAATTTGATAATTTGCATTGTCCGATTTGTAACACTGCACAAAAGACAACTCAGCATCTTTTTATGGAATGCAATGGTACAGCCTTCATCTGGTATGCATGCTTGAATTGGTTAAAATCCCCTGCTGTTATGCTAAATAACCTTGGTGATCATCTGGTTTTTTTGCGTGGCCTGTTCTCTGGAAAGAAAGGAAAACAATTTATCATAGGGTTATGGGTGTGTGTGATTTGGAGAATTTGGAGGGAAGAAATGAGCTTTTTTTAGAGCAAGGCTTTTAATTGGGAGGAAATTTTTGAGGATTGATTAGTGTGAAAATTGCATGATTATTGAATGTTTAATCTTCTCATTTTGATATGAATATCATGTTTATTTCACTCATATTTGACCAATTGCATTTGATAGAGAGTGTGGTATTGTTTTGGTTAATATGTGTAGGAATCATCAACTTATGGAGAAATTTCAGACCTTCATATATTATTGGATTAAGTGAAGAATTATACCATTAGAAAGAGGGTTGAAAGAGGGTCGTGTAGCAACAAGAATCGGGCAAATCGGAGTTCGTATGCAGAAGATATGATCGATCGAAGCGGAGGTTGCTGCAGTAAGAGAAGTCACTCGGCCATAGCACATGTGACTCGGCCGAGTGGAGTTTGCAGCTGCCCGAGTCTTATCATCCCAGAAAGATACCCACTCGGCCAAACCAAGCTCACTCGGCCGAGTGAGGTAATTTTGCCAGAGTCAAATTATGCCAGAAGAAACCACTCGGCCAAGCCAAACCAAGGTCACTCGGCCGAGTGGAACTCCCGATGGCCGAGTGGGAACACCTGCTGCGCGATTTTGTGTGAAATATCATCATTTTCGAGGCCCTTCTTTGCAAATTGGAGTTTGTAACTTTGCCCTCACTATATATACTTCCCATTTCAGCTGATTAAAGGGGGATTCCACACAACACACAATTAGATAGGAATTAGATAGGGAAATACACATAGTTTCACATAGTTGTAGGTGTTCTTCAATTTCTTTTTAATTTCTTGCAAATTTGAGATAGATTTAATTCAATCAAGTGTAATCAACACATTTAAGGTGATACCCATCCTTATTCTCTTAATTTTTATGGTTTATTTCTTAATTCCCATGCTCTTTTCTCCTTTAATTTTCGTAATTTTCATGGGTTTGTTTCATTTAGCCATGATTGGCTAAATTTCATATGTGCTTGGGTGTAATGATCCCTTGATGAGTTGATTTTGGTGAATTGATGATTGGGTGTTCTTTTGTTGAGGTGATTAATTGTCTTAATGATGCTTTGTATGATTTAATTGCTAAGGTGAGCTTTGATCTTGTGTTTATTGATTTAATTAATGCAAGGATACTTGGTTGATTGAATTGATGCATAGGTGTTAGGTTTACTTAAGTTATTGAAATGGATATTTGGTTAACACAAGGATACTTGGTTGATTAATTAGAACCTCATTAAGGCACATTGATTACTTGTTGTTGCTTGTAATTAGTGAGGGGTGAGAGTGCCGTCTCTTACATTCCTACGTGTTAAATCGATCAATTAGAACCTAGGCTTATCAAGTACGGTTTTATTTGAATTATTTGTTGGTTATCCCTATGATCCCTCTTAGAATGAACACTTGATTGTTGATGATCCTAAATTGACGAGTCTTTGGTGATTTTCACCCGAGCACTACTATCTCATCCTTGGTGCTTGTTGCTTTGTGTTTTGTTTAATTTCTTGTTGGAATTGTGTTGTTATCTTTTTGCTTTAATTTTGCAATCTTGACTAGCCGCTATAATTCTAGAAAACGTGCAATTTCATGGCTTCACTTCATTCCTAGTCCCTTGGGTTCGATATTTTGTTTGGTCAAAAATTTCTTATCACTAAAAATACTACGATCAAGGATATTAAAGTTAGGATGTGGAGTTGGGTGGCGAATATTTATCCGAATCTTTGTAATTGTGCTTTTAATGATTAGCCGAGTGATCCGAGAACTATCTTAGAGAACCTGTAGGTATTTAATTTATTGTATCATTCTTGGTACTGCTTGTACCAAATATTCTTTAATGAATATATTTTACCGATCAAAAAAAAAAAAAACTAATTCTTTCGGATGATTTATAATATTCATATATATATATAAATATATATACAAAGTCAATGACGAAAATTATCCGTCATTAAGTTAATAAAAATATTTATATGTATGAAAATTTAATGACGGAATTTATCTGTCATTAATTTTTGTAGATAAAATAGTTGTTGGATGGTGCATTACAAAAATTTGTGACAGAAATATCCGTTAGTAATTTGTGCCAGAAATTAAAAAATTTATTACATATTTGTGACATAAACGAATTATTGTTACAAAAAAAGGGAAAATTGTTTTTGAAGGAACATAACTTAATGGAGGTGGCAAAATAAGGACCCTTACTTTTCGGGACAAAATGAGGACCGTAATTTTCAAAGATAACAATTTAAGGACCATAACTTTTAAAAATAGCAAATTGAGGCCAAATCAGCCCGAATCAACCCAAAATTGGCCCAATTTCAGCCCGAGTTCAGGACAAATTGGGCCGAATTTCAACTAAAATAAGGTCAATTAGCCCAATTTGTGAAGATTTGTCCTCAATTGGCCACTTTTTAAACATATTATCCTTAATTTGTTAGCCCAAAATGTTACGGTCCTTATTTTGCCAGCCCGAAAAGACAGACACCATATAGTATACAGAGCTCCACGCAGCAAACAAGGAATTGACCTCATTAATTGATACCTTTATTATTTAAGAGCTATTTTCTCGACTGTTGATCAGTATTATTATTATTTTTAATTGTTCATCTAGTTTGGTGTATTTTGGAGAATATTTTTTCTAAATTCTTTTCACTCGTCAGCTTCAGAAAAAGAAGTGGAGAACAATATGATGCAAAAGCGACTAAATGATCTGGTATCGACTTTATTAACCATATAATTTCTGTCTTGCTTGATAATTTTAAGTCTTCATGTTTGCACTATATGAATAGGTATAGTTTCAGGTTAATTTATAATGAAAATATTTTATTAACGAAAATAATTAGCTTGTTGTTTATTAAATATAAATATAAAAATATTAGAAATAATTTAGGACGGAAATATATGTCAGTATATATTGATTATAATTATCAAAAATATTTTAAAATAATAAAAAAATACGGAAATATCCGTCAATATTTTAACTCAAATGTTTTCAATTTGGAACTCTTCTTATTAAATATCCAATCACACTTTAATTTTTCTTCTTTATTTTCATATCCAATCGCACTTATTATGTCGGACGGATATTTTTTTGAAAAAATGCATGTAGTCGTAGTAAATTATTGGAGGACCGGTCTGCAATAATGAATTGAACTGGGTCTACTTTTAGTCGCTGTCCTTCAATTATTTAATGTCAGCAATTCTTATGTGCAATTCACCATACAGTAGATACACTCTTTAAATTGACTCAATAAATATTGAATAGGAAAATACGATGTTTTGTATTTACCCAGTTAATTTGGGATCAAATTAAATATTGTCAGAAATTTTCGGATGAAAAAAAAATTATTTAGGGACTAAATCTATTTTGTCATTTGTGGAACCAAATATGATTTAAACTTCCGCCACGTCAACTGTGTTGCCAAAATCTGATATCACGTGACAATCAAGTGGATAAATATAATGTCGTTCTGCCTATTCAGGCCGATTTGGGACTAAATTTGGAAAATTGTCAGAGAAATTGGGATTTAAACTTCTACTTTTTTTTATCGGGAAAAGGTAAAATATATTTAACTAAAATCAAGGTACCAGAGGTACCTGTTACATGCAGTTTCAGTACATTGATTTACAACAGGAAGCAATGCTTCAAAATGGAATAAGGATCTTCAAGCCATAATCTAAAAGGAAAAGAGCAAACATTTGGAAAGTTCGCATATAATGACTAATTTATTCAAATGCATACTGCTTGGTTTGCATTTTTACTACTTGAGACCTCTTTGTTGTTGAATAATGAATGACATATTCAAGTACACACACATTAGTCTAGATCTTTTTCTGACGTGTAAATCTACTAAAGAATGCCCGTGTTTGGGAAAGGCTGCAATTCTTTTCAAGTTCAGGCCTCTTTACAAACGAGAAGTAAGGGTGAGAGAAGAACTTGAAACCTGTATGAGTTCTTGTAGAAAAAGTTGGTACAAAATGATTCTGGTTAGTGACTTAGAAAAATTGTGGAAGTATACTTGTTACTAATCATTATTCTGGTGGTAATCACACAAAAAATGGTATTCATTAGTAGTAGCGTGGGGATCTTGTTTAATTTACTATGATGGGAGAATTACTATTCTCTCTGTTTGCTGGCCTCACATTCAGTCTTCAAATAAATAAATTACATGAAAAAGATAATATATTTCTACTTTAATTGGGGTTGTGTCTGCCTGGTGTGTAAAATAACAGTTTTCACTGTTAGTTGAAATTGCTTCTCTTGCAACGGAAATCTGTAGGTAGATTTTTGTTTTATGTTTGAAGAGATATTTTGAATTTTTGTGTCTAAGAATAATTATCACAACACTCTCTCCAAGATAAATAAATCACCTTTTTCCGTTGAAAATTTTCCTTTTCAGTGTGAAAGGTTTTGATACTTGAGGTGCTCTTTTTGAAGGAAGAACATTCTTCTAAGTGTCTATGTATATATGTACGTGAGTGTGTATAATGAATTAATGTACATAATTGCAAAATATTACAAAAGACTTTATCATATATGTGAGCCTATATTTTATTTGGACAAGTCAAGAGTGTTGACTTGTCTTATCTGAATTTTATGTGGTTTCAAGAGGGATTTTTTTTTTTCAGGACCGTAACATAGGGGTGGCAAAATAAGGACCGTATGCTTTCAAAGGTTGGCAATTTTAGGCTCGTAACTTTTAATTTTAGCAAAATAAGGACAAAATAACCGAATTACACTTAATCGGGCTAAAATTGAATATGTGGATGCCAGCTAGACTCCAACTCATTAAGAAGTTCTCACATCACATCCGGGGTTGGCAAAATAAGGACCGTATGTTTTTGGGCTTGCAATTTTAGGTCAGAACTTTTAATTTTAGCAAAATAAGGACAAAATAGCCCGAATCTTTATCTCATCTTATCTGAATCTCCATCTATCTTACGTGACATTCTATATTTTCTACATTTTGAAATCCCTGCATTCTAATGAATTCTAATCCTTAAAACGGTTTTTTCCATAACATTTAAATTTTAAATTTTAAATTTAAATCTTATTCATTTCCTAATATGATTATTAACTTTTCCTTAAATCAATTTTATACTCATTTTATATTTTCAGTCTTCAAATTTTTCGCATTCACATAAAAATTTACGCTGAGTGGTGTTTTTATCTAATATATATATATATATATATATATATATATATATATATATATATATATATATATATATCTTGTTGACACTTAAAATGGCGAGGGCTTGCCGTGGGTAATTTAGCCCTCGCCACTTTTTAACTAATTTCAACTTCATTTTACGGCACAATAAAAAGACAAAAACTTTTATCCCTCGTCTTTTCAAAAGTACCCTGGTACTCACCAATATATGGAGAGCCCAATTTTACCCTCGCATTTTATAAATAAATTAGTATCCCTTGTCTTACCCTCGTTATTAACGAGGATTAAAAGTGTTGCTCGTGAACCCCTCGTCTGCAGCCAGCTTTTTTAAAATATTGTTTCATTATAAATTTTGAAAATAAAATTTAAAAAGAGAAACATGAAATCCATAGATTTGTAATAAACCCAAATCCGAAGGGGAAAGGGATGAGGGTATCATTTTTTATTTTATATTTTACAAATAATCTTTTCAAATATTTAAATTTTAGATTGGTTTTAAAAAATGGGTAAATTGTATTTTTGGTCCCGTAAGAATAAGAAGTCTCAAAAATTAATACGCCATCTTTCTTCAGCAAGGAGGAGATGTAGCGGTATTCGGCAAGGTCCAGCTTGGCGGTGTTGGTGGTGAAGGAGAGGCGAGGTGTGGAGGGCTGAGAGAGGGCGGTGGCGCTCAGCTGGGGAGGGACGGAGACGGCGTCGGGAAATGTATCTCCTGCCATAGAGAAGAATTAGGGAATTAGATTTAATTTTAGGGGATTGGTTTTAATTTAAAATTATTTTTATTAGTGTATCTACTGAAGTGGAATAAAAATTTAAAATGAAAAAAATGACACTCATCATCCACATAAGCGTTTTGATCGGAAATTCCAAATTTTCGCTGGCACGCTAGTGTCTCGTTACCAGAACAACGCTGCTCTTTTTTTTTTTTTCCGGCAAAAATAGAACCAAACTGGACAAATTTAATATGGGGACAATTGAACTCCATACGTGTGTCCATGTTAAAGAGATAAGGTCTGTGAAGCTCCATGCATGCAGCGTGCCGTACATACACCACATATATTATTCCTTCCGTCTAATTTTAGATTGCTTAAAAATAAAATAAAAGTGTATATGTATCGAGAAAAATTGATAATGATTCAATCATACAAAAATTTCCTTAAATATTGAATGCATGTATATACTCCGTCTATTACAATTTAGATTGGTCAAAATTAAAAAATAGATGTTACAATTTTATTTTGAATAAACCCAAAACAACTAGAATTCAATGGTACAGCATTATGAATAAATGACTAGTATTAAAATACTATGAAACGATGAATTTGAATGTATTATATTTTAAAATTCAATAATAATCCACCTCCATGATTCAAATGTCTCATTATTATGCAGCGTGTCAAAGTTGTACCCCCATGATTCCTCTATCCATATATCATCACTCAATAATACATTACATACTTCTTTCTATCCATCACGTGTGTTTTAAAAGTTGCTTTTTAACTAATGATAATTAATAATATTTAATATTTTATCAAAAATAAATTGCGTATTTACTAACTATAATAACTAAATAATGTTCAACGTATCTATTAATTATATAAATGTGATTTTTTTAATCTTTAAATTAATACCATATGATAGGTGGTAAATTTCCAAAAGATCGAGTGAGTGTATAAAATATTTTAGTTCAGCTGAATAAATAGATCTAGTTCAATTTTTCTTTTTAATTTTTCAATTGCAAATTTAAACCCAAAATATAATTAATCAAGTTGAACACATATAAAAAATTGCTATCTAATAATAAAATCTTTTACAAAGAATAGAAATAAACTTTGTCCATTTTTTATTAAAAAGCCAAAAAATATTAAAACAGTGAGAGTACAAAAGGTACTCTGTCCTTACAACACGAATAAAAAAGACAGACAAAACAAACAACCCGAAGCCGGACAAAGGGTCCCCTCCTAATAGATATTAATTGCACATGCGTCCTCAAACACTAAGATGGATGGGTGGGGATCGTTTGTAATAATATTGATCTAAGACACAACTGAGTTAATTTTGTGGTGAGGGCTAGGCATGGGTACCTTTCACTAAGCGAAGTGACCATTTTGTCCAATATATTGTTTTCTTGTATTAATTTGGGACAAGGACATCTCATCCATTTCTAATCACCTGGACTTAATTATTTGAGTGGTTGAAAAATTAAAATACATGTGCAGTTGTCAATTTCTTTTGTCCAGTCACATGGCTGCCCATAATAGTTTATTACTCCCTCAATTCCATACTCAACGATACATTTACTATCCGGCGAAAATAGGACTGAAATCGACTACTTGGTGAGTTATGGGACAAAATTAAAATCTTGAAATATTTTGGGACCTCTTGCGGAAAAAGTCAGAATTATGGGACCAAATTGGTTTTTAACTCCATCGAAAAGCAACAGGAGCGGCCATTTCGAATGGGGGCAACAGTTTTCATTTTTTCTAGGGCAAGTCATTGGGGGAGCTTCTCTCCCCGTCTCTCCCGAGGCATATTCCTCTCTATAGTTGGATAATTTAGTTAATTTCTCATTTTTAGTTGATTATTTACCTAATTTTAATATTTGTTTAGTTTAATTTTAATTTTGCAAACCTTGATATTTAGGGTATGACTTATACGCTATGCAATAAAACCCTTTTTCTGATAAATTTTTATTTTTTTTTGCAAACCTTGAGCTCGTGAGCTACGGTAGCAAGTCAACACATAATTTTAGGGTCTCATTGCATTAGTTTACCTCCCTTGGGTTCAATATTTTTATTATTTGATTTAAATTCTTACCTTTGCTACTACTACGACCCCGTACACTTACGGGAGAGTAGGAAAATATTTAATTAAAAGAATATAATTTAAAATTGTAGTTTTGGTCCCATGAGAATTTTTCAACGACAATGTTATTCATGCGTTCTTTTTGGTCCTTTTTTTTGCAAATATAGTCCCGGCCATTGTTTTTAGGACCAAAACTACAATTTTATCTCGTGATCAAAACTGCAATTTATCATTCTTTTGGGACTAAAATCTACAATTTTCTTGGGACTAAAAATGTCAAAAAAATATGGGACCAAAGTGTCAAAAAGGACCATTTTGCAAACCACTTGTTCTCTTGGGACCAAAAATACAATTTACCATGTATTTTCATCTTGTGAAATTGTGCAAAAAAAAAAAAAGTTAACTGTTTTTTCATCTTGTGAATAGTGAAATTGTGTCTTGGCTTTTGTCCAAATAAAAAAGTTAACTGGTTTTTCATCTTTTAAGTAGAAATTAATGGGCAAGTATTGGGCAAGGGAATTGGGCTAACCTTGGATGAAGCAAAATCTAAGGTATTCCACTAGTAATACACCTAGGTAACTCATGACGTGTATACTTCCTCCGTCTCAAAAAGATAATTCACTATTCCTTTTTGAGTTGTTTCAAATTATAGTCCACTTTCTATTTATTCTACTTTTTTTTTTTGTCAAAAATACTCCTTATTTAATGATTGTTGGAATTAATCATTCTCAACTTTTTTATTATAGTCAACATAGTATTTTGCAAATAATTCATGACTTATTTCAACTCTCGGGGCTTTCAATTTAGAGTTCGGCTTCCCTTAGAGCTATGGAAAGATCGCTTTCGGACCATTGTGCACTAGTTCTCAAAAACCTAGAGCGAAATTGGGGGCCAAAGCCGTTCAAAATCAAAAACTCGTGGCTCAAAATTAGGGGTTTTCAAGAAAAGGTGATGGATTTCTGGACTAGCTACAAGGTGGAGGGTAACGCAGGTTTCATTGCAAAAGAAAAATTGAAAATGCTCAAGTCAGACTTAAGTAAATGGGGATGGACCAAGATGAAAATCAACGAAAAGAGGATGCCGCAAAGAAGAGGCTGAATTTTCTGGACTTGAAAGCTGAACGTGCTCTGCTCTCGGAGGAAGAAAGAAATGAAAAAGGAGATGTGTTCAGAGTATTAAAGAGGCAAAATTGCTAAGGAAGCTCTCTTGTTCCAAAAAGCAAGGGAGAAATAGATAAAAGAAGGGGAAGAGAACTCACGTTTCTTCCATATCATCACAAACTGGGAAGTGAAGAAAAGTGATATCAATGGTATTTTTGTTGGGGTAAATTGCAGAAGTAGTCCCATGAGAATTCTCAGCCAACACCTTTAGTCCCACGTTCTTTTGGTCCTTTTTTAATGTAAATGGTCCCGTCCGTTAAATTTTTAACGGTTACCGTTAATATTTTAAATTTATTATGAAAAATAAATTAGTTACGTAATTAAATGAAATTTAAATAAAAAAACTATAAAATTATATATAAAATTTGGACATTATTTAAAATACAAAAATAAAATTTAAAAATATATAGAATTGAATATAATTTGAAAAATACAAAAATAAAATTCTTTAAAACCAAATAATAATATATGTAAAATCTATAAAATAAAAACAAAAATATATTTATAGAATTTAGTTATAATATGAAAATACAAAAAAATTCAAAACAAGTAATAATTTATGTAAGATCTAAGAATTAAATTTGGATAAAACTAACTATGATAATTTTAAAAAATTTAAAAACTATATACAATAACTTTTTTGAATCTAACTATATATAATAACTTAAAGACTAAATATTTAAAATAAAACTTAAGATCTAAAATTGTAGTGAATCCCCTTCCCTGCTACATTCGCGCCTACATACCGTCGCCTTTACAATGTCACCGTCGCCGCCTACATACCGTCGCCTTTACAATGTCACCGTCGCGCCTACATACCGTTCTTATTTCTAATTTTTTAAAAATATTATTGTGATAAAATAAAATAATTATTATTGAATTTTAATAAATTATAAAAACAATCTAATATCGTTGAATTCAAATAAATCTAATATTATTATGAATAAATAAAATAATTATCATTAAATTTTAATAAATATAATATTATTGTGATAAAATAAAATAATTATCATTGAATTATGATATTATTCCAAAATATTTAGGATTATATATTAAATTTAATAATTATAAAAATCTAATTAAATATATAAAAGAAAATTGAAAAGTATTAATCATAATTTTTTAAATTTAAATTATGACATTATTCTAAAATAATCGGGATTATAAATTAATTTTATTAATTATAAAAAATCTATTAAAAATTATCAAATAGAATTAAAAAGTTTTAATCATAATTCTTCAAATTTAAATTCTGATATTATTCTAAAATATTCAAAATTATAAATTAATTTTAATAATTATAAACAATCCAAATAATTTAAAATATAAATAGAAATTTGTATAAAAAGATTCAAATTAAAAATAAAAAGATACATGTTAAAACTTAAAATACAATCTTATGGGACTAAAAGTGCTAACGGAAACCGTTAGTTTTTAACGGAAAATTCGTATGGGACCATTTTTGTTAAAAAAGGACCATTTTTATGAGAGCCTATTCTCATGGGACTACTTCTGCAATTTACCCATTTTTGTTGATGGAGTTTGGTATGAAGAGGTGGAAGAAACTAAAGTAGCAATCCAAGCCCACTACCAAAGGTTGTTTTCGAAGAAAGAAGGTTGGAGGTATCCTAAGTTGGGTACTTTACCTTTCAACAAGCTTAACAGAGATGACAACTGTTGGTTGACGAGGCCCTTTACGGAAGAAGAGAAATAACGGAGGCGGTTTGGCAATGCGGAACCGACAAAAGCCCGGGTCCTGATGGACTCAATTTTCTGGCCATTAGAAAGATCTGGGGAAGCATCAAAGATGAATTGATCAAAAGCATCAAGGAGTTCGAAAGAAGCGGAAAAATCGTCAAAGGAGGCAACGCTTCCTTCATTGCTTTAGTACCCAAAAAGAATAACCCCATTCGCATCGAAGAATATAGGCCAATTTCGTTGCTTAGCAGCTTTTACAAGATCCTTGCTAAGATATTGGCTAACAGAATCAAAGGGATTATTGAAAATGTCATTTCCCCGGAGCAAACGGCGTTCATGAAGGGTAGGAAATTGCTTGATGGAGTGGTAATAATTAATGAAGTGACAAGAGGTAATTTACCTTTACATACTTGGGAGTTCCGGTTGGAACGAAAGCTAAAGACTTGAAGTCATGGGAGGCGGTGATTACTAAGACAAAGAAGAAATTAAATGTCTGGAAGAGGAGGAATCTATCACTAGCAGGTAGAGTTGTCCTTATTAATGCCGTTCTTAATTCCCTTCCTTCTTTCCTCTTTTCTTTTTACCGAGCCCCAAAAAGGTCATCGACACATTGGAAAATATTCAAAGGCGATTTTTATGGGGAGGAAGCTGTGAGAAAAGAAAATTTTGCTGGGTTAATTGGAAGGAGGTATGCTATCCAAAAAGCAAAGGGTGGCTTGGAACAAGAAATCTATCTTTAGCAAACAAAGTATTCTTGGGGAGGTGGCACTGGAGATTCAAAACCAATTCAGGACAACTTTGGCACAACATCCTCTTATCTAAATATGGTTTCGAATTAATTTGGGGGTATAGCCGAAGAAAAGGTGAAGAATTGGAAGAAACTTTCGGGTTGGATGAAGGAAGTGTTGGCTATCGAAGGGATGGAGGAAAATAGTAGCTGGGTTTCTGATAATCTATCACCCAAATTGGGAGACGGGAAGAATTGCAATTTATGGAGAGACATATGGTGCGGTAACAAGCCGCTCTGTGAGCTGTTTCCAAGACTTTATGCCCGTTCCCTGGATAAGGACAAAATGGTGATCGATGTCGGAGACTGGGACGATGAAGGCACGTGGCATTGGCAACTTCAATGGAGAAGCAGGTTTGTTGAAAGAGGAGGGGAATCCTTCTCGAACTTCCTTGCACTTATTAACAGTATTACTCCATCAAAGGATAAGGCCGATAAATGGGAATGGGTTGCTGACGGAACTAAAACTTACTCCTGCAAGTCAGCGTATGGCTTGCTCATTGGATCATCTTCGAACCTTGCAATCGATGTGGAGGTTAAAGGGCTCACATGGAGGGTGATTAAAACAGAGTGGCCTCAAGGGTTAATCTTCGGAAGCGGGGGTATTTGTCGGAAATGCTCTCTGCCCTTTATGTCAAGATAAGGAAGAGAGCACAACCCACCTAATTTTTGAATGCAAAATCAGCTATTTGGTGTGGGCCAAAATATGGAATTGGTTGGGGTTATCTTCGATGGGAGCTAGAGACGCGAAAGAGAGCCTTTTAGCTTTTTGGGGGATGAAGCTGTGGAAAATCAAAGAAAAATACTTGACGAGTCTGTGGCTGGGAGCTCTATGGTGCATATGGAAATTGAGGAATGGAGCTGTTTATAGAAGTGAAGTGGTGGACATCAATACTTGCTTTGAATCTTACTGCTATGGATCTTGGAAATGGATGCAAGTGAGAGGTAGGTTAGTAAATAGTTTGGTTGAATGGAAATCTGATTTTAAATAGTTGAGCCTCTGTTTCAGTTAAGAGCTGTTGTATTTGTTTCGGACTTGACTACCCCTTGTACTCGATTAATAAAATCATCGCTTTATCCAAAAAAAATGGTGTTATTAATATTAAATAAGGCGGGTAAAATAGGAATGTTGTGCAAATTTATATACCAAAAATAGATTTATTGGTCTGTGTGCAAATAGAAAGTGGACTATCGTTTTGAGATGGAGAGAGTATTTATTATTAATTTTCTTTTTAACTTATATTAGTATTTGTTTTCCAGTGGAAATATTTGAATTAATTCACGTGTTAACTCTTATCTTAAAAATGTAAATTATTTTATTTAGGCTGCTGAGAAGGCCTTTTGTGTTGTGAAATCCATGGTGGGTCAGTTTCCTTACAAACGTCAGGCTTCTACAAGGTGATATATATATATATATATATATATATATATATAAATGTGTCAACATTCAGGTTACAACATCGTAATTCGTCCTTCCATTTCCACTAACCCTAATCCACGAAATATTTTGCTCAATGTCTTGGTTTTACAGGTTGAAGACTTATAGCAGTTTCTTATAAGTAATGCGGTTGAAAAACAAGAGTGAGGAGTTGAGAAAAGCATGAGGAAGTTACTAGAAGTTACCTACAAATAAGGGAGATGTGGAAGTTGTCTTTGAGCAATTTTTGTGTCCAGAATTTCTATATATACGTGGCTGCTATGAAGACAAAACTTGGAGATTGAGAGAGACACAATCTAACATAGTCTATTGGCATAGAGTTTGTTTTTGTTTCTTACTCGATTTTCCTGTTGGTGAATGTCACAACATTTCACACAACATTTGGAGTCTCGTAGTTGTAATGAGTGATAGATTAGTTGTTTAACTTCTATTCACCGTATACGTAGACCATTTACAGTGTAGATTATGCTTTCACCGATTGTATCACTTAACGATTATTAGTGATATTTCAATAAAGGCAAGTGTAGACTTATTTATAGTCTATACAAATTTATTCATTTTGCAAGGTGTTTAAGTCTTCCACGTGTTCAGAAAGTTGTTCTTCGAATGTGCCAACATTCTTGACAACATTCTTCCAAAACACTTATACCTTTATATATATATATATATATATATATATATATATATATATATATATATATATACCGTGGATTATATAATTTTAGGTTAATTTAGGTGTTGAATTCTTGTATTGTATATGCTTTTTTCGATTAGAATTGCAAAATTATACGATTTTAGAAGTAATTAATCGTATATTACATGTTTTTTTATGTACAACATTATATTCTCGCGAAGAAAATTCAAAACCCATCTCAAATATGTTCGACACTGGTTTTCGAACATTCCACACTTCATGATTTTTTTCAAGGACAAAAGTCATTTGTTTGGAAAAAAACTATACATGTTTTTTTACGTAGTTCACCATCGTTCAAGTTTTTTTCCAAAATAGAACATTTGTTCGGTAAAAAAACTTATTTTTTTGAACAAATGACACATGTTCGAAAAAAATTCATACAAATTTTTACTTAGTTCACCACCGTCCGAAAAATAATTGGGGGTTTGAACTTTTAGCATTCTTAATCGTGGGGTGGTGAACTAAGTAATTGTTATTACTGAAATTTAATAAGGTTGTATTTTGGTTTTTTTTTTTTTTTTTGAGTGTTTAAAAAATAATGGTTTTTTTAGTGTTTAAAAAATAATGGGAGGGAGGGGGAAATATTAAATTCTTGGGCTCTATATAACCTGACCCGTGGCATGAAACGGAGTACCCTGAGGGGATATTTTCCAGAGCTCAAATACTCAATTGAAATTGTGAGTGGCCAGAGTCTTGGTTTAGATAACAAACCTACTGATAATTTATAGCTTGTCAGTTGGCTCAACCACTATCTATACTAGCTTGTGTTTTGCGGAAGTGTAAGCCCTACTTATTTACACGTTTTAGTGTACTGAAAACTTATTTTTCCTTTATCAAAGATGTCTTTAGGGCTGTGTGTCTTAATGCAGTACAAGTGAGTTGATCTCAGCTTGACAAAATGCTTTATATAAATTTGATAAGGAAGATTAATAAGCCGAAAGAAGTAGATAATAAGACAAAAAATTATAGTGGTTTAGAAATGAAACTCCTACATTCACTTTCCTAATTGAATAAGAGAATTTCTTAACTCGGTATTTCTAGATTTAGAGTGCCAAGGTGCACTGATCAAGAAACCTCTCTAAGATTCTCTGATCTCTAGGATAACCTGAGTCATAATGTTCAATTACCCTCTTTAATTCAACTGATGTTAATTAATAAGTTTACTTCTGCTCACACACTAACAACCTTTCCAATTAGGGTGAGATAACTTTTACAATGAGAACATAGTGTAAGGATATGTTATCTCTCTAATCTTTGATATATATAATCTAATCAACAATAAAAAGAATTAATGAACGTGCATGTCGGCCGGATAATTTTAGCATGTCGGCCGGATATTTTTTTAATAAAAACGTGCATGTAGTCGTAGTAAATTATGGGAGGACCGGTCTGCAATAAATTAATTGAACTGGGTCTACTTTTAGTCACTGTCCGTCAATTATTTAATATCAGCAATTCACCATTAAATATTACCATGCGTTGTAATTTTAATTCTACCCTCTCAAACTAAACCCTTACAAGCATCTCTTATTTACATCTTATGTCACTCAATTCTCCATTATACTCAACTCAATTACTCACTCCAATAAAGTTGAAAGGATCTAAATCATAACGGAGAGAGTATTAAATTTTAATATAAAAATTATCTAAGTATAAAATAGTCTGGGATAAGAATTTAAATTAAATATATTTATTAATTTTATTAATTTCTTTTACTAAATATTTTTGTTAGATATATATATATATATATATATATATTTAAAAGTGTTTTACAATTTTGATTAATCAAATAATTAATTATATATTTTTTTACTCATAATTAATAAAATGATATAAAAATTTTATAAAATCTATATAAAGAATAAAAAAATTAAATTCAACTCATATAATTAAAATTAATAAAAAAATGTGTCGATCATACAAAAGTATCCTTCAATATTGAATGCACGCATATTTCAATTATATATTCCGTGTGTTACAATTTAGATTGCTCAAAATTAAAAAAATAGATGTCACAATTTTATTTTGAATAAACCCAAAACAACCCGAATTCAATGATACCGAATTATGAATAAATGACTAGTATTAAAATATGATGAAGCAATCAATTTGTAAGTATTATAATCCACCTCCATGATTCAAATGTCTCATTATTATGGCAGCAAACTGGTGATTAAATGTGTGGCAGTGTCTGCATGGTGGACACGTGACAGCTTGGAGATCCAATATATTTCCTCTTCTATATATAAAAGCTTCCACTACCATTCACTTCCTCTCCTATATTAATTTCTTGTTTACTTTTGGCTTTAACGTACCCGAGATGCCAATTCCACCAATGAAGTATATATATATATATATATATAGGCTTAGTGCTTTTGGTCTTCTGTTTCCCGGTTTAATTTATTTGAAACATTTTCTCTCTTTCATGTTAATTGATGACATTATATCTAACTTAGTTTTGATTTGATTCATCTTTATTTGGAAGTAATTATTATGCAACAATTATTTATATTCTTCAAGTATAGTTGTTGATTTCTAGAATTCCTAAATTATGTTAATTAACGTTTCAATTTCATTGATTTCTTTAGTTTTTAAAGAAATCGTTAATATATGTCTTTTTCGTTACTTTGTGTGTGCTTTTATAAATCGAAGATGTGATGGAAGGACTTTGGCCCAAGGACAATAACAGAAATACCATAATTATACAATTCAACACACTTCAAACAAGAAGGTGGACAATAACAAATACCATAATTATACAATTCAACAAACTAAAGAAGTCCACCTTCTTGTTTGAAGTGTGTTGAATTGTATAATTATGCTATTTCGTTAATATTGTCGTGTCGGTGGAACAATAATAATTGGGGTTCTACGTGAATCCTCACATGTTTCAATAAAGTTGTGTTTTGTGTTTTTCTTCTTTATTAATTGTTTTTTCTCAGCTCTAATTATCTATGCATATTTTCAACCGACACTTTAATACTACGTTGTTAAGCTCTATCTTAAATAGATAACCAGGTCATGATCATATGTACCGTTAGAATAATATTAATTTAATGCTAGTTGTAGAGAATTAAATAGAGTCACGACCACAACTATACACAAAAATCAAGCATATACGCATATATATAAGGTACCCTATTATAGGTTATCACACACAATTATATAGAGTTAAAACGTTATTTGGTTCCATAACTATCTAAAAAAACAGGTTTTGTCGAGAGATTTTGGTATGAAAAAAATATAATTAGGGAATAATTTATTTTGAAATATAGTTGTGGGACCAAATATGATTTAAACTTCCGACACGTCACCGTGTGTTGCCAAAATCGACATATCACATGACAATCAAGTGGGTAAATATGACGTCGTTTTGCCTTTCGTGTCGATTTGGGACTAAATTTGGAAATTATCAAAGAAATTGGGATGAATTCGGAAATTGTTAATTTTGGGACTAAATCTATTTTGTTATTGATTAGTGTGATAATTGCTTGAATTTCATGTGTTACTTTGCTTAATTTAATAGAATTTCTTGCATTATTTACACTAAATTGACTAATTGCACTTGAGATGAGAAGGGTATTGTTTTGCTATTTTTGTAGATAAGTTAAGCATTATTGGAAGAAAAACACTTGGCTATTATTTTGTGAGGTCACTTGAGAATGAACTCAAAAATTAAGTAAAAATACGAGATGAATTAATTAACTGCAAGAATAATTAAAAATATGAAGAAATTGGCGGCCCATTAAGAAAATAGAGGCCCAAGTCTTCCTTGAAACAACTAATCCATCAATTTGGAAATTGATGAGGGAAATAGACAGAGTGGTATGCCACAGCCGCCATTCTCCTTATTTAATTGGAAAAGCAATTACACAGAAAGAGAAATTGCAGGCACTGACCCCACCTTATTAATTCAAGCCGTGAAGTTGTTTGCAGCGATTTTTTGGAAGCGCATTTTACAGAGAGAAAAGAAAAGGAGGGCAGCGATTTTGAAAAGGAAGGGAGCAGAGGTTTTTAGTTTAGAGTTTTAGCCTACATCACCGTCGATAGTTGGACTATTATCGTGATGTTGTAATCATCCACAATAGTCAAAAAATAATGTGCATCTTTTGATTTGTCTCTCGAAGTAAACTGCGTGAGACATTTTCAGATGTTTGAACTTGTTCGAGAAATGAGAACTTGGAAAAAAATTCGGAGAAAATTGATAGTTTGGATAATTTTGAGAGCTTGGATAGCTTTGAGAGTTTGGATAATCTTGAGAATTTGAATAACTTTGAGAGTTTGAATAATTTTTGGAGTTCAGAAAAGATTGAAAATTGGGATAATTTTGGGAGTTTGGATAATTTGGATTCATGATAAGAGATAAATATTAGGAGGAAAAAACTTCAACAAATAAGAGAGAAATATTAGGAAAAAAACTAGAACAAATATAAAAGAAAATAAGCATGATTCAAAATACATCAATATTGGTCTCTACTTATAGAGAAAAAAATCCCGAATTTTGATGTATTTTTTTTTTTTTGCGTATAATATACCTAATCGAAAATCTAAATTTTATCTAAATAAAATCACACCCTCCAATAAAAAAGGGACACATGGCATGAGGAGAGTGGGACAATCTTCACAACCAGTTGGTTGTGGGACGCCCAGGTCGTTCCTTCATTTTGCATATAACATTTTTTTGTCCTATAGAGTGAATCAGTCGTCCACAACCGGCGATAAATGTAGTTTTTGCAAATTTGTTCCGGGATGGGGATCGAGCCATCCACGAATCTAAACTTTTTTAGCGAAAAGTGCATTGCTCATTTCATTTGCCTCACTTTAGTTCCCATCATTGAGAACATCGCTAACAAACACCTGTCCGGGATTGTCGAAGAGGTGACGAAAAAGGAGACATGACATCCACTGTGGAAGAGTTACAAGTGGTGATTGATTTCTCATCTCCGGACTTTGTCATACTGTAAGATGTATGAAAAGTACGATAGGAAAATTAAACTATTGTGGAAAAATTTTGCGGATCGATTTCTGCTCTGTGCCATGAAAATATTGGCTGAAATTTTATATCTTCTTCACAAAGAACAGAAATATATGCAAATCCTCAAAAAGGAAATAAAACAGAAGGAAATATTCCCAATATCCTTCATTTTTGTCATCATGTCATTGGAACAATAATAATTGGGGGTTCTATGTACATCCTCAGTAATTTCAATAAAGTTCAATTTTGAGTTGTTCTTCTTTATTGTTTTAAATATTTTGCAATTATGTTGAATAATTTGTATTTTGTTTTGAATATTTTTAATTCAATTGAATAATTTGCAACCCGTCTTCAGGGAAAGACGAAGGTTAGAAATGTATATTATTTTAAAAAGAAATAAAAAATAACAAAATTATTGTTTTTGAAAATAAATGGAAAATGACAATTCAATTGTTAGGTAGGCAAATATCAATAAATATCAAATAATTTTTTTAATTTAAAATGTGTATATCTTTAGATAATATAAATTTTTAAAGTTCAATTGTTTAATTACTCATAATTTCCTCATCAAATTTTTAATAAACAATTATTACTAATATTTAACAAGAAACACATAAAACAATTAATATAAAACATACTCCCTTCGTCCCGGAGTTATCTTCACGTGTGAAGAGACACGTTTATTAAGAAAACTGAAATTAGTATAGGAGAGAGAATAAAGTGTAAGAGTATTTTGGGTTGATATGAACGAGATAAAGTGTAGGAGAGATAATAAAATAGAATAAAACAAGAGCGATATTTTTTAAATTTAAATGGTATTGTGAGGGTGTAGTTTATAGAGGGTATTCTATTTTAGAGGTGTGAAGTTAATTGTGGGACATTTCAAAAAGAAAAGTGTGAAATTAATTGCGGGACGAAGGGAGTATTTAAAGAATAAATAAAAAGAGCACATTTGAAAACAATGGGGGAACAATTAAAGCAGAAAGTTGTCAGTGAGTACGGTGTTTAAATTAGAATCTAAGACTTACTTGGGTCTTAATTAGGCTACATTGTATTTGGGAAATTCTTATAATGTTTGGCCATTTAGTTGGTCATTAGCTCTAATTAATTGAAATTCTTGAGTTGGCTAATTATTACATTGGGCTGTTGAGCCTAAATGTGGTTAGAAAACCTAGGTTGAATTCATGACAAGTAACAACTTAGAATTTATTTAGTAATACTTTGAGGTATTAAAAATAAGGGAAAAATTATTTTTTTGTCCTCTAAGTTTCACCGCCAAGTAACAACTTATAATTTATTTAGTAATACTTTGAGGTATTATAAATAAGGGAAAATTTACTTTTTGTCCTCTAAGTTTCACCAATTACGTTTTCGTCTTGTTGACTTTAACTTTTTTATTTTTGTTCTTTAACTTTTATTTTTTCGACAGCTTTCGCCTCTGGCCTCTACACCTGTGCCACCTTCTGGTCATATCCGACTGGCGTAATTTTTTATTTTTTTAATTCCTAAATATCCATGTGGCACAAATTTGGTAGGGACTATTGCTGATGCGTCTTCTTTTTTAAATTTTTTTAATTGAAAAATCCATATAAAACCTTAAAAACATAAAATTCATTATAATTAATATAAAATTTAAAAAAATCAATTTTCACACAAATAATTTTATAAATATTAATTACAAATTTAAAATAATTTAATAAATATAAATACCATTGAAATTAATTTAAAATAGAAAATCTTAAAATACATAAATCTAATTAAAACAGCTCATTCCTCACTAACCTCAACCAATTTAACTAAATACTAATTTAAATAATTTAATAATTATAAATACTATTGTATAAAATTTAAAATAACTTTTTAAAAATAATTAAAATCTAATATATTTAGTTAATGAATTGTTTTGTCGTCACTCTACTTACAATGAAACATTCATGCATTTCCTCACACCTAAAAATTATTCTTTTAGTTAAATATTAATTTAAATAATTTATTAAATATAAATACTATTGCAAAAAATGAAAGTTAAAGGATGAAAATCAAAAAGTCAAAGTCAACGGGACCAAAATTCGTGCCACATGGGTATTTATCAATAAAAAAATATCTACGTCAGATTTACCAGAAGGTTACCTATTGTAGCATGTCGAGGACGAAAATATCAAAAAACTAAACGTTAAAGGATGAGAATCACAAAAATAAAGTTAACGGGACCAAAGCCTTAATAGGTGAAACTTTGATGACAAAAAAACCATTTTTTCCTATAAATAATATTCAATAATTTTGAATCCTTTGATGCATATTTAAATTTAATTTGAGAGTACAAGTTGTGTTTTGGATTTAATCCAAAAGGTTCTAACTCGTTTAATTCATCCGAGAATTATTCTTGAGTTCAGTGGTGACAACTAAGGCCTCTTTTGAAATTGTCCTTGAGAGCACAAATTTTTCCAATAATTATCTCGAAATGTGGGATGAAGTCCTATAGTCATCTTCGTCTACACTCAACCAAAATTCATCCAACAATTTAACCCTATATGCTTTTGTTTCTTGATAAAAATACCCCAATTTCTCGATGGTAGAAGCCGACGTGAATTTCTTTTTTATGAAACTATCCTTCATGTTTCCTATTATCCAATGAAGATGTTATTTATATTTTATAATTAAAAATTAGTGATTCAAATATAAAAAATTATTTAATAATTAAAATAAATAAAAATACTTATAATAAAACAATCAAATTCAACATTTTATTTAAAAATATCTTTCTTTTATTATTTATATATTTATGTATAGTATATATCAATATCAATTAATATATTATAAATAGTAATTTTTTTTTATCGGTTAAATGGTGACTCGAACCCATGACCTTTAGGTCATTGGTAGTGGAGCTCTAATCACTTGAGCTATACCACTTCATCAAATATTATAAGAGATTATTACAAATAGGTTCAAAAAGTATCCCAAAATTGCAAATAGGTTCATTGTGCAAATATTTTTGTGCTTCGTGCAAATTTATCTTGTGCCGTTGTGCAAATATTTTTGAACTTATTTGCAATTTTGAATTTTTTTAGCCTATTTGTAACTAGCCCTTATTATAAATAGTAATATTCATAAAGATATAACATAAAATTCAATATTATGGCAAAACATTGCATAAGACTAACAAAGTACGTAAAAATTTTAGACTGCATGTCATAAAAATAAAATTTGCAATATAAACTTTTACAATTAAAATTAACTCCATAACAATTACAAACCTTCAACCAATAAAATAATGCTGAAAATTAAATTAAAAAAATTCAAAAAGTCGGTTCACCGGTTGAACCTGGTTTTTTGGAGGTTCTTACTAGTTTTTCTAAGAATCGGTATGCAGAAAGAATCGGACCGGCACCGTCATCGGTTCCCGGTTAAACCGTTGAATCGGCCGGTTCGATCCTGTTTTCAAAACATTGATTACATCTAGTTTAGGACGCTTATAAAAATTAATATATTTGGTACTCCTATTTGATTATCAATCAAATTAGCAAACTTATCCTATGATGTAGTGAGCTGTCTATGCATATATTTCCCAAATTTTAATATACTGTATAACTACACATTTAATGCATAATGAGTCATTTCAAAAAATGCATAATGAGGAATACAAATAACCTCTGGTTTTTTTCACATTTAGTGGATACTAGGCGTAGAATCCCTCCTCCTTTTTATTCATTTATATATATGTGTTACTGTATTTTTGTTTATTGTTATATTGATTCTTGTTTTTAAAGAAGCTGTAACGATTGATTAAGGTGTTGTGAAATCCCTTCTCAACACAACGTACATCACAGGGATAGAGTTCTTTTTAGTCCCATCATTTTTCACTTTTTCCAAAAAGGTCATATTTTGTTGGCCAGATGCCCCTATATGTAGCGAACAAGTGCACGACACATGAGGTAAAACGATCGTGTTTCGTTTTATCCAGTGACTTTGGTACGTAAATTGTTAACTTAGCCAAAAATTGGGATGTAATCAGAAAAATTAATTTTTTGGGACGTTTTGTAAAAGGTGAAAAATTATGGAACAGAAAAATTCTATCCCCACCATCACATGTAGAGTACACTCAACACATTTATTCAGTATACTTTTCTTCATTCTACAAATCAAAATAATACAAAAATTAATTATGGAGGATCATCAAATGGGTACTATACAACGAAATTTTAAAAAGCATTACCCTTCTACCGGTCAATTTTGTACTAAAATTAGATCATTTAAGGAATTATAAATTATAAAAGTCTGAAGTTATGAGACCAAATCGAAACTTCGATTCTTTCTGAACTACTTATTTTCAAACTCACAACAGATCGGTCTTCTTTAAGAAAGCAGACAACATATTGATGTAGCCCCTTTTCTATTTTCTTCATTAACTATTATTTTTAATATTAAAAAAGTTAAAATCCTCCTTAAAAAAACACTTAGTATTGAGAAAGCAGCTAAAACTCATAAACGGAGTAAAACTTTACTAAAGGAGTCATTTTCATTCATTGTAGCTACTAAGACACGTGTCATACATTTATTTGTTCACGAATTGATCAGCCGCAAGCTTGCAGCTATTGGTACTATTGGCTGTGCATGCATGGTACTATTGATTTCTATAACTTAGTAAAACAATTCACACATAAAAATCAAATGTACACTATGCCAAAATGGCCTACGACAACGGTGAAAAGACAATGGTTTTGGCTCTAACCGTTGTCTTAAGTATAAAACCCGTTGTCTTAGGTAAAACCGTTGTCTTAGGTTCAGGGTGTGCACCAAAAGACAACGGGTATAAGTAACCGTTGTCTTTTAGCCGTCAGCTTTTTTTTTTTTTTTTAATTTCTAATTTTATGGAGTATATAAACAACACTTAACGTTTTTTTACTCAGATCGCTCAGCCACACAACTCACGCTCAACCTTCACCACCGGCGTTCCCCACCGGATCCACCACCGCGGAGCCACCACCTCCAAATTTCCGCCGCTCGTCACCGCGCTCCTCTGTGCCCTAAGTTCGCATCAGAGCCACCGCCGTTCGCGAGCCCTCAACCGCTGGCGTGCCCTAAGTTCGCGTCACCACCGCGTCCCCCGCGCCGAAGCCACCACCGCCATTCCTCGCCACCTCGTCACCATCTCCACCTCAGTTCATTTGCGACACTAATTTTTGCGACGAATCCCTGAATTTCGCGACGAGCCCTAACTTCTTAGTGATTTTTGGTTTCATAATTTGGTGAATTTTTATGGTTTTATGAAATTCTGGGAAATCTGAAGAGCTTTCAATTGTTGATGTCTTCTTTAGGTAAAGAGTGTAGTTTGGAAAATTGTGTATTTTCTCACATCTCTTCACTGCTCTCTCGAAATACTCTATACTTTCATCATTTTCATTGATTCCTTAGGTCGTAGATCTATCGCTTTTTATCGAAGAAAATGGCGAAAGATCCATTGCGTGCTCGTCACCGGAGCCGCAGGTAATAGTTCATTTGAATTAATTTTTGGATCTGTCTTTTCAGTTTTATTTTTGATTCCTTGATATGCTTATCGTTAGATCACTATTTACTGTGGATTTATTGATCGGATCGTGAATATGTTGATTTGATATTGATGTGTTTTAAGTGAAATATTCGTAGATCTGTATTTTCTTGCATCTAATCAATTGCCACGTACAAGTACTCGTTTTATTTATAATTACAATACTAGCTAGACAGTAGTTGCTATGAACTTGCTGAAAGATCGCCTTTATGCGGGTTTACAGATGCTATTAATGGAGATCTAATGCATCTCCATTGTTCGATGAAATGCTTGAACCACTTTCCGCTTCGATTCACTTCCGTTTCTACTGTTCTTCTGCTAAATAAGTGTGTTTTTTCCCATATGATGACTTGAATTTGAGTACTGAGTTTTTGATAATGAAATTTGATGATGATTTGTGCATTTTCAGAAATTGCTCGTATCTCTCTCTCTCTCTCTCTCTCTCTCTCTCTTCAAATAATTAAATGTGTTTATTTACAGTTTCTGGCAATGAGTTGATTTGTGTATACCATGGGCAACTGCAACGTCATGATCAACCTCTCTCGTGTGTTTCTGGCTATTGCACAATTAGGAAAAAGAAATTCTGTGTAGGGCAGGATTTATCCAAAAAATGAAAACGAAGAGAAATTTGTGTTACGTGTATGTCTGTATTTTTAAATCAAACTTTAGATTCCTTTTTGCATAAGATTTCCAGAGTGATTCTAAAATTCCATATCCAATTTCAATCCTCTATCCACTCTGTCTAACTGTGCCCACAACTCTTCCATTTCTTTGTTTTATTTTGCGAGACTCCGATATTGACTAACCAAATTAATTAAGTAGTCTGATTTTTCTTTTAATAAAAATATATATATACATGTGTGTGTGTGTGAGAGAGAGAGAGAGAGAGAGTACTGAAAACACATTTATTTTTGAATTTATTTCGTATGTCTGACATAAAATCATTTCATAGAAGAATTTATTTAATTTTATATTTTGCTCATGTATAATATGATCCGAATGACTGATTGAAATTGGACAAATCTTTTGACACTTGCATATTAAAATTGCCAGTTGAAACTCTGGAGGACAAAGCTTTTGTAAATGAGTAACATTTGGTATGCTTCTGTGTTGGGTATCACCAATTTGCAGCAAGTTAGGGCTTCCAATTTGCAGGAGCTGGTGTACAAGCAAGGGCAAGCTGGAATTACCAAAGCCACTGTATCTGTTGTTTTCGATAACTCCGATTGCACTCGAAGCCCTCTTGGCTATGAAGATTCTTCTGAAATTACAGTAACCCGCCAGGTATTAATTTTTGAAATTACATGAATTGACGACTTTGGAGTTTAAATATTAAACCTCTTGAAATCTTGTCAATGCTTGAAGAAGCTGCTGGGACAAGGATGTATGAAACAAAGATAGAGGTTGCACTCAAAATTAAGTTATGAAAAAGAAGAAAGTGTGGGTGGGAGCTTAAATTGTTGTCTGATAAAGCTGATGCACTTTCGTGGGATATAGTGAAGGAAGCTTCTGTGATGAAAAATCTTAGAATTGTGAAAAGAATGCAGCTAAGGTACCAAGACTTACTTTGCAATATCTATTTTTCTTGGATATAATCATACATCTTATTATATTTTACTTTGCCAATAGATGGTATTTGAACTGAACATGGTTTTATTTGTTTCAGTTTTAATTTTCTCATAATTAATCCTTACTTATGCTCTCTATTTGATTTGTACTTATTTAATTTTATTATTTGTACTTTCACAGTTTTCACGAAAGGATTACTCGAAAAAAAAATTGACGAGGTGCGGGAGGAGTGGGCCGATTGCTTCACAGTTTTCACGAAAGGATTACTCTGAAAAAAATTGACGAGGTGCGGGAGGAGTGAGCCGATTGCTTTTCGTAATATATGGGTGATGATTAGAAGTTTATTATGTTTATTTTAGTTAGTTTTTGTGGCATTTGAATATGTTGTTGTAGTTTAACACTAGACTATTTACATTTTATGACTTAGTTTGATGTTTAAACAATGTATGATGATGAATTGATTTCTATTTTAATGCTTATTTTTAATTTTATATTATTGTCCAATTAGATAATTCACAACAGGAAAAAAATCTACAATAATGGCTAAGACAACGGAAAAAAGCTGTAGTCATAGGTAGTAACCCGTTGTATTTAACATTAAAGACAACGGGTCCTTCAACAAAATACAACGGTAAAAAGATTCCACAACGGATTTCACAATGGATTTCACAACGGTTAATGAAGTAATGACAACGGTTTTTAACCGTTGTGGTAAATACCTACGACAAACGGTGAAAAACTATTGTCATAACTTCATTAACCGTTGTGGTAAACACCTACGACAACGGTGAAAACCCGTTGTCATAACTTCATTAACCGTTGTGGTAAGTACCTCGACAACGGTGAAAACCGTTGTCATAACTTCATTAACCGTTGTGGTAAGTATCTACGACAACGGTGAAAAATCGTTGTCATAACTTCATTAACCGCTGTGGTAAACACCTCGACAACGGTGAAAACCATTGTCATAACTTCATTAACCGTTGTGGTAAACACCTACGACAACGGTGAAAACCGTTGTCGAATACCCGGACCCTAAGACATCGGGTTGATAGACGACGGTGAAAAAACCCCTACGACAACGGGATTCACCGTCGTCGTAACCAGTTTTTGGCATAGTGGTATCACATATTACACATATTTATGGACAGCCACTAAATAAAAGAAACCAACGGACTCGAAATTATAGTGGCTACACTAATTTATTATATTTTTCATCCTACAAATATATATTTATTTACATATACGTATAACATATTACTCCCTCCACCCCATAAAATCTTTCACACTTTTCTTTTTTAATCCATCCCACTATAAACTTCACACCCTTAAAATGGAAAACCTTTATAAACTTTAGCCTCACCATTTTCACTAATTTACATAAATGTCATTACTTTTTACTCATACACATAACCCAATACATTTTTACTTTAAACATAAAAGTTTACAGAATTACCCATCAAAACCTCAATTATTACTATTTTTCATAAAGTGTGTGCCTTCCTACTTTTAAAAGTAAAAAAAAAAAAGTATAATCTCCACTTTTTTAATATTAGTGTCCAAATATGTATACATTTATACAAATATTATATTGGAATAGTAAACATCGCCCGTCTGTGCAATATTAATTAGATTGGCCCGCTAATCAACATACAATATATATTTGTCGGAGAAACAATTATAATTTTAATTATACATATCACATAACACTACAAGAAAAATGACTTTTAATTAAATGAGAGCATGTATATCTCTCACTATTATCATTTTTAACATAATTTTAATGAGAGTATAAAAGTACTCTAGTAAAATGTCAATTTTATTTCTACAAAAATTATACCGTCACTTAGACTTTGAATTTTTTCGGCTTTCTCAGCCTTAATTAGACCCCTTGATGAGATGAAGGAAATGGACGATGAGGATTGCTTTGAGAAAGTAATCAATAGTACTGTGCATGGCCAGCATCAGTGCCCTGTAATCGTACGAGGTTGTTGGAATTATATGTTTATTTGGCAAGAGGCAATCAAAGATACTCTCTTTGTCCCGTGATTTCTTTCACGTGTGCAGTGACACACCAAACAAGAAAATTGAATTTAGTGTAGGAGAGAGAATAAAGTGTAGGGGTTTTGGGTGGTTGAATGAAATAAAGTGTAGGAGAGAGAATAAAGTAGAAAAAAATCAAGAGTGGCATTTTTGAAATATAAATGATATTGTGAGGGTTTAGTTTATGGGATGTATTTCATTTTAAAGGTGTGAAAGTAATTTTGGGACGAACAAAAAGAGAAAGTGTGAAAGTAGTCGCGGGACGGAGGAAGTACATAATATCGTATCATATCTTTGCATATCATTGTAAATATTTGGTCTTCCGTAATTGTGGATATTCTGTTGTAACCTTTTCATTAAAGTATTACTCAATCCTCAATTGAGGAAATGAAATCCTCTACATGTTACTTTTTTGATCAGAGAGGGGCCATGTTTACTGTTCCAATATAATATTTGTAAAGTTTTTAAAGAAAGAAATACTCTCTCTCTCTCTGTACACAAACATAGACTTGTAATTATTTTCACAAATATTATGAATTATTATTTTTTAAAGTGTGTGCCTCCTACTTTTAAAAATTAAAAAAAAATGTATAATATCAACTTTTTTAATATTAGTGCCCAAATATGTATACGAATATTATATTGGAATAGTAAACATGGTCGGTCTGTGCAATATTAATTAGATGGGCCCGCTAATCACTTTTTCTTTCTGTCTCAATAAGTTATTCACACTCCTAAAAAGGAAACATCACACAATATTAATACCCTCATAATATCATTTAAATTAAAAAAATGCTACTCTTATTCTACTCTACTTTATTCTCTCTCCTACTTTATCTCATTAAATCACCCAAAATACCCTTACACTTTATTCTCTCTCTTACCCTTTATTCTAAAAAAATCAACAAAATTAATTTTTCTTAGTTTCCGTATCCCAAAAAGTGTGCACAACTTCTTGGGACGGAGGGAGTAATTATTTATGTAAGATCTAAGAATTAAAAATATATACAAAATTGGATAGAACTGAAGATGATAATTTAAAAAAAAATTATAAACAATTTATAATTAGTATATACTAAAGATTTGAAAATATTTATAAAAAAATTTAATATTGTTGTATATAATTTTTGGTTGCTAAACCCTGGCTAACTTGATTTAGCGCGGGTTTCCCCTTTCCCAATGACCTTACCAAAAGCAACATTTTTTTTTTTTTTGTACTTGCATTTGTAGCTTGGGTGTTTCTTGTGTTTTTCCCTCATAAGTCTATGTAATTAATGAAGTAGATTTAAGTTCAGACAATTCATATTTACACGACATTAGCTTATGCGAATACTTTTGATTGGAAATTAAATTCTTTTAAGTATATTTCCTACTCTCCTGCAACGGGTCGTCGCAGAGCAAAGGTACAAATTTAAATCAAATAATAAAAATATCGAACCCAATGGAGGTAAACTAATGCAATGAAATCCTAAAATTATGTGTTGACATGCTACTATAGCTAGCTACAATCTCAAGGTTTGCAAAATTAAAATTAAACTAAGCAAATATTAAAATTAGGGAGATAACCAACTAAAAATGAGAAATTAACTAAATTATCCAACTATAGAGAAGTGCAATGAGAGGAATATGCCTCGGGAGAGAGAAGCTCCCCATTGACTTGCCCTAGAAAATATGAAAACTGATGTCCCCATTCTAAATGGCCGCTCCTGTTGCTTTTCCGATGGAGTTAAAAACCGATTTGGTCTCATAACTCTGACTTTTTCCACAAAGGGTCCCAAAATATTTTAAATTTTCAATTTTGTTCCATAACTCACCAAGTAGTCCGATTTCAATCCTATTTTCGCCGGACAAGTAAATGTATCGTTGAGTATGGAATGGAGGGAGTAATAAACTATTATGGGCAGGCATGTAATTGGACAAAAAGAAATTGACAATCGCACATGTATTTTAATTTTTCAACCACTCAAATAAATTCGGTATCGGAAATAGATGAGATGTCCTTGTCCCAATTTAATATAAGAAAACAATATATTGGAGAAAATGGTCACTTCGCGTGATGACGTAGCTGTACGTGACGTAGATGACATATCATTGCCCCAATATACGTACACACCATTTTAAATATTATATTGGACAAAATGGACATATTCCTAGATCAATAATATATTGGACAAAATTTATTTCTGCTTGTTGTAGAAGATTTTGTTATCTATATTAAATAGCTTTTATACATGTTGGACTCGATTAATTATATTCAGTGCTTAATCATGTCAAACACACAAAATATGTATTTACAAAAGAAGAAATTTTAGGCTCAAATTTTATTAATTAAAAATAAATGTTTAGCATCTTTTTATATGTTTTGCATAGTGCTCCTTTTTAAGCTCTTTTAGTCCCATAAGTTTGTCCCGTCTAAAATTAACGGATTTACACGCGCCATTAAAATTGTAATTTTAGTCCCGTAAGTTATTATTGATATTTTTTAGTTCTATTTGATAATTTTTTAATATTCAGATTTTATACAATTTCTTTTGTATCTTCAAATTAAATTCATATATAAATTTTTAACTTTTAATTTAAGTTTTAGCATGGATTTTTTTATCAGAAATATTTAAAAATATTTAGATAATTCTTGTTAATTTTTAAGATTTATATATTTAAATTAATTATATTTTTTGTAAGTATAATTTTAGATCATAATATCATAATTTAAATTTTGAATGGCAGCGTCTGCATGGTGCACACGTGGCAGCTTGGTGATTAAAAAACAAAAAAACTCTTTACATATATATATAATTCACAAATATTTTTATATTTTGTGCTATTCAAAAATATAAATCATTTTAGAACTGTCGTACAGCCAGCTAAGGCAATCCAATGAGCCGTGATAGTAATAATTGTATCTAGACTATATATATAATGGGTAAAATAAAAATATATTTCCAGCTGTCTTCTCTTCAACAAGCAAATTCACTCTAAACTGGTGATTAAATGCGTGGCAGTGTATACGTGTCTGCATAGTGGACACGTGGCAGCTTGGAGATCCAATTTGCTCTCCTATATAAGCTTCCACTACCCTTCCCTTCATTCTTACACCGCTCTAAAACATCTCTTCCTCTATATTTCTTATCTCTTTCTCCCATACAATTAACTATGTTTACTTTTAGCTTTATCGGGTCTCCCCATATCCACCGATTAAATAAACATCTCTAAAACAGTTTTTCTCTTTCATGTTAATTGATGACATTATATCTAACTAGTTTCGATTTGATTCATCTTTATTTGGAAGTAATTATTGAGCAACAATTTTTTATATTCTTCAAGTATAGTTGTTGATTTCTAGAATTCCTAAATTATATTAATTAACGTTTCAATTTCATTTATTTCTTTAGTTCGTTGATATATGTCTTAATTTTTATACATATGCGGATGGAAACGTACCTGAAACATCACCCAGAGAAGAAGGTGGATGTGATGGAAGGACTTTGGCCCAATTACAACATATATCCTAAAGAAGTCCACCTTCTTGTTTGAAGTGTGTTGAATTGTATAATTATGGCATTTCAAGTATTGTCGTCGTGTAATAATTGGGGATTCTATGTGAATCCTCACATGTTTCAATAAAGTTATGTTTTGTGTTTTTTTCTTTATTAATTAGTTTTTCTTAGCTCAAATTATCTATACATATTTTCAACCGACACTTTAATACTACATTGTTAAGCTCTATCTTAAGTAGAAAACCAAGTCATGATCATATGTACCGTTAGGGCTCGTTTGGTTTCCATTATTAGATTATACCTGAATTATAATACCTATATTTGTAATACCAGTTTATTTATCAATATTTTATTTGGTTTAAAAACTTGAGTTAAATAATTAGTGATTAGCTATCAATATTATGTTTGGTAGCAAGTATTATAACTAGTATTAATTTATTTTAGACTAATTTGTCCTTATAAATAAAAATAATAATAAACACATCTTGATGAAAAGTGAAGGGTGTTTTTGGTATTTTAAAATTTAATAGATGTTGGAGAAATATAAGTATTACAAATACCATATGAAACTTGGAATCTATAATACCATGTATTAGGTATTATTTGAACGGGCCTATTCTTAATAACGGGCTGGAAGTATAATGTATACAACAAACCAAACAAGTGATAAAGGTGTATTAGGGATCAATACACCCCTAATAAAGGAAACCAAACGACCCCTTAGAATAATATTAATTTAATGCAAGTTGTAGAGAAATAAAATAGAGTCACGACCACAACTATACACAAAAATCAAGCATATACGCATATATATAAGGTACCCTATTATAGGTTATCACACGCAATTATATAGAGTTAAGGAAAATTGTAATTTTGGTCACATGAGAATTTTTCAACGACAATGTTAGTCTCACGTTCTTTTTGGTTCTTTTTTTTTTTGTAAAAATAGTCTCAACCATTATTAACGGATTTTGAGCGCATAAATAACACGCGCCATTAAATTTTGCACTTTTAGTCCTGCAAGTGTGCACTTTTAATCCCACAAGTTTTTTATTTAAGTTTTAACATTAATTTTTATCACATTTATTTGTTAGATTTTCTATAAATATTAAAATTAATTTGAAGCCTTGTTAATTAATAAATGTTTTAGATAATATCATAATTTATATTTGAAGAATTATGATTAACATTTTTGAATTCTATTTCATATTGTTTATTAGATTTTTTTATAATTATTAAAATTAATTTATAATCCCAAAAATTTTAGAATATCAAAACTCAATGATAGTTATTTTATTTTATCACAATAATATTAGATTTATTGAAACTCAATGATAATTATTTTACTTTATGATATACTATTAAAAATAAATTCTAGAATTAAAATAAAAAAATTCTAGATAAATAAAAAAATAAGAATAAGAAAATTCATAGTAAATAAATAATAAAATTTAAATTTAAATTCTAGCATAGATATATCACAAATAAATAATTAAATAAGAAATTTTAAAAAATAAAATAATCCATCGCAAATAAACAAAAATATTTAAATTTAAAACTAAAAAGAACTCTATTGCAAATAAATAAAATTATATTTGTCGCAAATATTTTTTTCTTTCATTCGCCATCGTAAATTTGTTGTAGATTCTATATATTTTTTTCTCTTTTATTTTTATGGTTCTTTAACATTTTTAAGTTTTATTTTGGATTGTTGGATCAAATACGTGGAAGATAGGTTTTGAAAAAAATGTAGAAGATGTATTACCATAAAATTAGCTGGGTGTTTTTAATGATATATTTAGGGTTAATTGTATAAAATTACATGACCAAGTGTTTATTGAGGGTGTTTTTAATGATTTATTTAGGGTTATTTCGGTGTTTTCCTCCAATTTCAGCACTTAACGGAATCTGCTAACTTAGTTAACGGTTAGGACCAAATATACATGCAAAAAGACTATTTGCAAACATAGGGACCAACCGTGAAATTGAAAAATTCCTACCGGACCAAATATGCAATTAACTCCATTCACAATATCCTTCATTTTTGTCATCATGTCATTTTAACAATAATAATTGGGGGTTCTATGTACATTCTCAGTAATTTCAATAAACTTCAATTCTGAGATGTTCTTCTTCATTGTTTTACCTCAGCTCTAATTATTTGTAGATATGTTCACCTCTTTTTTGATATTGATATGTTATATTATTATGTTGTTGAGTTGTACCAAATTAATCATGATCATGAACATGGTTAGAATTAATATAACCAATGTAGTGCAAACATTAAACAAAATCAAGTCACGACCACAATTGTATATAAAAAGTCAAGCGTACATGCACGTAAGGTACCTTAATATATGAAGTATCTATATATGTATACTTGCGTCTGAGGTTGAAATGCACGAATTGATATAATAGTATAAGGGAAAATTGGCAAAAATGACCGGTATATTGGTCATAATTATGAATATTTTACGGATACTAAATTCGTAGAATATTTTGCAATTCTATTGTATAATTGAAAGTATGTTGAATATTTTCGCAATTTTGCAAGTCTATTAAATATTTTGCAAATATATTGAATAATTTGTATTTGGTTTTGAATATTTTTTAATTCAGTAGAATAATTTTCAACCCGTCTTCACGGAAAGACGAAGGTAGAAATGTATATTATTTTCAAAAGAAATAAAAATAACAAAATTATTGGAAAATGACAATTCAATTGTCAGTTAGGCAAATATCAATAAATATCAAATAATTTTTTTAATTTAAAATGTGTATATCTTTAGATAATATAAAATTTTAAAATTCAATTTTTTAATTACTCATAATTTCCTCATCCAATTCTTAATAAATAATTATTACTAATATTTAACAAGGAACACATAAAATAATTAATATAAAATACACTCCCTCCGTCCGGAGGTATCTTCACGTGTGAAGAGATACGTTTATTAAAAACTAAAATTAGTATAGGAGAGAGAATAAAATATAAGGGTATTTGGGATTGATGAACGAGATAAAGTGTAGGAGAGATAATAAAGTAGAATAAAAAAGAGCGACATATTTGAAATTTAAAATTAATATAGTTTTGGTCCCATGAGAATTTTTCAACGACAATGTTAGTCACAAGTTCTTTTTTTTTTTTTTTTTTGTAAAAATTGTCCCAACCATAATTAACGGATTTTGAGCGCATAAATAACACGCGCCGTTAAAGTTTGCACTTTTAGTCCTACAAGTGTGCACTTTTAATCCCACAAGGTTTTTATTTAAGTTTTAACATTAATTTTTATCACAATTTATTTATTAGATTTTCTATAAATATTAAAATTAATTTGAAGCCTTGTTAATTAATAAATGTTTTAGATAATATCATAATTTATATTTGAAGAATCATGATTAACATTTTTGAATTCTATTTCATATTGTTTATTAGATTTTTTTATAATTATTTAAATTAATTTAGGGTAAATTAGGTCCTTATCTTATTGCTAAACATGCCTACCAAACAGTCACTTAATGTATAATGTGGAATACAAATAGCCTCTGTTTTTTTCAGATTTGTCTGTGCATATATTTCCCATCACTTTTCACCTTTTCCAAAAAGGTCCCAAATATAGTTAAATTTTTTTCGATTACATCCCAATTATTGGTTAAGTGTATAATTTATGTCCCAAAACAGCCCGAATCACCAAAAAGACGTCATATTTTTGCCCCGATGCCCCTATATGTAGCGAACACGTGCACAACACATGAGGTAAAACGATTGTGTTTCGCTTTTATCCGGTGACTTTGGGAAGTAAATTGTAAATTTAGCCAAAAATTGGGATGTAATCAGAAAATTAATTTTTTTGGGACGTTTTTTAAAAAGGTAAAAATTATGGAACAGAAAAACTCTATCCCCAACATCACATGTAGAGTACACTCAAAACACTTATTCAGTATACTTTTCTTCATTCTACAAATCAAATTAATACAAAAATTAATTATGGAGGATGATCGAATGGGTACTATACAACGAAATTTTAAAAGCATTACCCTTTTACCGGTCAATTTTGTACTAAAATTAGAGCATTTAAGAAATTATAAATTATAAAAGTTGAGACCAAATCGAAACTTTGATTCTTTTCAAACTCACAACATATCAGTCTTCTTTAAGAAAGCAGACAACATATTGATGTAGCCCCTTTTCTATTTTCTTCATTAACTACTGATTTTTAATATTAAAAACTTTACTAAGTTAAAATCCTCCTTAAAAAAACACTTAGGGGCCGCTTGGTTGGGGGTATTAGAATTAGGTAATGGGAATGACTAGTGATTCATTCCCATTGATGAATTTTGGAAAGAAAGTTGAGCACGAAAATATTTGAACAAGAAAATATTGAGTGATTTAAAATTGAATGATTGTTAAATGATTGATTATAAGAGAGAGATTATGTAATCAAAATAAATTAGTGATTATTTTATTTTTAAATCAATTTCAAATTGTAAATATTATCAAGCTTCATCAATGAGTGATTAATGAGTCATTCCCATTACCTACTTCTAATACCCCAATCAAGCGGGCCTTAGTATGGAGAAATCAGCTAAAACTCATAAACGGAGTAAAACTTTCCTAAAGAGGCCATTTTCATTCATTGAGTAAAAAGATGTTCTGCTACCAAGACACGTGTCATACTTTATTTGTTCATGAATTGATCACCTGCAAGCTTGCAGCTATTGGTACTATTGGCCGTGCATGCATTGTACTATTGATTCCCATATCCATGCAATCTTGAACGTCCATTTCTTTGATCTTATCCATGCAATCACTGCTTCACTCCTGCTCTCTCTATAATTAATATGCAAGTATACTGCATGCATATCATCAAAATATTGTACCGTTACATAGATTTTGAATTTTTTTCCGGCTTTCTCAGCCCTAATTAGACCCCTTGATGAGATGAAGGAAATGGACGATCTGGATTGCTTGGAGAAAGGAATCAATAGTACTGTGCATCGCCAACAACAGTGCTCTCAGAATCGTACGAGGTTGTTGGAATTATATGTTTATTAGCGGGCCCATCTAATTGAAAATATTTGGTCTTCCGTAATTGTAGATATTCTGTTGTATTCCTTTTCATTAAATACGTAATACATTAATTGACTCCATCCTCAATTGAGGAAATCAAATCACTCTACATGTTACCTCTTTGATCAGAGAAGGGCCATGTTTACTGTTCAAAAGCATATTTTATTTATAAAATTAAACTATATATTATAGAAAACATAAAGACGGAAAAATTCGTCAAATTATTTTTTGATAATTGTAAATGTAAAATATTCAATAATAAAATATATATCGACCGAAATAGCAATCAATAATAATTTAAAATGAATTAAAATTATTAACAATATTTGAATTTAAATTTAAAAAAATTAAATTATTACTGATAGAAATTTCTATCATTAAAATTATCAATTAATTTAATAAAAAAATTTATATGTATAGAATGTCTGTGACGGAAATTATCCGTCACTAATTTAATTAAAAATATCTTTATGTATAAAAAGTTAATGACAAAAATTATCTGTCACTAATTATTAAACACGATTAAAAATATTAATATGTAATAAAGTTAATGACGAAATTATCTCACTAATTTAATAAAAACTTAATGATGAAAATTATCCGTCACTAATTCTTTCAGATGATTTATAGTATTCATATATAATATATATATATATATATATATATATATATATATATATGTCATTAATTTAATAAAAATATTTATATATATGAAAATTTAATGACGGAATTTATCTGTCGTTAATTTTTGTAGATAAAATAGTTGTTGGATGGTGAGATGCATTACAAAAATTTGTGACAGAAATATCCGTCAGTAATTTGTGCCAGAAATTAAATATGTCAACGATTTCTATAAAAACCAATGAAGTAAATATACATATATTGGCTTAGTGCTTTTTGCTCTTCCATTTCCCTGTTTAATTTATTTGAAACATTTTTTCTCTTTCATGTTAATTGATGACATTATACCTAACTAGTTTTGATTTGATTCATCTTTATTTGGACGTAATTATTGAGCAACAATTTTTTATATTCTTCAAGTATAGTTGTTGATTTCTAGAATTCCTAAATTATATTAATTAACGTTTCAATTTCATTTATTTCTTTAGTTTTTAAAGAAATCGTTGATATATGTCTTAATTTTTATACATATGCAGATGGAAACGTGCCTGAAACATCACCCAGAGAAGAAGGTGGATGTGATGGAAGGACTTTGGCCAAATTACAAAATATATCCTAAAGAAGTCCACCTTCTTGTTTGAAGTGTGTTGAATTGTATAATTATGGTATTTCGTTATTGCCGTAGTGTCGGTGGAACAATAATAATTGGGGGTTCTACGTGTATCCTCACATGTTTTAATAAACTTATGTTTTGTGTTTTTCTTCTTTATTAATTGTTTTTTCTCAGCTCTAATTATCTATACATATTTTCACCCAACATTTTGATACGTTACATTATTTTGTTGTTGATTGTACCTTAAATAAAAACCAAGTCCTGGTCATATATACTATTAGAATAATATTAATTGAGTAAATTAAATTTTTATCACAAGAGAATGAGTGATTTGCAAAATGATTCTTTTTAGACACTTTAGGTCCCGTAGTTTTATAACAGCAAAGTGTTGATTAACGTGTCCAATTTTATAACATGTTGCGGGTAAATATTCAATTTTATTCCAATAAAAGTCTAAAGCTAGTGCATAGTTTATTTTATTTTTTTATCGGTAATTTTAGTTTGTTAGTTGTTAATAGTTAGTTCGCCAAACACCCAAACACTCCAAGAATTTCTCCAAGCCACCTTATAACTCCATAATTCTTTCCCAAAGGGAATCGAACCCGGTCTCCCACTTTAGTAGTACCCGGTGGCCAGGTGAGAAGCTATTGCTGAGGTGTGAAATCAATTCATTTATATTAATTCCCTATTATTCATTTACCTCGCAGATCGGATTCTCAATTCGACCTATCGGGTGAATAATTCAATATTGTTGAACTGCCGCTTATAGCTGGATTTGAACCCATACATTTGACTCTATCGTAAAAGAATTTTATCTCATGAAAATGTTAGAACTTATAGATAGATGTGTACGTAAATTGTAATAATACCAAGGCATGTGCTAAAAACAACGACATCCGATAAAAATTGGACGTAAATTGAGCAATGATGAAACTTATGGAACTAAAATGAATATTTCTTACTATCTTGGGACAATTTACGAAAAATATTAAAGTTGCGAGAAAAGATGTCTTAACTCATATATATATATATATATATATATATAATATAATTTAATATGGCAGACTTACAAAATATTGAACCTCCCCATGTATGAGCTACTTTTTTTTCCTGAACACGTATTTATTTTAAATTTCCCTCGATCGTTTAACGAACTTGCCCATGACCATGGTAATTGCGAGATATGTCATGTTGTCATTAATTTTAGTCACCATAGCTAAGATAATTATTTCTCTGACAAATATATGATAATTATAATTATTTGGTGTAGATATGTTTGCACACTTACCTTATTAGTTTATCCCATAGATGTTTGCACACCTATAAATGGAAACACCTTTCAATTTTAACACCCTCACAAAAATATTTATTTACATCAATGCCATTACCTTTTCAACTCAATTAAGAGTAAAGTCAAGGATAGTAGATAGCTTGTATGCTTCATTATTTTTTATTTTAGTCACCATGCATGGCTGAGATAATTATTTTATTCGATGTATAAGTATATATATTATATGGTGGCGCGAATACTGCCACCAAATCTGCTGATTAACGTGGCTATGTATAAAAATCAATATAATTTATTTAATAGTTATAGAAAATGATGTGGAAACCCACCAGTAGGTTCACTCTTTAGTTTTTAAACTTCATTGCCCTAGCTTTGTGCCACTTTTCGTGGCTGAATATTTTTTTCACAATTGGGCTTCAAATCCAATTTTGTACTCCCTCCGTCCCGATATAAACCTCATTTTTCTATTTCGATCCGTCCATTTTTTCTTAGAATATGTTCCCAAACAAATAGGTACAATTTTCTTATTTTATACTCTATCCGTCCCATACTCGTTGTGACATTTGCAAAAAGGTCCGTCCCGTATTGTTGCATCGTTTCCTTAAATGGTAATAAAATAATTTTTCACGCTTAACTATTTCCTCAAACACTACAATATTACACCATATGCTACTACTTTTCCCACAGTAACCCAATTTAATACCATTAAACAACTCTCTTATTAAAGTTGAAAAGATTACCCTACCCCATAAAAACAACTTAAGAGTATTAAATTACTCTTACATTAAAACTTGTTCCAAACAGTAAATATCACAACGAGTATGAGACGGAGGGAGTAAACCATATCCATGTCATACTATCAAAATTGTTACGTAATTCAATAACTAGTAATATATATATATATATATATATATATATATATATATATAACATTAGATATTTTCCATGGTGAAAAATGCATCTTGATGTGCTTTCATGGTAATATATATAAAATTGAAATTCCTAGCTAGCACGTGTGAGAAACGGATTGAAAACGGAACAAAAAATGGGCCAAAATCGAAGAAAATGGAGTTGCTCGACCCCGGACCCTTTTGATCGAGCACTTATTCTCGCTCAAGCAGGATGGTTTTTCCAGAGATCCTAAAAACAATGGGTGCTGCTAGACCGAGGCCTTTGGTCGAGAAAGGCTTCTTGGTCGAGCGGCCTTCTTGAACAAAAACGTTACACGCTTTTTGTTTGTTGTGCTCGATCAAAAAGTGGTCGAGCGCCTTTGCTTGGTCGAGCAGCTCTAAAATCCTAAAATCAGCGTTTGCTGCCCTAGGGACACATGCCCTCATCCAAAAGGAGATATAAATACTGCATTGCTTGATTTTTCAAAGAAAGAGAGCTGGTTTTGGAGATTTTGGATAGAAAATTAGAAAACACCAACAATTACTTTTGATTATTTTGACCTTGCCTTTCATTTCCACATTATAGTAGTTTTGAATAGGGTTAATCTTCAGTGTATTTACATTTTCAAGCTAGGAATCAAGCTATTTTTTGTAAGGATCATCAAGTGTTCATTTCAATTTCAATCAATTAAGGTGATATCTCTCCTTTATCATTTCTTGCATATTTCATTGTGGGTTTTTCAATTTCGATCTTGCATATACTATCATGGGTAATGCTATATTTTCATTCCTAACCATTGATATGTCTATCTAACCCATGGGCTAAACTTATTATGCTTTAGGTGCATAAAATGTGAAAGATAATGGTGTGATATTTATATATGTTATACTATGATCGTGCAATTGATTTGGTGTTTAACTTCTATTATGCGCGTGTGTGTGTGTTTTGACAAGTATTAATGTGTTTATCTTGATTGAGAAAATTTATTAGCTCTTTATTTAGTTGATGCATGCTACAATGAGAGTTGGACGTGTTTTAATTAACCTTGTGATGAGGAGTTTGCCTTGTTGATTCGATTTTCCTTAACGCTTGCATGTACCGAGAGGGGTAGCCGGTTTAGACCACCATTAATAGACACTAGGTTTTTACAAACTTGTGAAATGAGGATATTAATTATTTTTCCTGCAAATATATGCCAACATGTTTTGAACTATTGAAAATTAAGGCCCGTAATCCTCACAATAACGCCCGCAATTGTGAGAAAAATGGCATACATTTGCAAAAGAAAAAAAAAAAGAATACTGTCCTACATTTCCAAGAAAAAGAAGTTAATGTCCTACTTTCACAAATTGGTAAAATTATTATCCTTAACACAACTCCCCTATGTTACTTACCTAAGAAATTATTTTACCCTTCAACAGACATATCACATCAATCTTAATCATTATATAATTTTTCATATGAGAAAAATATGAGAAATAACTATTTTCATATCTTCAAGTTTATGTCGGGAAATGTATTTTTTAACGACCGTAACTTTTGGAGGTTGGCAAAATAACTTTTCAGGCAGACAAAATAAGGACCGTAACTTTTTGGGCTAACAAATTAAGGACAATAAGTTTAAAAAGTGGCGAATTGAGGACAAATCTTCACAAATCCTGCTAATTGACCTGATTTTAGTTTAAATTTGGCCCAATTTTCCTGAGCTCGGGCTGAAATTTGGGCCAAATTTGGGTTAATTCGGGCTGATTTGGTCTCAATTTGCTATTTTTAAAAGTTATGGACCTTATATTGCCATCTCTAAAAAGATTACGGTCCTCATTTTGTCAGCACGAAAAGTTAGGGTCCTTGTTTTGCATCGAGCTAGAGTATCGGTTTGAGCTTTGTGCTTGCCAACCTGAGTTAGGCATCGAAATTATTGATCGTAAATCGCGCTTCGCATCATCCTTCCATGGCATGCATCTTCTCAGCAGAAATTTACATCCGCCGAGTCCAATGGGATATCCACCTTCTATTCTAAGTGATTGCTTAGAAACCTTTCCATCTGTGTATGCATAGAAATGAAGAAACCACGTTAAAATGTGACAAAAGCATGCACAAGGTAACACCATTAGTATTAACCATGACTAACAAACATATATCCGTATGTAATATTGCTAGGGGAAAAACGACATACATCAACGATTTCTTAAAATTAAACACAAATAAATGAAATGAAACGTTAATTAACATAATTTAGTAGTTAATGTATTATAGAAACCAAAAACTATACAAGAAGAATATAAATAATTGTTGCATATTAACTACTTCCAAATAAATTAATCGGGAACGGAAGAGTAAACAAAGCACTAAGCCAATATATATATATATATATATATATATATATATATATATATATATATATATATATATATATAATTATGTTAACTTAGAATCGAGATATTTGAGATAAGAGATGAGGTAGACTTTTTTCTTTGATCGGTAAATGTTAGTTTTGTTAGTTGTTAGTAGTTAGTTCACCAATTACCCACACACTCCATGATAAAAATTAATATTTATTAAATATAATTTATACACCCAATAATATGTTTTTAGAAGAATAATTATACATTACTAAATAAAATAAAAATCTTGGTGGCAGCATAGTGAAAATATTCAATTGCCCGATTATCCAATTGAAAGAGTCAAGATCTGAAGACTCGCGTGGTTTATAAATTAAGTGAGATATTTTTGTAAAAAAATTAAGTGAGATGTATATTCTTGGTTTTTATTTACATCGGTCAATTCCGACTTAATTAAATATATATATTTTGAATGACAAAAACTTGTATGAGACCGTCTCATGCATGAGACCAAATCACTTTTTAATAAATTGTTATCACTTTTTAAAAAAGTGATACAAATTAGTATAAAAGTGATAACAAATTAAAAGTGATAACAATTTATGAAAAGTGATAACAATTTATGAAAAAGTGATAACAAATTATGAAAAAGTGATAATAATTTATTAAAAAGTGACCCGTCTCATGTTCGTCTCATACATGAGACGGTCTCACACAAGAGTGCCCCTTTTTGAATTATATAAATAAATTAAAATCAACAATTATTTTTTTCTTTTTAAAATTAAATTTGTAATTCAACAGATATGTTTCCTCTCCCTCTCCTATATATGCATAGGCATAAGCTGCATTTTTCTCTCATCTTAAATATACTATTTCTCTTGATTTCTCCATTAATTAATTCTCTCTTCCTTTACTGCAAATATGTTCGCGTTCGGCTTTTACATTCAAGGACGGTTTCCAATGAAGTAAACATATTTTTCGATTATTGCTTTTCTTACTCTTCCGATTATCATCAACTCTTTTAACTTATTGATCGGAGTAATTTCTAGTGATAAGAATTTTCGACCAAATTTATCGAACCCACGAGACTAGGAGGATAATGAAGCCATCGCACAAGAAAAACGCTGAAAGACATCGGTTAAAAACGTAGCCACCGTTGTAAAAGTGGCGCTGAAAGACAACGATTAAAAACCATTGTCTTTTCTCTTCTTTTTACAACGGTTCTGAGGACGTTGTCTTTACTTCAAAAAAATTGTTGTAGTAAGCAACAAAATTATCTAATTCCGCTGATAGACAACGGTTAAAAACCGTTGTCTTTCACATATAATATACAACGTTTTATAACCGTTGTCTTTACCTAAAAAACCGTTGTGTATTCCAACAAAACATTGATAGACAACGATTGTGAACCATTGTCTTTATGAAGAATATACAACAGCCTTATAACCGTTGTCTTTACCCAAAAAATCGTTGTTTATTCCAACAAAATGTTGAAAGACAACACAAAATAGACAATGGTTTATAACCGTTGTCTTTACCCAAAACCGTTGTTTAAATGCTGATAGACAACGGTTGAGAACCCGATGTTGTTATAATTGTATTTCAACGTTTTGGAACCGTTGTCTTTCTATACTCACATGTATATACAACGGTTTAGAATCGTTGTTGTTTCTATTTTATTACAATGTTTTTTACCCGTTGTCTTTTTATTAAATAAGCGTTGTCTTTTTATTAAATAAAGCGTTGCATTAACTTCATTATAGACAACGGTTTTGGAGCGTTGTCTTTTTAAATTTTTATTTATTTCCTAATAAAACTTATTATTAATTATATCAATAGCAAAATAAAAAATTCAAAATAAATCCATAAACATTCAACTATCATTTCACAACAAGTTTACAAAAATATTATTCCCATTCAACTACAACCAACAATAATTTCATAAAATTCTGAATACCACAAACAAATCATTACAATAATTTTTGAATATCATTGACAAAAATTTGTCTACTATTTACCAACATTCATGCAAAAATAGACATACTAGCTAGATTCTTCCACCAACATTTGTGCACCATCTCTCTCAACACTATATTACAAAAAAAAAAAAGCGTAAGTAACAAATAAAATCACACACGTATAATCCAAGAATGGAAAAATAATTAGAAAAATAAGTAAACAAACCTCGATCTATTCATACATATGTTCCAGAATGCATTCAGCCCATTCAATCCTCATTTGATTGATTTCGTCTACGGAGTAAAGCGTTTTTCTTAAACTATGAAATATAAATGAATTATGAATCAATATAAATAAAAATGATTGTAAATAAGTTATTATCACTACTTTGTTATAAAATGAAAGAAAGCGGGTTATAAAATGAAAAAGCTGACCTCTTTAGGAATCGGCCGCAAAGTTTCACTAATATATCCTACCCGAGGTGGTATTAAAGCTCTTCACTTTCTGAAAGTATTTCAATCGATTTTATGCAATCAGTATACTCTCTATAGAAGAAAGTTTCATGAAATGTAATTAAAAACTTTTAGTGAACCCTAAGTATAGGAAGAAAAACTTGAACCAACCTCCAACCTTCATGCCCAATCAAAACTTCCTTGAGACATTTAATTATCTGTGATTCATGTTTGATTTCTCTTAGCAAATATACTAGATTCATGTTTGTATAATAGATTCAACTATAAGAATAAAAGGTGATGATGGTATGTCATACTTGGAGGCCTACTAGGAGGTTCGGGAGCAATACGGAATTTCTTGTAATTTTTGAAGTATTTCACAAATCTCAAGCGGGACGCAGCCCGTGTTGTGCTTCGAAAGTATCTGCTCAATATCTGCACAGAAATTAGAACTCACTCCATGGACTTAGAAGTATGAGTTGTAAGTTATCCTTATGATAGAAAATACTAAGAGAAAAAGAAAGAAAAGTTAACTTGTGTATGCTTAGAAGAAAAGAAACATATATAAGTGGCCAAGTAAAATGTTACTAATACAAAAGAACACACGAGCACATTAAACTATAAGGCATTGCTCCCCTACTCATTAAAGAGAGAAAGAAAGAGAAATCTCACACTGCAGTCAAATGAGTAATTATGCAAAGTGTATACTCCCACTAGTTATCATTATTGGTTACTAAAAGTGTAAATATTACACAAGCACATTAAACTAAGTACAAGTATAATTTAAGCTTACTCTTCAAGCATCCAGTAGCTACGCCTTTGAAAATTCTCATTATCTTCCCCATGAGCATAGTAGCAATGCAGCACATCAATGCTTCCAGAGTGAAAAGAGATCTAAGAGAAGTTAAATAAATATAGTTTCCATGATTAGCCAAAAACAGGTGAGGCAAAGTAAGAGAGGAGCTAGCTAGAGTAGGTCATACGTGCTTTAATTTTGTTTCGCTTCACAATGACGCCTTACATTTGCATGCTTTAACTAACTTTTTGGTATTCTTTCTTTTCTGCATCTTAAAGTAAAACATGCCCGATTAATTTCCAATTACATTAAGAATTTGATTCTTTTTCAGCTAAAGTATGCCATAATCAAGAGGAGATAAAAGAGTACCCCATTGGTAAAACATGCCCTGATTAATTTCCAATAGGCCAAAATCACACTTGGTAAAGTGCATATATGGAAATTTATTTAATCTTGGAAATTAGAATAATCAAGAGGAGATAAAAAGAGTACCCCATTATGACAATTTCCAATGAATTAAGCAAAGGCAAAATATTGTGCTGACATAAGTAGGAACACCTCAGTTCATCTATTTTAAATTTATAAGACTTTTTCTTCCCTTTTCTTAAACTATAACTGTTATACATAAATAATTGCAATGCTGATAGTACTAGAGCCATATGAACAACCATAATGTCCCCTTAACATCCCAGACACTTGTAAACACAAATTGTCTCCTCAAAAGAACCCTTTGTGATTTATTTACAAGGAAACGGGAAATACAAAATATTAAATTGAAAACATATACAAAAATTATCAGTTTCTGCCAAATTAGCAAGAGAGAATGATATTCAAGACTAAAACCATAAACCCTACACGATTAGCTATACATGGTGACATCACAGTGTAATAAATATGAAGATTTGCAGTAAAATATTTGAACTACAAAGCAGTAAGAGAAGCAAAAAGGACCTTCTTTGTCCCAAATATATCGTCTTCATCGTCGTCAAGATCTCCAAAGCTTCTCATATTACCTAATAAACAACCACATCCTCAAAATCATAATTACATAAAACAGATACAGTTACAAAGATTATTAAACTAAATTAAGTCGATTAACTAAGAAAACCTGAACGCCTTGCAGCATTTTCCCCCGCAAAATCGCCTCCAAAATCATCTTCCTGTACATCGAAGAATTATGCCAAAAAATAAAGCTGTAAAAAAGAGGAGAAGCCACAATATATGGACTGCAATTACAGAAAGCGGTGGATGTATGAAAGCTTACGTCATCAACCAATAGAGGAGACCGCCGAGACAACGGCAGTGCTAGGGCGTTCAAAACAAGATGTCAGCGGTCAACGGAAAATCAATCGGGCGCGGGAGCGAGAGTTAGGGCACGAGACGACAGCCAGCGACGCTACAACAGCGATTGACGGAGAAATCGTCAGCGAGGAAGAGAGCTAGGGCGCAGCGTGTCTATTTAAAATGTGTTGAATTTATCTATTGTATTGTTATTGTACGTTGTGTAATAATAATTGGGGTTTCCATGTATAAACCTCAAAAATTTCAATAATATTTCTATTTTGTGATGTTCTTAATTTTTTTCTCGGTTCTTGTTTTCTACTTAAACTTAAATTAACATTATTATGTGATTGTTGAATTTCACTTTATGTCGAGAGTCAGATTATGATTTCCACGGTTGGAAAATATATAGGGAAAATAAATTAATTAAATAACAATCACAATTCTCTATTTGTATTTTTCCTCTCGAGGGTTAATTTTTATTTTTTTATTTTTGTCAGGAAAAAAAAGTTCTTTTATTGAGAAGCGTTGGGTATGAGACATACCTACGACAGTTAATATATTCTTTTCCTACTCGAGGGTTAATTGCAAAACACGATCCTAAAGAAATTTATTCATTTCACTTATGGTGTTATGCCTGAATAATAGTTTTTATTTTTAATTTGTTTATGTATTTTCGGTCTCATCCCTTAAACGATTGAAATAAATTTTGAAATTATTAGATAATATATTAAATCTGTTTAATTATTTTAAACTAAATATTAAATTATATGAACCTGAAAATTAAAATTTGTAAATAAAAAATATTAATGAAACATATTTTATTTTAAATTATAAAACTACTCTAAAATGAAATTAAATATGGATAACAATTTAATGTTTAATACTATAGGAGTTGTTGCAAGAGATTTTTTTATTTCACTTTTGGTACCTATAATTAGAAATAATTTTTTTATTGACATTTTTGGTTTCAACAGTAGTAAATGGATGAAAAATCTGCAAAATTTTAAAATAATGTAAAAAATTAATGCATTATTATTTCTAATGAGTTATGAAATCAGATCTAGAAAGCATCACCCATATATTGGATCAGATCCTTATAACGTAAGGCGATCCCACAAAAAATAAAAACACATTTCCCTCTTTCTAGATAGCCATAACATGGAGAATAACGGCCGAAAGATTTTTTACGATGATAATTTTGACGATTGTAATATCCTAAAATCACAAGGTGAATTATTAAGATATGTATGTAATTAATTTTAATTAGTAAGACATGGAGTATTAGAACTTGATATGTTTAATTAAAATAAAAATATTTAGTTAAGTATTATGGTATAATGTACTATTATATAAAATATAAATTTATATATGTATAATATAAAATTTATAATAATAATATATAATAATAGAATTAATATAATATATAATAATAATAATAAAATAAAAAGTAACTTACATCCTAAGTTAACTAAGGCGGAATCCACTTGCTTAGCCGCCATTTACGTTAAGAAAAGGAAGAATAGGAGTAGGAAAGAAAAAAAGAGAGAAGGAGAAAAAAGAGAGGGAGAGAGAAGGTAAAAGAAAGAGAAGGGAGAGGGAAGAGAGAGAGAGAGGGAGAAAGAGAAAGAGAGAGATCTCGAAGCATTTTGGTAAGCATTTGATCCTCGTTAATTGTGATATTCTATATCAAAATGCTCGTATCCACTCGTAGATTATAGAATTATGTTAATTGATTTGGAATTGAAGATTATTAAGAGTATATATTATTTATAGGATATGAGGATAAACTTGAGACCATTAAGATTGTGCATTATCAAGGAATTGAGGATCACTAAAGGGGTATTGCATTGTATCATTTGTTGCAACTACTATTTTTAAGGTGAGAGCAATCTCTACTCTTAACCGAGTTTAACATTCAATATTATGATTGCTATGTTAAATTGCATTATTAATCAAGGCGGGTAATAACTTTGCACTATGTTTAGGCCGGGTAATGACCCATACTTTGTTCAAGCCGGGTAATGGCCCGTACTATGTGCAAGCCGGGTAATGGCCCGTGTAATATATTCAAGCCGAGTAATGGTCCGTTATATATATGTTCAAGTTGGGTAATGGCCCACACTATGTTCAAGCCGGGTAATGACCCGTACTATGTTCAAGCCGGGTAATGGCCCGTACTATGTGATAAAGCATTAAATGTTCTCATGAGCTCTTTATGAAAATATTATATGTCGCTTACAAATGTTGTTTAACTGTGCAATCATTGATGTTTCCCTCACTTAGTGTATTTTCAAACACTCATCCCCCACAATTATGATTTTCTACGAGTCAAAGGGGCTCGAGCGAAGTGCGAGTCGATGGTTACATGTAATTTATTGTGCGTTGTTTTTCACTTGTAAATCTCAAATAATTATTTTGTAATAAATCTTGTTTATTCAATTACAATCTTCTTTTAATTAAGTTAACGAGCAATTTTGGTAGCACCACAACTATTATGTAATATTGTTAAATTCGGAGCGTTACAACGATAACATAAATAAAAGATTAGGTTTTGAAGCTAGGCCCCATGTTAATTTTTTTAATAATATATATTTATTATTGTTCTAGGAAAAAAACATGAATAAAAGATTAAGTTTTGACAAGAGAAATGATTTGGAAGTGATGCTGCAAGATTTCGTAAATGCTTTACTTCAATGCAACACATGTATCACGTTAAAAAAACAACGTTGATTTAGATTTTCAGTAAAAATGAGACCAAAATTGGACAAATTCAAAAGTTATGGAACAAAGAATTGATAAATTCAAAAGTTATAAAACCAAATTAGACCGACAACTTTTTGGGACTAAAACTTGAGACCCAACAAATTATGGGACCAAAAACCTTTATTTTTTTCTGCCATTTGATAGGTGAAAAATTCTCAAAAGAATGATTTGAGTGTAAACTATTTTAGTTGAGTGGAATAGGTATAGTTCGAATATTTTTTTAACTTTGAAAATTATACTTGAATTTGTTTGTTTATTTAATATATTGAATCGAATGTGATTAATCAATATGAAAATATATAAAAAGATGCTAAACGTTTATTTTTTAATTAATAAAAACTTGAATTTTTGTCAACTTCAAAAGTTACGGATCTTAAAAATATTTTTCCCGTATCGGGAATAAGTTGCACATTTACTGATAATAACTAATATTTTTTTGGAAAAAGCGACGATTTTATTAATCGAGTACAAGGGGTACTCAAACCCGAAACAAATACAACAGCTCTTAACTGAAACAGAGGCTCAACTCTTTAGAATCAGATTCCTACCATACACTCTACAGGACAAGATTTCCATTCAACCAAACTATTTACTAACCTACCTCTCACTTGCATCCATTTCCAAGATCTATAGCAGTAAGATTCAAAGCAAGTATTGATGTCCACCACTTCACTTCTATAAACAGCTCCATTCCTCAATTTCCATATGCACCATAGAGCTCCCAGCCACAGACTCGTCAAGTATTTTTCTTTGATTTTCCACAGCTTCATCCCCCAAAAAGCTAAAAGGCTCTCTTTCGCGTCTCTAGCTCCCATCGAAGATAACCCCAACCAATTCCATATTTTGGCCCACACCAAATAGCTGATTTTGCATTCAAAAATTAGGTGGGTTGTGCTCTCTTCCTTATCTTGACATAAAGGGCAGAGAGCATTTCCGACAAATACCCCCGCTTCGAAGATTAACCCTTGAGGCCACTCTGTTTTAATCACCCTCCATGTGAGCCCTTTAACCTCCACATCGATTGCAAGGTTCGAAGATGATCCAATGAGCAAGCCATACGCTGACTTGCAGGAGTAAGTTTTAGTTCCGTCAGCAACCCATTCCCATTTATCGGCCTTATCCTTTGATGGAGTAATACTGTTAATAAGTGCAAGGAAGTTCGAGGAAGGATTCCCCTCCTCTTTCAACAAACCTGCTTCTCCATTGAAGTTGCCAATGCCCACGTGCCTTCATCGTCCCAGTCTCCGACATCGATCACCATTTTGTCCTTATCCAGGGAACGGGCATAAAGTCTTGGAAACAGCTCACAGAGCGGCTTGTTACCGCACCATATGTCTCTCCATAAATTGCAATTCTTCCCGTCTCCCAATTTGGGTGATAGATTATCAGAAACCCAGCTACTATTTTCCTCCATCCCTTCGATAGCCAACACTTCCTTCATCCAACCCGAAAGTTTCTTCCAATTCTTCACCTTTTCTTCGGCTATACCCCCAAATTAATTCGAAACCATATTTAGATAAGAGGATGTTGTGCCAAAGTTGTCCTGAATTGGTTTTGAATCTCCAGTGCCACCTCCCCAAGAATACTTTGTTTGCTAAAGATAGATTTCTTACTCCAAGCCCCCTTTGCTTTTTGGATAGCATACCTCCTTCCAATTAACCCAGCAAATTTTTCTTTTCTCACAGCTTCCTCCCCATAAAACTCGCCTTTGAATATCTTCCAATGTATCGATGACCTTTTTTGGGGCTCGGTAAAAAGAAAAGAGGAAAGAAGGAAGGGAATTAAGAACGGCATTAATAAGGACAACTCTACCTGCTAGTGATAGATTCCTCCTCTTCCAGGCATTTAATTTCTTCTTTGTCTTAGTAATCACCGCCTCCCATGAACGCCGTTTGCTCCGGGTAAATGACCTTTTCAATAATCCCTTTGACTCTGTTAGCCAATATCTTAGCAAGGATCTTGTAAAAGCTGCTAAGCAACGAAATTGGCCTATATTCTTCGATGTGAATGAGGTTATTCTTTTTGGGAACTAAAGCAATGAAGGAAGCGTTGCCTCCTTTGACGATTTTTCTGCTTCTTTCGAACTCCTTGATGCTTTTGATCAATTCATCTTTGATGCTTTCCCCAGATCTTTCTAATGGCAAGAAAATTGAGTCCGTCCAGGACCGGGCTTTTGTCGGTTCCGCATTGCCAAACCGCCTCCATTATTTCTTCTTCCGTAAAGGGCCTCGTCAACCAACAGTTGTCAACTCTGTTAAGCTTGTTGAAAGGTAAAGTACCCAACTTAGGATACCTCCAACCTTCTTTCTTCAAAAACAGCCTTTGGAAGTGGGCTTGGATTGCTACTTTAGTTTCTTCCACCTCTTCATACCAAACTCCATCAACAAAAATACCATTGATATCACTTTTCTTCACTTTCAAGTTTGTGATGCTATGGAAGAAACGTGAGTTCTCTTCCCCTTCTTTTATCCATTTCTCCCTTGCTTTTGGAACAAGAGAGCTTCCTTAGCAATTTTTGCCTCTTTAATACTCTGAACACATCTCCTTTTTACATTTCTTTCTTCCTCCGAGAGCAGAGCACGTTCAGCTTTCAAGTCCAGAAAATTCAGCCTCTTCTTTGCGGCATCCCCTTTTTCGTTGATTTTCCCATCTTGGTCCATCCTCCATTTTCTTAAGTCTGACTTGAGCATTTTCAATTTTTCTTTTGCAATGAAACCTGCGTTACCCTCCACCTTGTAGCTAGTCCAGAATTCCTTCACCTTTTCTTGAAAACCCCTAATTTTGAGCCACGAGTTTTGATTTTGAACAGCTTTGGCCCCAATTTCGCTCCAGATTTTGAGAACCAGTGCACAATGGTCCGAAAGCGATCTTTCCATAGCTCTAAGGGAAGTCGAACTCCAAATTGAAAGCCCCCGAGAGTTGACGAAAATTATTTCAATACAGGACATAGCGGTACCGTCATCCCTATACCACGTAACTTTCTTCCTTTGAGATCGAATTCTGTTAAGCCGCAGGTAGAGATAAAGTCTTCGAACTCCATACATTCTGATAGGGAAGAATCAGCTCCTCTTCCTTTTCTTTCAGATTGAAGTCTAACCGTATTAAAGTCAACTGCCATACACAATATTGAGTCTTCAATTTTTCGAAGGTAGATTTCCAATCTTCCAGAATTGTTCCTCTTTCGATTCTGTTGCAAGGTAAGTAGACACAAACCATGGAGCATTTTTTCCGTACAAAGAAGACCACCCGAAGCCCCCTTTGACCCTTTAAAAGCCCAATCAAAATCGTCAATATCCCAGAAGCCCTTACAAAAATCTTTGTCTATCTGTTCCATTTTTGTTTCTTGGATCATCACAAAATCTATGTTCTCCCTCCTGATAAGCTCTTTTACTTCTTTTTTGCATACCCCCAGCCCTCTCACGTTGAAGGATAAAAGATTCATTAATTTTTTTTTTTATCGGTAAATGTTAGTTGTCGATTGGTTAGAAATTAGTTCACCAAGTCTCCTTACAATTTCAAATTCTCCAAGCCTCCTTATACCTCCCACTCCAATTAATTCCCAAAGGGAATTGAACCCAAGTCTCCCACTTAAGTGAGGAGTCCGGTGGCCAAATGGGCTAAGTCCCCTTGGTATAAATGATTCAATTAATTAACGTACCTTGTATCCTCCCCATCTCCTGCCCTATTTGCTTTCAGCCATGCTTCTTTGTCTCTGATTTCCATATTGATGATATCCTTGACTAAATCTTCCTTTAGATCGCCCAATTCCAAACCCATATCCAAACCCATATTCACAATCGTTATAGCCTCCTCCTGCATCCTCTTGTTTCCCCCAGGTCCAGAGTTTTGATTTCCATCTTGATGCATACGATCTTTCGTAAGTCTCGACTGAAACGGCCCCAAAATAGGAAGGTTTCTACTCTGACCCTTTTCCTCCTCCGAAACTTCCTCAAAGCCTCTAGCAAATTCCTTCCAATTTTCCTTTTCTTTCTTTTTGATTAAACTCCTCTTAGCTTTTTGTTCTTCTTGAGAAGGTTTCCATCAGCTTTTTCTTTCCTTTCAGAGAGCTCGATAACAATACTTTTGATGGGGATTTCCACCTCAGGGGATTTAGGCTTCGTCGAAGAGGGTGCGATTGAAACCATGGGGTTAGGTTGCGGATGATCCGAGAAAGACAAGTTTGGGCTATCGACCAAGTCCTTCACCCCTTTTCCATTGGGCCTAATTAAGGAAATCGGCCCATTTTCATTATGATACCCAGAAAAATCTCCTGCGCAAAACTGGCCCACCTTCGCATCCATGGGGGTCTTGACTCAAGTCATTAGACCCGATCCTAAGTGGGTCGGTTAAGTTAGGAATCTTCTCCAAGGGATCCGAATTAATTGGGGAATTAAATTGGTCCGCCGCCTTCGAGATATTAAATCCTTTTTGGGAATATGAATCGTCCTCTTCTGCACAAATCTCCAAATATCCGTCTTCTTCATCTAGATCTTTGGTAAAATTACCAGAAAGTCCTTGCCGAAGGAGCCCTTCCCTACAAACCGGTTCAAGCTCAATGGAGTCCGACGAGACAGATGAGTCCGAATCATCCAACTGAGTATTGGCCATATTTTGCCTCTCATTATCCTGACTTGACCGCCACTTCCATTGCCAAGCCTCACCTATTTCTTTGACTCTTACCAAGAAGGCTGAGCCTGTGGGACCTTTAAGATTAATCGTCTGTTCAATGAAGGAATCCCTCGCTGTCTCCACCAGAATGAAACCCCGATCCAATCTGGCTTTGTTGGACGTAGAGAAATCCAACTTGATAACGGAGCCATAACATTCCGCCACCTTACAGAACACTTCATCTCTCCATAAGTGGACAGGAACTCCTTTTATTGCTAACCAAGAATGCCTGTTGGATCTACTAGATTCCTCCTCCCACTAATTTAGGTGAACAAACAAACTGTTTAACCACTTAGAATCTTCATTTTGGAGATTATACAGGCTGTTTGGCAACGACTCCGATAAGAGAACCCGAGCTCCCCCAGGGTTTGACTTCAATATTGTAATGCCCACCAGAGTATAGCTCTTCTTGAAACTCCTGCCATGACAGGGATACATTCAGAGTACCCACCAGACAAGATCTGGCCCAGTCCAGATCTTCTTTAACTACATCAACCTTAATCAAAGTTTCCCCTTATCCAACTTCATTGAATCTTTGGATACAACGACCTTATTCTCCACCAAAGACGGTGCAGAGGATTTGATTCGGGTAGCCGCAACCGCTTTGGGTAAATCTCTCTTATTCTCTGATCTAAACTCGGTCCCTGTATTCCTCTGGTCATTCCTCTTCCCTGCGAACTTTGGAAAATTGACTCTCAGTTTATACGTCCCAATCCATAAGCTATCCAGCTCTCTGACCAGCGATCTTGGGTTTGTTGAGTTTCAAAATCTTGCGAAGCCAAATTTCCGCCCTTCTCTGCTTCTTTTTCTGGAATGAAAACGTCTCTGATGTCGCCATATTTCCTGAAAAGCATCCATATGTCGAGGCTCGGGAACTCAAGAATGCCTATAATCGACAAAGACGAGCAAGGATTAAAGCCCAAGCCCAAGTCACGAATGAGAGGGGCCCAAGAACATAATGAGCAGGACCAATTGGGGGCCCAAGCCCGTGAGAAGCAGTTGCAGCAGGAAGATTAGTTGCCAAACAATTAGTTGCAGCTTTTGTTTTTAGTCCTTTATCTTGTAATTGAGTTAGTTGGAAATTATCAGCTAGTATAAGTTGCTGGTTGTAACGAAAGTTTGGAATTAATTGAAGATTTCTTTAAACCATTTCTTGTTCTTGAAATTCGCATGCTTGCTGGCCTGAGCGAGCATCGGATTAATCGGATTAACGTTCGCGATCGTATCAATTTGGTGCTTTCATTGAGAGCAAGAGAGGATCGCGACGAGAAATTGTAATGGTTGTAACTCATAGGGAGAGAATTGAAATCTTGGAGAGGAGATTTGACGGACTGGAAGGGAAATGTGATTGCCGTCGGAGAGAAAGAGTGGGCCGCGGTCGATAGATCGAGTAGGGAGGCTGGAAAGAATGATGGATCGGGTGCTCCGGCAAAGGACTAAGGGTAGCGGCGGGTTCCTCATCGGATGAACCGGTGCTATCTGGGTCGATTCAAAGCGGGAAAGTAATCCTACGATCAATCGATCAAGAAGTTAGACACGGCGGGAAACCATGGGGATGATAGGAGGAGGAATCGTCCGAAATTGACATGCCCGACGCGTTTAATGGGAATGACCCGATTTCATGGCTCAGCCGAGCCCATCAATATTTCGAGGCTATATGACATCGAAAAGGGAGAACGAGTTCGCTATGCCGCATATTATATGGAGGAAGCAAACATCTGGTGTGCAATGGATCATGCAGCGTATATCGTAAGAAAGGGACGTCGAATCCGATGGAGGGAATTTGAAAAGGAACTCATGGCTCGGTTTGGACTTTCTACGATCTACAATGACTACGATGAAGCACTCCACGCACATCAAACAAACTGGGTCACTTATGTGATTATCAAAAAGAATTTGAACGCCTTGCTAGCGGGGGTAAGCGATTAGCCTAAGAAGGCTCTCGTGGGCGTTCATTGGCGGACTTAAATACGATCTCGCCGCCGAAGTCACGAGTTTATCGCCCAAAGACATATTAGGCAATGAGAAATTACACGAATAAGAGATGACCACTTAATGACAGTACGACGGAATGGGCGACCATAAGTGCGGCGCGATAACCCACCAGGTGGGAAAATAAAGGAGGGGAAATATCAGGAGGGTAACTCATCTAGGAGTCAATACTCGACCCACTAACCCGAAATTAAAAGGTTTCCATGGGATGAAATGCAAAAAGCGTGAGCGGGGGCTTTGCTTTAATTGTGATGAGAATTTGTGCCGGGTCATCGTTGCAAGACAAGGCGAGGCTTTCTTGATAGAACCAGCCCATGGGAAGCAGCGAATCGATCAAGAAGAATCGGGAGAAAAGAAGGACGAAAGAAGCAGAAATATCTATTCATGCAATTTCGGGCGTGAATGGACCCAAAACAATGAAATTTTCTGCATGGATAAGGGACCGGACGAGTTATTATGCTAACGTCGATAACGGACTCGTCCCAAAAAATCGTTAAAAATTGAATTTGGTTGCCTTGCGAGGTTGAACCATTTAGCGTGAAGGTGGCTAATGGAGAGGCTATCTTGTAACACCATATACAAGAAGGTGCCGATCGGGTGCAGGGTGTGACCATTATCGCCGACCTCTATGCACTTAGTTGGCGAGGACCGGATGTGGTGCTCGAGGTACGGTGGCTCGAAGGTTTAGAGGCAGATTGTATCCGATTATGCAAAGGGAACCATGACATTCAAGTGGGGAGATGGGTTAGTAACATTAACGCTGCAGAACCAATGACTGGCAAAAGCGCAAGAAGTGGGTTTGAAAAGTATCGAGAGAATGTGGAAAAAAGGGGCCCGGTGTTACGGCTATTAAAGTCGAAGATAGGCGGCGGAATTAGAAAAGAATAGTGATAACACATCTCCTGAAATTAACAAGCTTCGTGGAATTTTGTGAAGTAACCAAGGAACCTCAAGGCACTGCCTCCCGGTTAAAGTGAATGATAAGAGCAAAACTAGCACTCACCTCCCAAGTGTAGGAGGATCGTGTAGCGAGCAAGTACCGGGTTAAATTATCGAATCCGCGGGAATCAATTGGGAGATAGCCCTAAATCTACTAGTTTAGTCATAATTGTAGTACAAGCCATTCAATAAGATTTAGGATTCAAACAAATGTAAAACAAGCAACAACGATCAAGCGAGACAATTAAATTAAAGCAAGATAAAAGAGGTGTTCGGGTGTTCTTCGGCTATGGACTATGAAACACGAATCAAAATCAAGTAGTAACTCTCTCGTCGGCAAATTGATAAGGGCAATTCAAGTAAGTAAACAAGACACCGTACTTGGTAAGCCTAGGAGTCATGTTTCGTTAAAGCATGAAGAATTGATTAGGCCAGCGTCCACGTTCTTCCGATTCTCCCACGAGTCGATAGGTTTCCCTAAGCGTGATCAATCTTCGCTACTAAGGTACGTCCCTTTTGTTCCCTCACTAATCACCCGACTATTAATCTAAGTAATTAATGTGAATTGATGTAATTCTAATGTAGTTAACCAAGTTTCCTTGCGTTACACAATATCCACTCTAATTATCAATTAAACTCTTCAACCAAGCTTGAAACCTAATCATCCAAATATCCTTGCAATAATTAAATACTAAACATGGAATTCAAGCTCAATCAAATAATAGATCATGCAAAACTCATCAATTCAATCAATCAACCTTCAATTGAAATTACCCACTCAATTAATCAACGTAATTCAATCATCCATAGCTTCCAAACACCCAAACACTTGAGAAATTAGCCAAGCATAATTAAAGAAATTAAACCCATAATATCAAGAAAATAAGCATTCATCATTACAATAGTTTTAACCAACAAAACTGAAATTAAAGTTAAGATATCACCTAATTATCGTAGTATTTTAGTGATAAGAAATTTGCGACCAAACAAAATATCGAACCCAAGGGACTAGGAATGAAGTGAAACCATGAAATTGCACGTTTTCTAGAATTATAAGCGGCTAAATCAAGATTGCAAAATTAAAAGCAACAAAAGGACAACACAAAATCAACAAGAGATTAAACCAAACACTAAGCAAAGAATACCAAGGATGAGATAGTAGTGCTCGGGTGCAAATTACCAAAGACTTCACAAATTCGGATCATCAACAATCAAGTGTTCATTCAAAGAGAGATCATAGGGATAACCAACAAATAATTCAAATAAAACCGTCTTTGGATAAGCCTAGGTTCTAAATGATCGATTAAGCACGTAGGAATGTGAGAGGCGGTACTCTCACCCCCTCACTAATTACAAGCAAACAACAAGTAATCAATGTGCCTTAATGAGGTTCTAATTAATCAACCAAGTATCCTTGTGTTAACCAAATATCCACTTCAATCACACAAGTAAACCTAACACCCATGCATCAATTCAATCAACCAAGTATCCTTGCATTAATTAAATCAAATAAACACAAGATCAAAAGCTCACCCTAG